>JAWMRA010000042.1:2058636-2083100 GCA_035584735.1 Pseudotriccus pelzelni
AAGATTCAAGGAGGATGTCTTTGGTTTCCTTCCACTCTCTGAATTCTTCTGCAGTCCTGAGCCTACCCCCAACACTTGTCCTGGCAGCCCAAGCCGTTGAAGTCCAGGAATTTTTCTCTGACATTTGCTGACATGGAAGAAGTTCCTGGCACTTCCACCAGCTGTCCAGGCCTGGACGTGGGAAGGGCTGTGGGGCAGCAGAGGTGCTTTAGGAGGCTGTGCTGGGAGAAGGCTTCTGGCTCCTGCTCTCCAGCAACATGTTCAATGTTCAGCTTCCCCTGGAGACACCCCCTCACACTGGGGCCACCAGGAGCGGGCTGCACCACCTGACACAGGTGCTTTGGAGCCAAGTCACCCTTTGGATCACCATATCCAGCCCTCATACTCCCAGGACACTCCTGCAGCACAGTCTCCAAGGAGTTAACAGAGTATCTGCTTTCCCCTTCACAGCTGACAGGGCAGCAAACACTTTCCTTGCCCTGCAGGGACCCCGGCACTAAAAATCCCAAAGCAACACCTTCAACCTACCACAGGAAGCCCGACAGCAGAGGAAGGTACAAGTTTACTCACCTCCTGGGTGCCATATGCTGGAGGGTAATATTTTGGGCTTTTAGGAAGCTTTGGCTTTCCACATTTTTCATGTGTGAGGAAGTGTCTGCCACCAATAACGTTGCTCCACTGAGCTGCAAGCAACAGGTCCGAGTATTCCTGGAGAAGGGATTTTTGGGTATAGATGTGCTATTAATCATTTGCTCCATTCCCCTGGAGCAACAGGCACCCAGCTCTGCACCAGGTACAGAGGGAGAGACGTGCTGGAGAGTTAAATCCCACTGTAACCATGTCATTTTCCAGCAGGTTGGGTCCAATTCCGGACACCATGAGCATATGTAGGACACAGTGACAAGCTGTGCTGTGCTGCAGCCCAGTGCTGAGTGACAAAAATCCCAAATCCCTAAAAGAGATTTCAGGAAGTGGCTGGGGGGAAGGGTGAGCAGAGGGAGGTGGTAATTAGATCAGTGGAGGAAGGTGGTAATTAGATCTGCTGCTCACCACGGGCTCAGCCTTCAGCTGTCACTCCCCCACTCCCGGGAACTTGTGGAAAACATTCCTGTCTCCTGGAGAGAGCATCCCTCCTCATCATGTGCAAATGGGCATCTGGGAGGGAAACTCTTCCACAAAAGCAGAGGAATCCTTGTCCCTGGATGACCAACTCCAGATCTGCCCAGTGGATCTCAGGCATTGGTCAGGAATGCAGTGATGGGACAAGGAGAAATGGTACAAATGGAAAGAGGGGGAATTTAGGTTAATATGAGGAAGGAATTCTTCCCTGGAAGGGTGGGCAGGCCCAGGCACAGGTTGCCCAGAGAAGCTGTGGCTGCCCCTGGATCCCTGGAAGTGTCCAAGGCCAGGTTGGATGGAGCTTGGAGCAACCTGGGCTACTGCAAGCTGTCCTGGCTTAGGGCAGGAGGTGGAACTGGATGAGCTTTAAGGTCCCTCCCAACCCAAACCATCCTGTGATTCCACGATTTAGCAAAGCCTGCGCTGCGACTGACTCAGAACGCTGTGAGCAAGAGTCTCACTTTTGGGTTGCTCCGCAGTGAAACCCGAGAAAACTATTTATTCGGGGTGACGTGTTGAGCCCTTTTAGCTCAATACCATTTTTTCCTGGGCCACCTTCAATGTTGCCCCAACACGTGTCAGCTCAGGGGCTGTCAGGTCTGTCATCCAGCTCCAGCAACGCCCGCTGGCTCGCAGAGGGGAAGCATTTCCGTGGAACACCTTCCCCATGTGCTATTGTTCTCCGGGGAAATGCGTTTCTTGCTGAGGCCTGCAGTGATCAGCTCACGCAGGGAACATTTGGGGATTAGTTGTCTCCAGCTGTGGCGCTGGGGACGTTGTGCAAAGCCCGTCTGCCTCGCCAGGCATTGTTTTGAACGTCGCTGGTGAGGGCTGGGTTCTGTTTTGGACTGGTCTTTTTTTGGTGCTGTTTTTTGTGAGTTGAGGGCTTTGCATGGAAAATTGCTTTGTGAGCTGCCTGTTATGCTCCCATTCGAGCTAATGTGTTGTTTATTTTTAATTCTCCATTCTGTACCCCGGGCTCAGTGCGCTGGTTACATCCAGTGATCATTTAAGATGTGCAAATGTCTTAACAGCCTATTCCAAAGCCCACTGAGGCTTTCTCTTTTCTTCAATAGGCTTTGATTGGGCCATAACTAAATAACCAGGAAATTTTAATTATTTTAACCTTTTTTCTACCTTTCTCCTTTCCTGCACTTCCCTTATTACCTCACACCTATATTTAGAGATAAAAAATTCTTCAGGTTTGGATTCATGCCTTTAACTTTTCTCCCTTTAGCTTTTGGAGATTCTGACTTGTTAGTTCTGATCACCTTCAATGGGCTGGGATCAGATTTGTTGTGTAAATGAAAATGCTGACAGTGTCAATTGTTGTCCCCATATCTTTGCAGAAAACCTGATAAGAATGAAGAAGATAAATCTGTCAAGGAGTTGTGTTTTATTTATTTTATTTTATTTATACCCCTGGCTCAGGATTTGGAGAACATGTTCCCACTCTTATCCCTGAGGCCTCCTTCCTCAGGTTAGGGCAGGACGAAGCTGTGCTAGAGGAAGGTCTGTGCTCTCCTTACTGAGGAGGGAAAAGAGCAGAATCCACCTCCTTAGACCCGTGGAAGATGTTCTGGAAGATGTTGTGGGCTCTGGCAGGTGTGTTCTCTGATGTGGCACACTCAGGGCTTCACCTGCCCGTGAACAACCACCTCCACTCCTCTCACTTCGGCTGCTCCTCTGCTGTGAGACTGGGCAGGGATTTCCAGAACGATGCTGGATGTGCCACGAGCTGCTCTGAGAGCAATAACTGGAGGAGAAGGGTGAAAAAACAGCAAGCTCAGTTTGTCTCCCCTGCCCTCCTCACCCAGCACTGGCCATTCCCCACAGTCAGGATTTTCTGTCCCTCTGCACAATGTGCTTTTCCACTCATTCAAACACTGGGTTGCATTGTCCCATATATTTTGTCAATTCAGTGCCAGATATTTTACAGTGTCTTCATTCATCCTGTAAAAAGGAAAATGGATTACAGTGTGTCATGTTACCTTCAGACTCTGCTTGGCCTTCCCTGGGGCAAAGAAGAGCACTTCTATTCTTCTAGGCAATCTTTTCTGGGGAAAAAAAAAAAAAAAAAACAACTAAAAAGAAAAGTTTCCATCTCCAAAAAGTCTGTGAGGGTCAAAGTCTTTTCTTGCAGTGGATAAATTCAGATCAGACTCAGTGTTACACCCTGCAGCTACACTGAGGCCAGTTACTTGGGATTTAATGGCTTTTATTATGGTCTTAGTTGGCTTGCACAGAAATAGTTAGCAAATAGTAGTTAAAATTCAAACAGCCATTAAAGTCTGGTCCTGACAAGATGCAACTACTCTGTTACTAATGGACTTTTCCCCACAAGGACACATTTGTTAAAGGAAAATGTCTGAAATATTTGGCCAGTTGACAGTGGAAAAAAGAAAAAAAAGGAGAGAGCAAATTCTAAAGTTCTGAGGAAGCTGTGGTGGCAGCACCCAGTGTGCACACATCAGCAAGATCCACTCATCCACACAGGCAGCATTTTCCTCGAGAAACTTTTCCATTAGTTGTCTTTGTTTGAACGGATTTTCACTCACACAACCCCACGAGCTGGTGAAGAACCCAGAAGAAAAGCTGCTTGAAGCTCCAGAAGTAATGTTTGACCAGTCAGTGGGCAAAAGGAAGTCTCCTGTTGCTGCTGCTGAGACCTGGAGGAGCTCAGCACCGCTCTGGCACACCCGAGGCTCTGCATTACCCTTGCTGGGAGGAGAAATAGAGGCAGAAAGACTCAGGGGCCTAAAAGTCCTGCAAGATAATGTTAGAGCTGCACAGGGCGTGGCAAACTCCACGTCCAGAATCTGGGGTAAAACTGGGAAGTTTTGGCATCAGTTTCAAGAAGCACCCGCACAGGTGGCAGTCTGCAGGTGAAGGTGATTAGGTGTCAGTTTTTCATTAGGAACATTCAAGCTTTAAGTGTTTATCTGATGCGTATTTTCCATCAGAACACTTTCGATCCTTGGTTTCACCCTGGATTTACTCCCTGTTGCTCACAGTATGTAAAGGTTTGGTATAAAAACCTGCCTGAATGGATCAGCGTCCCTTGGGTGAGCAAAAGGGTTCATTTCATTTTCATTAATGGCCCGTACAAAGACATATCCTCGAGGTGATAATATTCAGGATTTTCCATCTGACCCACCCAGCCATTCAGATCTTCCCAGCTGTTGCAGAGCTCTGCTGGGTTAAGTGCAGAAAGGGCTGGAGGCAGTTTGAGGGAGGGATGTGTTATGTCCTACAGGAAACCACGCTGTTCACACCAGATGCAAGTGCAACAAGAATAGAAGCAACTTCTCTTAAAATTGCACTGACGAAAGAGCCACCTAAGAGTAATTAAACTTAATTTTTTTTCCTCATTAGATGCAGGTGTTAGAAACCACTCCAGAGCTACTCTTCACACGGTGTTTGCAAACTCTCTCCATCAAACATGTTCTTGGAGTGGCAAGTAGAAACCCAAAAAACCTCCTACCCTTCCTCTGCCTCTGCAGTAAATGTAAATGCTCTCCCAGTGCCAGTGAATTGTTCATCTCTTTTAATGAAGTTTTTTGCTCTTGAGCTTCCTGTTCGGCTCCCCAGATATCCAAGTTTGGATTTTTATCCTTCCCCACCATTTCTGTTCCAACCTCTCAGCAACTGCCTGCGGAGAACACGAATTTCCTGCTGCTTCAGCACAGTGGGACTTGGTACAAAATGCTCTAGTCCCTCTCAGGCCTGCTGGAGCTCTCCAAGTGTCAGTGGTACCTGCAAACACTGATCTAAGAGGGTTAATTAAGAGACTCTTCCCCAAATTACCCAAAGTGTTTGAGCAGGAGTCAAGGTCTCTCATCCTTTCCCTCCAGTATTCAAGATACCTCGAAGCTGAACCTGTCCTTCCCGTAAGTGGCACCTGGTTTGCAGTTGAAACACCAGTCCCTGCATTTTGGCCAAGCTAAATGGGATTTAAAGCTCCTCAGACAATTTAGTGTCGACATTAATGAGGGCAGGTCCTCCTGCACTCCAGGTCTAGGCAGGCACTTGCCTATTTGATTGTATTTCTTAATGTTTCACTCAACATTAATTAATCCAAAGACACTTTGCGGGCACTTAACTCCTTAAAAACACATTTGTAAGGAAAAATCTGCTCCCATGTGCCAAGGGCACCTTTTTGTCCATTTTGCATTCCTGTAAGTAATAAATGATAATGAAACCAGCTGCTGGGGCCTTCTGCTGAAGGCTTACAGATAAAATCCAGCCATGAAAGACCACACTCATTGTGTTCCTGCCCCCAAGATCCCTTTTAACTTCCCCGTGACGAAGTGGACGTTCGCAAGAGGGAGAAACCTTCATTCTCACCTATAAAAGTTGCAGCTGTTTTCCTGTTTTTATAGAAAGCAGCAGGCAGATTTACTATGAAAGAGTAAATACTCCACAGCGGAGTGCTGTTCACCTTGAGGGATGATGTCAGAGCCATAAATAACACCACGGGAATACAGAGATGTCCTTAAAGGCCCATTAAGAGTGATGTGAAAAGGAAGTGAAAAATAGGCAAGTGAGTGCTCTCTGCACAGCGTGCACATGCTGAGCTTCACTTTAGTAAGGTGCTTGAGAAATACCAGGAAAAAAAATAAAAGGAAGGAAAGGAAATAACATGGCTTCTTCTTTGGAAAGTCACTTGTGCATCCTTACACTTGCCAAAGCAGCAGTTCAAAGGTACCAGGAGTTAGTTAAGGAAATGTGGATGCATCCCCTTTTTAATGCCAACTTCATGCTTGATGCTCCATCCCACTGAATAAAAAGAATGTATAAAAACATATTCTGATATTTGCAGAATATCAAAGAGATTATTATATTTAAAAAGAAAAAGAGTGTTTCAGATAGAAGGAGTAATTTACATTAATACCACAGTAATAACTTCCTGTCTGGGAATATTTCCTCTGACACACCCTAGGGCTGGATTCATCTTTTTCCTCCATTCACAGCCACATCTTCCTCTTTTCCCTTTTTTCTACGTGTTATATTCTGAACATGCAGCAAAAAAAAATCTTGCTACTGCCATTTATGCTTTGACACTGTGTGTGTTATTAGATTTCCATCTCCCTGCCATTACTCAGTCCCCGGGGATTGCTTGATTCTTCCCCTTGGGTATTTCCCTCCTCCAGCACCTCCCTTCCAACCCCAACTTTTTAACGAGCTCAGCATCACTGATGAACACTTTGAAATGAGATTAATTCGAGGACTGATCCCACAGTTGTGTTCCTGTCTCATGTGTTACCTTTGAACTAAACACCCTCTCCTCCCATCTCTCACACGAGCCTTGATCTTCAGTTTAATGAGTATCTTTGTGGCAGTTCAGGTGAATTTGCAGCCGCTGCCTGCAGAAGATCAGTGAACAGTTAACAGCAAACAGGTTTGGAGTTAACAGGAGCAGGTGACCTTGGGAAAACCTTCTCTGACTCTTACCCCTTCCGTTGGATAACTCTCAGAGAGGGCAGTGCCTGGCAGTGGGACACAAAGTACACCTTGTACTGCATGGGCTCCTTTTTAACCGCTCCAGGCGCAGATTCTGCAGCACAGAAGGTGCTGGCAGAACAAGACCTCCTTTTCCTCCCTCTGTCCCACCACCCAGCGTGGCTGGAGCTGCTCTTCCACCCCCCTTCAGAGCCAGCCTTGCCTCCTCCCTGGGCTCCGCAGCTCTGGCAAGATCTGGTTGCTCAGAGAAGCACAAAAGGGAAAGCAGCAGGGAAGGGAGAGGGTAAAGCGCTGAGTTCTGTTCCTAAAAACCAGCACCGTAGTCAGAGGAGGTGAGTGCTCTGAACGTGGCTTCCAAACGGCATCATCAGCTCATTTTTGTGGTTTCAGCTTGGAAACTCTTGCCATGGCACTCCGAGCAGAACAGCTGTCCACCAAATGCTCCAAATGCCTCAAATTAGCTACCCAAGAGCACCCAGCAGAAGGGAAGGGCTCTGCTGGCACTCGGGGACATCAGGCTTTTATGACATGTCATTCTCCGCTCTGTCCTCGTTCAACCTCGCATTGTTTCCCAGGCAGGGCATATCTTCTGAATTAGAGCAGGGTTCGTTATTGGGAAAATATGGAGCCTCTAGTAATTGGACAAGCTTGTGTAACCTCTGCTTGGGTTGATTCCCACTCCTTTAACACCACCAGTGACAGTTTTCCTCTAAGGCAGTGGAAAGAGAAGTGTCAGGGCAGAGAGGAGAAACACCTTCAGTGCTGAGTTGGCATTTTTTGTTGTGAAGTTGCCACAAACTTGGTAATGAGGAGAATGAAAGGAAAACTGCATCCCAAAGTTTTCTGCAACCGTGGCTCTGATGGTCTCGGTGAAGAAACTGCCTCCAGGCTTCCCATGACAACTGAGTTTCTGGTTAATGCAGAGCATGTTCAGAGTTTCATCTTTCCTTCCTTATCATGGTCTCATGGCAGGTTTTTTTGAGCCAAAAACCTACTCAGGTAATCACAACACACACAACAGTCCGGGTTGTGAGCCAAAAGCACCGACTCACTGTTAATTTCCAGAAGTGTGTCACCATGGCAATGTGTTCCTCCTGTGCCAGGCAGCATCTTACTCACAGGAATAAACGAGAAGGGACACTGGTCTGTGCTCAATTTTTGGCATCAGGAGCGTGGGCAGGACAGTGCACAGGCCCTGTGGGATCTTGGGCCTCTGGGTGTTCACTTTGGACGGAGTCAGTTCTTAGGCTTTAATTTGGTTTAGTACCTACTGGCCTGCAGGGGCTTGTTTGGGGTCTCTTGTTTTCTGCTAAGCACAAATGGAAAAAAGTCCTCTTCCTGTGGTACAGGGAGCCAAAATCTCTGCTGGTAAAAATAGTGGTTTGTTTATTTAAATCTCGCATTTTTCAAAACAACACAAGGATCATATACTTGTAATTAACACTTGTTCATTATGGAAAGTGCTCCCAGAAAAGCTGGCAACTTGTTCTGTTAATCTTTAAAGCATGTTCCTTTCCAGCAGTCATCCCACCAGTCTGGAAGTCTTTGCTCTTCTCTCACCTCCTGGTGGACCCCGGTGTAATTCCAGGCTCAGCAGGGAGAACAATTCCTGTTTCCCAAGGCAAACCCCAGCAGATCTTTAAAAACAGCCACATAAGGGAGATTGAAGTTACATAAGCGAGATTTTTTTTTTTTTTCAAGTATAGATTAATCAGTGGTCAGCTCAAGCCATGTGTGATACAATGAATTCTAGCTAGCCTAAAAAAATCCTGCCAATATTCTATTTAAAGAGACTCATTATGCACATATCATTTTCTTAATCCACTAAATCTGTCATGACAATGATCTTTCATCCTTTTATTTGTACAAAGCATAAGAGTCCTTATTCATCATAGCAGCTTATAGGCACTAGATGATAATAATAGCAGTAGTAATTTGTGCCTCATAGTAATGAGTTTCATGAGTTGCTTTGTTTTCTAAAAGCTTCCTTTTGGGTTTTGCTGCCATAAAGTTTGTGGCCGGCTTATTATTTTAGCATTATCACTTAGGGTGAGTAGGAGCTAACTTTGGTACATTCAACACTTCCAGTCTCTTCCCTTCCCTGCCAAAATTCCTGCATGGATTCAAAATAGACAAAGGCTATATAGCAGGAAGGTCTGCAATCCCAAATCATTTCTCTTTGTGGGATAGCTGTGAAATGTTTGCATATGCAGACCCAGTGCCCAACTTGTTTGTTCACAGCTTCTTCAGGATACGAAGCCATTGTGACCTGCTGATCTGATGATCTGCAAAACACAGGCAAGGGAGTTTTGCCCAGTAATTTGTGTATTAAGTTAGGAAATTGTGTTTTAGCTGCACATCTTCAGAAATGCAGGCAATAGCCGTTTTCCTTCAGCAACACAGGAAATACTGGATTTGAAGATGCATTTAGTACTCATTTATTTCAAACTATTCGTGCAGGAAAGTGTTCCCTCTACCGAAGTGCTAAAAAAGTGTTTCCTGGGATCCAGACCTTTCCAGTTCTTGTCACCTGATCACTGCTTCAGTAACCCCGTGGATAAGCTGGTGATGTAAGGAAGGATCTCATGCCGATTAAACTTGAGCTGAACATGAAAACTTCACTGAAGTCAAGTGGAATTTTTGTGGAATAGGGGGTTTCTTGGAGCAGGATACAGACAGCACTGAACCTTCCCTCAAAGAACTCCCTGCCTGCTTTCTGCTGGGTGTAAATGTACCGACGTTTCAGTGCTGGTCGGAAAACTGGGGTTCCTGGCAGGAAAACTGGGATTTCTGGTAGGTAAAGTGGGATTCCTGGTCATCAGCTGGATTGTGCACTTGTTTACCTCTGCTCTTGGTTCTTTCCCCAAGGTGAGGAGGTAGATAAGGATTTGTTTTCCCCCTCAGCAGCGCCTTGGCTGCCCTGCACATTCCTTGAGCTCAGAGCACACTCCAGATCCGTCTGTGTCCAGGTGAGACCTGTCTCTGGAGAGGCAGCTGTACCTGCCTCAGGTGTGAGAACCTCCAGCACAGCCCCCTCTCCTTGCCCATCATCCCCATCCTTCCTCACCCATCTGATCAGCTCTTTCTCTCGGCAGGGACTTTAAGAGGAAGGTGACTCTGTGAAGTGTCATTGTAAAGGGCAGCTGGGGATTATCTCCTGTCCCTAACACGATTTAACATCCTATGCCACCTTCCTGTCCCTGTTGAAAATACAAGCTCCTCTTTTCCTCCCTAAATACCGCTTTTCTGAGCTCCAGTCCCAAACCAGGGGTCTCTTTTTATCCAGCTCAGTGTAGACTAAGCAGGATTATAAAACCAGATTTATCCAAGGCCATAATACTGTAGTTGCAAGGAGCACTTTCCAATGGCTGTGAGGTGCTTAATCTTTTAGATTAACTAGAAATATCTATGGCTTTAAACTGCTGGTTTGCGTCACGTCCCGAAAGCCGCTTTATGAACTGCCCGGGAAACATTATAACAGTGATTAAAAAATTGCCCCTGGTGGTGGATTCTGCACGAAAACCAAGAGGGGCATGCATCAGTTCTGGGCAGTTTAGCTCATCTTTGTCCTCCCAAGTAGTCAGACTTAGGTGTAATGTAAGAAGAGGCATTTTCATGAATGGCAGAGTATTTCCTGGAAAAAGAGAAGGGAAACACCAGGACAAGGACTGGTAAAATGGGAGAACTCTCTTCTCTTGGCACTGCCCAGCTGACTCTTTATCTCAGAACTCAAGCTGTGCTGTGCTGAGCTCAAACACACTCCTTAGAGCCAAATATTTGGCAGAAAATTAAAAAGCAATTAGATAACCCAGGTATGGATCATCACTAAGAGCTTCACTACAGGTCCCCTCTTGGCTGCAGAACACCCTCCCCTTTCTCCCCCTGCTGACCTGGAGGATCCATATCCTCCCACCTTTTCCCATCTCGTTCCTTCTGCAGAGGTTTCTCATTCCACTCCTTACTGGAACAGGCCAGGACACCACAGCAGAGGTGGATGTGATTTATGCTGTGATTTACACTGCAAGAGAGTGACCAATCTGGGGAGTCCACCCGTGATGGAGAGTCACAGAATCAGAGAAATCGGTTGGAAGGACCCTCGAGGATCATCGAGTCCGGGGACAACCTGTGCAACCTCCTGTTTGGTGCCTGGGTGGCTCAAACCTCGCTGTGAAATGGCTTCGCCATCTCCAAACACGCCCCCTTCTCCCTGCAGATCCTGGGAAGGAGGTAACGGGGCATCCCCTCTGCCAGCTGGATGCCTGCACAGGGCTTGGGATTTTTTTGGGGAATCATAAAGCCACTCACAAGTGCCTGGGACCTTTTTATTGCCTGAGGAGCAACTGAGAACTATGAAAACTCCGTCCAGGTAGAACAGTCTGCAAGTGCTTTTCCTGGTGATAATATTTTAAAAAAGGAAGCGACTGAGAGAAAAACAGTTCTATAAATTTGTTCACAGAACATTCAGTGACCGTGAATCGTTCTATAAATATCCCAGGCTATAGGTTTCAGGGTTTCTTTACCAGGCTGGTGCAGTGCCTTGTAAGAGACCTTGGTAACAGTAGCTTCATGATGGTCGTGATAAACCCTTTTTATTCCTTATCTCTGCCTTTCCTCCTTCCTTCCAGTTGCACCAGCCTTGTTTACTCCTCACCTCATGGAAAATTTTTGACCGAGGGGAAAAAAAAAAAGAGAAAAATCGCTTGTGTTGAAAAACCAAAAATGTCCAGCCAAAACCAACGTTTTCATTGTTTGGCTGAAAATGAGAGGTTTGCCATTTTAAGCTTAAAGTTTTTTGGTTGGGAGCCAAAATAGCTTTGCCTTTTGCCTGAAGTTCTCCAGTAAAAATTCCCAATTTTTCAGGGAGACAGGCACTTGTTTTTACACCACCGAGGGAGAAGTGAAAAACCTGATTGCTCACCAGGAGGAGTTCAGGCAACAAAACCAGCCCTACAGAAAAGCCCTTTTTTCTTTCAGTGAGCATTGAGTGGGAAGTGAGGCATGTTTGAGTTTACCTTCCTGTTACATGGACATGGCAAAGCTGATGGAGAAGGTTTCCAAAAGGATTCGTGGTTGGAACGGGAACGAACCGTGTAGATTTAAAGGATTTGTAAGAGCTGGGCCGTCCGTAATTGATGGTTAATAAATGCTTCAATAAACCAAGCCATTATTTGATTTCAGCTGACAGAAGGACACAGGAGTCACCAGCGTGGCAAGAGCCACGACACTCCAAAAACTCCTGGGATAGGGGGAACTTAGTGCTGGCTGTTTATTCCCTGAGGTGTGGGTGCCAAGGACCAAGCCAAGGAGGAATTATCCACCCTGAGTGACCTCCAGAAGGAGCCTAAACCCAGTTCTACCTAAAATTCCAAGCACCTTGACGGGAATCAGGTAGACCATGGCAAGAATCTAAATGTGGTGGGTTTGGGTGCCCTGTAGTTGGCTAGTTTTGGAGTGGATGTCTTTCTCTCTTGCTGCTCCTGTTTGTTCTCCTGAACTCGGGACACATTTCAGTGACACCTCCATCAGGAAATTACAACATGGAAAGTTGGCATTTTCTGACAGTTTCCATAGAGCAGTTTCCATCTAGATGGACATCCTGTGCAACACTAGACCGAAAAATGACAAAGCATTCATTTTCTTAACAAGGGAGACCTGTATCTGTTACCCTCCCCAGAAGGAAGGCCAGCACTGTGGTGGTTGTTGGGCTGTAATTTGTGTGTGTTTCCACAGCACCAAACACCACGTTATTGTGCTTGGCTGGCACTGGGGGTGAACAGTTCATCAGGGGAGGGATTCAGCACATCCACAACTGACTTAGAGATGTCTGAGTATGGCTGAGTCACCCTGCAGTGACACTGTAAAATGTACTGACCCGAGGCTTACAGTGACTGCAAAGCTTTGAGGTTGATCTTGGGGCGTCTTGGGGCTTTGAGTTGAATTTGATATGAAAAATAGTCTGACATGAATTTGATGGAAGGTGTCCCTTCCCATGGCAGGGGGTTGGAATAAGAGGGGTTTCAGGTCCTTTCCAACCTCACCTATTCTGTAATTTTCTGATTCTCTGGATACTGATTTCATTTCAACTTCAGGTTCAGTGTTTTGATTGAGAAGGTTTTGAGGTGACCTAAGTGTGGCCTTCCAGTAATTAAAGAGAACCAACAGGAAAGATGGAGGGAGACTGTTTACAAGCTCATGGAGTGACAGAACAGAGAAGAATGGCTTCAAACTGAGAGGAGGTTTAGATTAAATATCAGGAAGAAACTCTTCCCTGGGAGGGTGGGCAGGCTCTGGCACAGGTTGCCCAGAGAAGCTGTGGCTGCTCCATCCCTGGAAGTGTCCAAGGCCAAGTTGGACAGGGCTTGGAGCAACCTGGGCTAGTGGGAGGTGTCCCTGCCCATGGCAGGGAGTTGGAACTAAATGATTTTAAGGTCCTTTCCACACTGTGATTCTATGATTCTATTCCTTTCTTTACCACACTGGCATGTTTTTCATGTTGCCTGTAAATTAATATCAAAATGATTAACTAATGTGTTCAACAGCCTAAAGAAACATCATCACTGGGACCAGAAAAAAAAGGAAGAGCAAGAAGTAAATAATAGATAATTTTTAGATAAATAGTTGCTCACTGGTGTGAACAGTTGTTTCATCTCATCCATTTCAAACACCTTTGCTAGGCACTGTTGGCATAGGAGAGTTTTAAGGTAGGAATTTTTTTCCCCTCCATAAAAATTGGTTTAGACACTGGTAGGTGTAGGGGAACTTTTTTTCTTTTATCCCTCTGTTGTTTTTCCTGCCATGTATTTCTCAATGAATATTAAGGAAAGTGGGGGGGGTGTCAAACTGTGGGTTTTCTTTTGTAGAAAGTTATGGTTTTCTGCATGAGTTTTCCATGGAATTAGTCTGGGAAAAATGCAGAGTGCACCAAAATGAGATAATGGCGGGGTTTGGTGTTTATCAAAACCCTTTTTCCCGCCCGTCATCAAACTGCAAAGGCCCTGCTGTTCACTGGAGGAGAGGGTGCACAAGCCACAATGGGAAGCAGAGCTGACCTCTTGTGAAGGTTCTTCTTTGCAGGAAGCAGGGCAGGAACCTGGGCTGTCCTCGGGGTCTGTGTCCTTGTGCTTCCAGCAAACCTTCAGACGAGGTAGAGGAGTCTGTTCCTGAGCAGACAGCAGTGAAGACTCAATAATGGATTAAATGTCCTATAGATGCCACAAACACTGACAGACAACTCCATTTCTCCTGCCTAAATACCCTGTGATGTGGATAGCTTTAAGTAAAGCAAACTAATGGCTTATTGTCACTCTACTGTCACTACTCAGTGACAATTCCTGCCACCCTCTTTGAAGTATTCCCAGTCTCACTTTCTCCAGGTCTTCTCCGGGGCTGTTTGAAACTCCCCCTTTCAATGAGAGTTTTGCTCATCTTAAATCACCTTAAATGCAACGTTGTAAATGTCACCAATTTTACCTTTTTTTTTTTTAAATCAAAATGTTTCCTTGGGAGCTCTGAGTGTGGCTGTACTTCAGGGCAACGTAATCATGAGGTTAATCATAAAAGTAACCTCATCTCTCACCTGTGTTGGATTATTTCCCTTCTCTTCTATTTTGCCTTTCTGCCATTTTTCAAACCCTAAATTTATGTGCTTTGCACACTTTGTCCCTTGAAACTTGATTTCACAGTCAGAAATGACTTATTTCTTTTTTTTCTCTCTTTCCCCCTGGAAAATACTGAGTGGTTCTTGTTTTTCTCTTGTTACTGTGGGTGAAAGCCTTAAGTGGTGTAAATCAGCACAGTCCCACTTAACAACAGTGCAGACCACCTATAGGATCCAGCATTTTTTCACCAATTAGCACAAGTTATGAGCATTTCCGAATCTCCTTTATTCCATGGATAAACCCAGGGTTTATGTGTGTAACTCCCAGGGTGATAATAGCAGGGAGCAGTTTTACTGCACACACAGAACTTTTCCTTGGGCCAAGAAAAGCAGCCACAGCGTTTCATCCACTCCCAGCAAGATTTAAGCAGGATTTAAAAAAAAATAAATAAATAAAAAATTCTAATTGATGGGGACAGAAAGTGGTGGGAAAAGAGAAAGCTGCAGCATGAAAATGAACAACATGAAGCACTCTCAGAAATCACCTCAAGAAGTTTGTCCTCTATTTTAAAGGTTTGTGAGCTCTTTCAAATTAAACATTCTATTAAATGATCATATTTTCAGTCTTTTTTTTTTTTTTATCCCCCCTGCAGCCACATGGGTGAAAAATCAGGCAGTGAAAAATCAGAGGATGAAAAATGGAAACATGAATATTTAATCTGTGTGCGACTCCTGCTGACTTTTCAAAATGCAGTTTCCTGGCTGCTGCAGGGCAAAACAGCAGCAAAGCCACTCCCGAGAGCATCCTTATCCAGGAGGGCTCATCATTAACAATGGGAATGAAGGATCTTACATTTGCAGAGGAACCATCCTGAAAAAAAACAACCCCATCCCTGGGAATGTTCAAGGCCAGGTTGGAGCAACCTGGGCTGGTGGAAAGTGTCCCTGCCTGTGGATGGGTGTTGGGACTAAAAGATCTTTAAGGCCCCATCTATCCCAAACCATTCCATGATTCTGTAAAAATGAACCTTATTCTGAAGAATAGAGGACAACAAAAGGAAGGTTTGGGTGATAGGAAGACCAGGAAGATCCCCTTTGGAGTCACATGCCCAGATATCTGAAGTATTTTGAGGGATACCAACACTAAGTTCATGTATTTCCATAAAAATTCAGTTCAGAAGGAAAACAGGTTTTCGGCAGCATTCCACATTTCCTCAAAAGAACAAGAAGGAGGATCATATTGCCTATGTCTCTGCAGAGCCAGTCATTATGTCATGGGTTGTTCCTCACAGTTTGTCCTGGGTGAACCAAGGATCACCTTGGCTGTTTGTCTCCTCCTTCACATGCCTGGATTGGCCTCCATGAGGGTTTTTAGGGACTGGTCACTGTTTTCCAATGAAACCCAACAGTGCTGAGAACTGAAAGGGAAAGAAGAACAGATCCACCAGTGCTTGTTTTGAAACCTAATCTGTGTGTTAGAAAGCTGAAAGTGTCAGGATAAACACCCACAGGACTGAGCTCTTCAGTGTCTTGTCTGTTCAACTTCAGTGTGAAACTTCAGAGAGTTGGTTGTTGATTAAAGGAACTCTGAATTTGAAGATATGCCAGTGTTTTAATGGCCCTTTTTGATGGCCATACCGCTCGTGGCAGGTGTTTCCCAGCCTGGAACAGGATTGGAGGCAACTTTTCAGCCCTATTGTGCCTTTCTAAAATGAAGCCAGTGGTGGACCAGGAAGGTGCACGAGGGAATTATTGACTGCTGTTAAAACCCTGGGATTTGTTGATGCTCATCAATGGCACCAGTGAGATGTTGTGGCTTCCAACCTTGCCTTCCTCTGGGCTTACCCCTTCTTAAACGTGCTTTATGAGCCTGCTGGAGACCAAAACTCATCCAGAGGACATCTCTAAGTCTATAGGAAGACACCACATGTACATAAAGATTCTTAAGGTTGTCTGTCCAAAAGCAAGCAAACGAGCTGGTTTACATAAGCGTGCCTCTTCCTGAAAGGCTGAGCTATTTTAACAGTGCATTCCACCAAAATGAATAATATTTGGCTTTTGGAGGCAGATTTTTCTGTGGTTACAACCTCTTTTGCACATCATAAATGTCCAACCCCATCCTCTTGCTTTTCTTTCGTTAAAAAGAACAACAACCAACCTTTAAAAATACCGTATCTGTCATGTGCTCGCCTGGGCTTCAGCTGGTGTGATTTACGTGTCTGTCCTCAGGGTAAACACGCTCATTGAGGAAAATTATCAAGCCCATTACACTGCGGAGAGGAAGTTTTTTGGGTCAGGGTGGGTCGTGGCAGCTGGTGCTGCAGAGCTGCTTGTAGCTGACCTTGCCAAGGGGTCGCTGCTGAAGGGTGAGCTGGGTTATGAGCCCAGGCTCGGAGCTGGGAAACCCTCCAGCTCTTCCAGGTGATCTGTGCATCTCAACAGCAAGCTGAGACGACAGCAAAGCCCTCCTGCCTTCACCTGCGTGTGTCATGGCCCATGTTCTGCTACCAGGATGGGTAAAAACAGGTTCCTAAATCCCAAATGCTCCCATGTTTTTTACTGTGAGTGACATCAGCCGTTTGTGGCTCTGATTTACCTCCAGTCGCAGCCTGGCTGGGCATTAACACCTCCCATTATTTAACCAGGTTCTGTTCTCAGTTCCACTGGTTGATTTAAAAACAAACAAGTAGCACTGAAAGAATCTGGCCCAGCATAAATAGATTTGTCCCTTGACTTAACAATGACAGTTTTCAGCTGGTGCAGATCTCTCCAGTTCTGTTTAAGGCCCTGGAGGTGTCCCTCCTTACACAAGCGAATGATCAGATCCAAAAGGAGCGGGATTTCTTGGAAGAAGGGGGAAACTATTTGAGGAAGGAGTAAACGGCCCTGAATGGTTCCAACAGCTCAAAATTTGTTTTGCCAAAGGAACAGGAGAAAGCTGTTAAAAAAAGATTTTAATTGTAAGCCATTTCGGCTTTCCCTGTAAGAAAACAAGGAAGAAGCAAACACAATGGCTAAAGAACATGAAAAGATCCCAAAGGTTAAGAATGCTCCAAGAAAAATAGGCTCTCAAACTGAAATGGTGAGCAATGGAAACATTATTTGCACTGCTTTTGGGGCTGTTGTTGGTTGCAAGAGGCAGCAAAGGCCCCGTGGTTTCCAAGGGCTCCTTGGGAAGGGGCAGGAGGAGGGAACAGCAGAGGCTGAGCCTTCCTGCCCCCTTCCCGGTGCTCCGGGCTGGGCCCTTCTCCCACCACAAAGGATGTGTTTGCAGAGCTCATTTGCAGGGTGAATGAGAAGGCTCAAGTGGCAAATTGGTTATTGATAACTTCCAGAAGCCTTTCTGGGACTGCTCTGTTATTCCACTCGTCTGAAAATCGACAAACACTCGCAGCAAAAAGAAAAAAAAGAAACTAAAGATCCCCTTTCTGGCAGAAGAGTGTGGCTCCAAATGAATTAACTTCCAAACCTGATATTTAAGGATGTTTTATTAGTCTGATGTCTCTCCAAGTCTTGCCAGAGCCATCATGTCAGAGAGCTGTGGAGTGGGTTATAATAAAAGAGACATTATATGTAATTGTTTCCTCTCAGCATTATCATGTAAAGGGGAAAGGCAAGTGGAAAAGCACTTTCCAGTGCTCTGAGCCACCTCCCTGCTGGTGCTCAGCTCTTGCCCTGAGCTGCTGGGGATGGGCTGAGGGGCTGGGAGGGCTCCCAGGGGTGTCCATGGGATGGAGCAGAGCCAGCCCAGGCACCGTGTGGGCACCCTGGAGCCTCAGCACTCTCCCTCTGGAATATCATCACTCCTAACAGGAGGGAGAGGAGCTTTTTCCTGCTCTGCTTCTCCCTGTGTTGCTGTTGGTTTGTCTTATGTTTTTATTAATTAAGGATGGGATTTTATTTCATTTTCTTAAAGGAGGCAACGGTCCAAATTTAGACTTATTTTGCATAAATATTGGCAGGACGACTCATATGGGAGAAGAAAAACAAAGGTTATCGTGGTCATCACATGATTTTACTTGGGCAGTGGATCAGTTAGATTAGGTTTGAAATTATAACGTTTCAGCTGCTGGTACTTTTCATATTAAAAATTAAATTTAATTTTCCAGTTTTGCAGAAAGAAAAATTCCAACCATTTGTTGCTTTCCACCACCACCAGGAGGGAAGGAAAAGGGGGAAACAAAATAGAATGAATACAGGCCTCAGCCTCCCAAATTCTGGGATTTATGGATGTAGAACTCAGATCAGAATATTCCATCTATGGATGCTCCTCATTCCCTCTTAATGACTGGATGTGGAGCAGCGTTTTGGGAAGCAGCACTGCCCAGCCAGCCCAGGAGCAGAGCCATTTCTGACCGTGTGTGGCAAGACTTTTCAATGCTCGGTTTAGTTCCATCCAGCCTACAAACCAGAGAACCAAACCAAAAACAGAGAAATTTAAATAAATAAATAAATAAATGAAAGAAGGAAAAAATCCTTTCTGATTTTCAACATAAAGCTAGGATTACCACCAAAGAACAATAAAAATTCTTTTATTACCAACAACAGGAAGAGCAAAGAGAAAAATAAACCACAGAAAAATCTTTGTTATAATTTTTCCATAACAAATAAGGTCTTTTCTGGTCATGTTTGGCTTTTTTTTTTTTTTTTCCCCCTCTTTAAAATTGTATCTGTTTAGGAAAAAAAAAAAAAAAAGAAATAAAATCTCATTTAGAATAAAAAACAAAACTGCAGAGGAAAAAGCACAGCTCCTATTAAAGAGTTTGACATCACAACCCGCCCGCTAAATGGCAGAATCCTTAAAGGAAAAGTAATTTACGAATAAAAGGGCGGAAATGAAAGGTTGTGTGAGTTCCCAAGCCCGCTGTTGATGCGGGAGAGCACAGGAACTTCCACTGTCTGCAGTCAGGGAAGTCATGGATGAGCAGGAACCGGCTCTGGAGGTTCCCACAGGGAGAAGATCCCGGTAGAGCAGCCGTGACTTCGTATTTTGTAGCTTTGCCGTGGGTGATTAAGGAAGGTAAATGAACAAAGGGGAGTGAAAAGTGCTGCTTCCCTGTGCGATGGACCCCCGTGTCCCTCAGTGCCCTCCTCTCCCTGGGTGATCCCACCAGGAGCAGCGGTTGAAAGGTGGCTCCTGTTTTTTAGGGGGGGATGTAAAGTTATCTCCAAGAGATTTTTTTATATTCCTGCCAGATTTGGGGGCTGGTTTGCCTCTGTTTGTACCAGGTTCCTGGGAGAGAAAGCTCTTTTTCCTCCCCAAAGCCTGGCACACTTTCTTCCCGTGCCCAGAGTTTGCTGGGTGGCCCTGATGGGGCTGATTAAGGTTGATAACCGTGGCAGTGAGTTATTGCCATGTGAGACTGTAGAGCCAAAACAGGCTGTTTGGACATAAAACAGTCACAGAATTGGCTTCCCCCCCCACCTTCCCCTCTTATCTGGCCCTGCTCTTGATAGCAAAGGCAGCCTGGTAACAAAGGATTTTGTTGCTCATTAATCCGCAGTGAGAAGTCCCAGGGAACTGACCCTGCCATCAAAGAGCTCTGTGTGCTCTGATCCTCTGCCATGGAGGGGCAGGAGATGCTGCTGATCCAGGCCTGGGGAGCAGCTGGTCCAGGTCACCCCTGGGCACCTCCCAGATCACAGCAGAAGGGCAGGGCTTGGATTTTGCCCTGAGCAAACGAGGGACACTTTTCCCAAGGGGATATTGAGGGTGAAACAACAGAGAAACGAAGTTGTCACCAGGTTTTAATCACAGAATCTCAGAATGGTTTGAGTTGGGAGGGACCTTAAAGCCCATCCAGTTCCACACCCTGCCACGGGCAGGGACAACTTCCACCAGCCCAGGTTGCTCCAACCTGGCCTTGGACACTTCCAGGGATGGGGCAGCCACAGCTTCTCTGCGCAATCTGTGCCAGGGCCTGCCCACCCTCACAGCCAGGAATTCCTTCCTAATATCTTATCTAAGCTGACCCTCTTTCAGTTAAAAGAGTATTTTAATGGGATGGAACCAGGAATATTCTCTTTAATAAAATTCCTAAAATTATAAATAAATATTCAAATGTTGTCAAGACAATGTCACAATTAACCTTCTCTTCCTTCACTGTTATTCCTCAGCTCCTTCTCACACCCAGGTACCTCTTGGTTGCTCTGCTGGGAATTTATGGCCTGAATTGAGCAGAGCAGTGAACAGCACTAGGACACTTCTTTGGTTAGATCCCAATTCCCTCTCCAAAATAATTTGGGGTCAAGTCCAACAAAAGCCTGTTTCCCTGCACTTTGATCTGCTCTGGTGTTTGAATTTCTAAACTCCTCAAAACAGAATTTAGAACTGGGTGTGCTCTTGCAGCACCAAAAGGGATCCAGTCCTTTTGGCCACCTGTGTTAACCCCCTGCTCCAGATGCTTTGACAACTAAAGAGCTCAAAGATTCTCATTTTGTTTTGAACACTGATGTCTTAAACCCAGAAAGCTTAATCAAATCAATCTAGAAAAAAATAAGAAGACTCTGTTTCCCTCTACATTTTTCCAGATGTAAATACTCCTTTAATTTAGTACAAAATCATTGTGCTGTAAATCCTTTTATAACACTGCTAGGTTTCATTTTTGGTTTTGTTTTTCATTTTCTTGTGTAGTTTGTGGATTTGGGATACAAACAAATGACAGGGTACTAACAATGACTTGAACCAGCTTCTGAAAGATGGCTTTTTATTTTATTTTTTTTTTACCTCCTTGCTCCACTGTTTTTCCTCTCCGGTTGCTCCATCATGGCCTTTCTCAGGGGGGCAACACGTTTTGCCTTAGGGTGTGATGGGAGGATGAAGATTCCCACGGCCAAAATCTTCCCTGAGGTGCATTCTTATGAATATTAGAGGATCCCTCGAGACTAATTCTGCAATATAGCTTGGGAAGATCATGGCAATGAAATCCCATCTGGACTCTAAAGGAGAAAGATGTTTCAGAAGAAAAAAGCCAAGTGTTCAGCAGTTATTCAGAGCAGAGTGTTCACACCTACGATCACCAAACTGGACAGAATGGGGTGTTTTCCTGTAAAAGACCCTCTGGGTACAAATCCAGATCTCAGAATACGGAAACAAGATGCAAAATCAAGGCAGAAAGTGATTTTAGTGCTTTGTGGAACAGAGCTGGGGTGAGGCAGGGCTGGGAAGGGCCAGGGAATATGGCCAAGGGTCTGAGCAGCTTTAATTTAGGGCACTTGGACAAGGTGCAGAGCAGCTCTGTGGGTGGGGGTGGCATTTACCTGTTCCCTCATATTGTCCAATATAACCTATAAACCTACACTTAATTATTTTCTGTTTCACAGAAGGTTTTATAGCACCAGAGGCTTCCAAGACAAGGAATCCCTTTCCCCCAGGTCTATCCAGCCATGGCCTTCCCACTGTCCATCCCTCCCTCCATGGAGTACAACACAAAGCCATATGGGGAGGGACAGATCCCTTCTGATTCATCTTTCCCAAATCACTTTCCTTTGAGAACAGTGGAAAGTACCTTTTTTTTTTCTGTGTTTTTTTTTTTTTTCCATGACCATAATTTAATTCTTTATTTTAACCAACTTGCTCCGTTCCTCCTCCTTGATAACTCACGAGTTCGAATGTAAAAAATGTATTATTACAAGAGACAATTACGGGGTTCAAAGCATTCTGAAGCATTCCATGCTCCCAGCTTCTGGTACTGATATAAGTAGAGGAATATTTGTGGTTTTCTTACTTGCATGAAGTGGAAGAGTTCCAAGAGCTGGTGGTAAAAGGCCTAATGAAAGTCTGCCTTCATCAGACACAACAAAGATCCTGCATCCTGGGAGGTTAACTGTTTATATGGACATGATGCCCAGGCACCATCACTCAACAAAAACAAGTCCTTGACCATGTAAACTCAATCATTTCATGCTCAGTCAAAAATAACAAGAGCAAAATAGGAAGGGGGAAAAAAAAAATACGAAAATGAATCTTGGGTTTGTTTGGCTTGAATTTATTTTTTTTTTTCTTATTTTTTAAACAGAGCGTTGCTTTGGGAGCTGAAGGTATGCAGCTCTCTGGTTCCCAAGGTTTGTTTGGACTGAAGATGTGTCCAGCACCTTTGGGGGTGCAGAAATAGAGCCTGTTTGGAAGCACACACAGTTGTTGCACAAACATCTGCCTGCTGCAGTGCAGGAGGTTCTTCTGTGCTGAGCCTTCTGTTTGTCATTTATTTTTCCATTTTATAAATACTGATTGGAAACTTCTTCTTGGAAGGCAGAAGGAAATCTTGTGGATTGTAAACACTGAGAAGAAGATGAATTGTTTAGGATGGTGAAAAGGGTATAAGGACTGAAAACATAATGTTGTGTAGAGGAAAGTTTAGGCTGAATAACTGGATAAACTTCCAAGTGCTGAAATCTTATTAGACTGTGGAAAATTCTTCCAAAGGATGTGGGAGAAGCTCCACTGTTTGAGCAGTTTGCCACCAGATTGGACAAAGGATTAAAAATAAATCTCAAACAATCTTGCCCTAGAAAAGGGGGTGAAGTGAAGAGGCCAAAATCAATGTATCAAACAGCACCACGTTTGATTTCATGGACCACAGTCCATCCATGCCCAGAGAGTGGGATTATCCATGAGGTGTGGATGTGCAGGGATGAATTCCCTCCCCATGCTCAGCTCACAGGGCTGGACTCAGCTCTGGGACCTGCTCAAGAGAAACCTGTGCAATGCAAGAAAGCAGGAGGTGCCATCAAGCCTCTCATCCCAGCAGGAAATGCAGCAACTATAAACCAGGAAAATGGAAAGTAAACACACATATTTGAATTGATTCCCTGTCCAGAGAACAACCTGGGGCTCAGAGACGTGGAGTGGCCTGGGAGAGAGCACCAAGAACGTTGGGAAGACTTGTTGTGTGTTCGGACCGTCAGGAAGAACACAAAACCCAACCTGACGCGACTGAGCCCGAACAGAAAGATGTTCTACCCCAGGACTCGCCCTCTGCCCTCAAAGGACCTGCTCAGGTTCAGCACCTGATTCCCATGGGAGGGAACACCCAGCAGGGATTTGCTGTGTCACACCAGCCAAACGGCCCAAGGTTCAGGAGGGAGTTGCGGCTTTAACTGTGACTGTGGGTAAGTCACAGGCTCACAGAATTATTGTCAGGGGGGATAACTTGAGCACGAGACGATGCGAGTTGTTAACTTGTTTTATGTAGTAGTGGCAGATGACACGAGGCAAAGAAGATACAGCAGGATTTACAACCGCAGTGATTCACCAGCAAGATTATAGTATTTTGGATATTAATCCACTTGCTGCCTTTTTTCTTCTCTTTATGGATGGTCTGAAAGCAAATTCTTTTTTTTTTTTTTTTTAAATCCATTCATGATAGTATTGACCTGAAGCTCCTGAAGAGACAAGAAATCTTCCCAGAGACCTTGCTGGGCTCTTGGATTTTATGAGGCCGTGTAAATTTATTACAGAAACACCATATTTCTAAACCCTTTGCTCCAGGGACTCGTTATGAGACTTCAAAATTCTCTCTGAGTTGCTTGATTGTGACTGGTCAGATGAATCACAGGGTGGCATTTCCAGTCCTGACTGGAGGCGTGTGGGAGCAACATCTGGTGCAAATATTTCCTGGTGGAAACCAAAATGTCACTTGCTGTAAATACTTCTCTGTGTGATTCTGAAATTCGCTCTCTGCTACGTTTTTTTGGCCAGCAAAACTTGATAACTGGGAAGTTCTTAGAAAGCAAAGACAAAGAGATGAGAGCGTGGCCAAAGTGCCTTTATTGCAAATGTGAATGATTCCAGTATCAGCTAAAGCAAACATTGGATCTTGTGCAAAACTGAACATTTTGTAGGCTGGAGAAGATGCACAGACCTCGAACTGGTAGTGGAGCAGTTGGAAACCTCGTGTTTTTAAGTGAAAAGGGACTGTGTCATTTTTATGAGCACAGAAATACAGAATATATACTTTTAATACAAAACAAAAATATGGCGTTTATGTGTTTGTTTGGTATTTTCTGCTGGATGTGTTATGTGAGTTGAGAGAGCATCTGAATCCTACCATGAGCACAGTAGAACTAAACCAGTCTTCTACATACGCCTGTAAACATCACTAAAAATCATTATTATCAGGAGTGTCAGACTGGGGAGAACTTCTTGATTATTTCCTGCCTAAACCAAACCCTATTTTTTTTTCTTCTTTTTTTTTTTTTTTTAAAAAAAAAACACCCGAGGAATACAGTGGTGTTTGCCTGGTGAGATGGTGCCAGCAGATCTGTGGAATTTGAAGGACGGGTT
>JAWMRA010000042.1:2083200-2134019 GCA_035584735.1 Pseudotriccus pelzelni
ATTTTTTTTTCTTCTTTTTTTTTTTTTTTTTTACAAAGGAATTGATGGATATCAAAATTAAATTGAGTTTTCTTCATCGTGGCCATGACTGTCCTAAGCTCCACTGGCAATGGAATGGGCCACCTCATCAACACCTTTCCCTGGTTAATCCCAAAACTCGGATGAAAGGATCCAAACTGCTCCAGGTCTTCTTGCAGTGTGACACAGTCAGGAGAAGGGCTCGGCCAGGGGTGTTCACTTGGGTTAAATCAACTTCAAAATCCTTTGATTTCCCTGAACGTGCAGCAACACTTTGGGTGCTTGACCTTGGGACCCAAAAATAAAGGGACTGCTCGTGTCTGTCCTTAATTGTTGGACTCAGCAAGAGACTCCTCATCTTTGTTCTTCTAAAACACCTCCACGCTGTGCCATTTCTTTTTGGTTTTCGGGTTTTTTCCTCCCAACTCTCCTTTTCTTCCTCCCCAGCTTCGTCCTGCACCTTTCCTTCACGCTCCCCCAGACCTTTTTCCTTCTCCCACTGCTATGAATCCTCGAAGGGTCGCAAGAATTTTCCGTTCCCCTCCCCTAAACTCTTCGTATATCTCTCCCCACCTCGTTACAATAAAATAATTCTTCCATTTCGCTGTCACCTCGATTTAGCTCCCTCACCCTCCACTCCCTCTTTTTCCCCTGGTTTTAAAGACCGACCAGCATTTCCTGAATTGGAAAAGCCACAATAATATTTTTTTTCCATTGAAAATACCACAAGTGCAGTATTTCCATCGAACATACCACAAGAACAGTGTTTCCATTGAATGTACCGCAAGGACGGTGCTTTTGAGGTATCTAAATGCTTAAGATGAACTCATAATGTTCATCTTGGACTCATTAAACCAAAGCCCCTTCTCTCCTGAAGAAAAAAAAATAGTGTTTCCTCAGACAGAGAAAGAATTTTTATTCACAGGTTTTAAAAAAAAAAAAAAAGAAAAGAAAAAGAAAAAAAATACAATAAAAACAAGACCTAGACAGAGCCAGGACAATTTTGCACTTGCTTTGTGAGTAAAATATAAATAGGTTTTAGCAAGTTAAAAAAAAAAAAGAATCCATTAAAAATGCTCAGAGTGGTTGAACAGCTGGAAAAGCAACTTTTTTTGATAACATTTAAAGCTGCTTAGCAGCTGGGGGAAAAATCGCCTGTAAAAACACTTAACATTTACAGCCACTCAGTGGCTGGAAAAGCAACTTGTTATAAAATTGATTTAACATCTCAGTGGCTGGAAAAGACATACACACACATACATCTCACTGCAGTGCTTTACATAGCTATTTATGGGTATTTAGACACAGATAAGGCTATAAATAGATAAGCTTGGCATTCCTGCTGATGCCATTGTGGCAGGGAATAATTTCCATTCGGATCATCCACCGTTTGATTTTATTTTCTGGGAGTTTAAAGGCTGAGCCGTTTAAATTCCCATCAGTTTGGAGTCTGGCGGGCCTGGATGCTCAGCCATCCCACCCAGCCCCCAGGAACGCCGTAAATCAGTTTAGTTACAGAGGACTTTACGAAATAACAACTGAGCTCTGCGTCTGACGGGCTCAAATGAGAGGCTGGCTGAGGCAGCAGAGCCCAAGCTGTTTAACAAATAATCCCTGTAATCAATGGGAATGTCTCCATCAGCTCACCTGGTCTGACAGGAGCCAAGTCCTGCCCTGCCACAGCAGCCCAGAGAGCTGACACAGGCCCTGCAGCCCCAGCAGTGACAAGAACAAGAGATCTGGCTATTAAAAAAGTGAGGTGAAAAGCCCTGTAGAAGCAGTAATTAAGCATATTTGTTTCTCTCTGAGATTGGAGTTCTCTGAAATGCTGCTTTAAAGCAGGAGTCAGGGAATAAAGCCCTAAAGCAGCATTGGGCAACTGTGCTCTGGCCTCACAGGGCTCCTGCTCCCCTGCATCCAGCTGTGGATTAGTCCCCTTCATCCAGCTGTGCATTGGTCCCCTGCATCCAGCTGTGCACTGGTCCCCTGCATCCAGCTGTGCATTGCTCCCCTGCATCCAGCTGTGCAGTTGGTCCCCTGCATCCAGCTGTGCATTGGTCCCCTGCATCCAGCTGTGAGCTGGCCTGTGGTGACAGAGGTGATGTGTGGGCAGTCCCTGCTCAGCCCCTGCTCCAAGTCCCCCAAACCAAGGCCAAACTCCTGCCTAAATTGACACACTTACACTTTCAGTCAGCACCTGTGAGCCATGAGCACCCTCCTGGATGGGAACCTTGGTGTGGGTGGGCACACATTGGGATTAATTGCTGTCTTAAATTACTGTACTGACGCAACAGAGCTGTTTGCTGTGTTTGGTTCCTTGAGGCAGTGGTTTCCCAGCCCCTGTGAAGGGTCAGGAGTCTCTGTCTCTCTCTCTCAGCCTTCACCTCCACCTGGCACTTTGATTTCGCTTTGCCCCGTGTTGCCACTGTGACAAAGTCAACTGGATGCTTCCATCATGATTGAGAGGGGCCACAAAACCTTGGAGGCAGTTATTGCACCGTTACCAGAAATTTGGGCAGGAAAACACTTTATGTGCCGCATGTTTTGCTGGTGGGGGGAAATCCAGGCACACCAAGGACCCCTGTAAGGCCAAGTGACCCAGCCTTGCTCCCCGAGGACCAACCACAAGCTCATGGAGAGCCCTTTTGGAAGAGCACAGTGGCTCCTGGAGCAAAGGCAGCTCTTTACATTTTATTTCCAAGCAAGGATGTCCTGTCTGGCTGGATGACAGCTGAGGGCTGTGGGACCCAGCAGAGAGGGAAGACTAAATGTTGCCATGATTGGGTGTCATTTCCCAAAGTCCAAAACCTCTCCTGAAGTCAAGGGTAGGGCTCAAAGTGCCGTTGAGCTGGGTTTGGTGCCAGCTTTCGGAGCTGAGATGAGAAACTGGATGTCTTTCCTCTGCCGGTAAGTGCAGATAATGAGGCAATGTTCCCAAAGTATCTGGGACTGGGATCTTTGAAGTGTAACCACTCTGTGGCCAAATACTTGGGAAAGTGGAAAAAATAATAATTACCTATGAATATGTGAAGACGTATATTCCTCAAGGACAGACGGGAATTGTTCAGTGTCGTCCGGGTGAAGGGAGGAGGTGCAAAAAGAAGAGTTTAAGAAGAGTTTTCCTGCCAGGGAGAGCTATTAGGCTCTGGAATTATTTCCTCAATGAAAGGAGAGGAAGGCAATTCCTTCAGACATTTAATAATAGCTTGGGCAAAGAATTAGGAAATATAAAGAAGAAGCCTGTACTGGCAGGTAATTGAGGCTAATCAGAACTTAAAATTTATTTTTTTTAGGATCATTTAAAGTCAGCTGCAATAGATATTTCATTAATTCACAGCCTTTTTCATTGTAGTCCAATAGCCAGGAGTAAAGCAGAACAGCTTAATGTTAAAAAAACACCAGCCCAGTAACTGCTGGGAACACTGGGACGAGGCAGTGCCAGCGAGGAGGGATTTCATGGGCACGCATCAGACACTCAAGTGAGTTCCCAAGCAGGCCACAAAAGCCAATGTGGAAGGGAAGGGGTAAAAGGAGCCAAAGTCTGATCTGGAAAATAAAAAGGGAGAAGCAAGGATGAAGAACCAGGGGATTGGACGAGATGGGATGGGATGGGAGGGGGTCCTGGAGAGACTCTGTCTTGGCAACAGCCATGGAAAATAAAAGTGCAGAATAAAAAACTGCTCTAAGAACAGCCCGTGATCAAATACCAGACTGGCTAATTTGTATTTCAGGGGCTAGAGGAGAGGATGCTGCAGTCTGTGCCTCTGTACCTTCCACACATTTTGTGTTCCTGGACAAACAGCAAGTCCTAAATCATGGGCATCCGGCTCAGACTTGAGCTGGGGTGTAAAGGCTGAGCAGCATCAGACTGAGAAACTAAATTTGGGGAGAGGCAGACACTTCAGAGCACTGTGGTGTCTGGACTACCCAGAGAATGACTAAGCCAGGTACTTTTTTTCTCTGCCTGTTCATCCTGAGCAGCACAGTGGGTGCCAGCTTTTATTCTTTCATCCTTTCTCCTTGTTCTGCGTTTTAAAAATAAAGTTTAGAACATGCTGTGGTTGTTCCATATGGGATTATTTACCAGCTACATCCACTGCTGGGCATGGTACCTGATGTCCAGGATGCTGGGGTCAGGAGGGGACACAGCCTGGGGCATCCCCTCAGCTCCTTGAGCGGCTGACAGTGATGCCAAGGGCATCTGTGACTCTCACCAGCAGAACCCCATCTCCCACTTTCCCAGCCCAGGACATGCGGTCTCTCCTGCATCCAGGTGGGAAAAAAGCTGTTCTTAAAACAAAGGTGAAGAGAAAGAAGGAACCAAAAAAGAATCCTCAGGTGGTGCCCTCACCCATAAATTCCACCAGAGCTGAGTAAATGCAAGTGAAGTTTATTGCCTCTGTCACAACATAATGGCATTTCAGGCTCTCTCCAGGTCTGATTCAGCAATCCACGTGCATTATGGATGGTAACTGCTCCCTGTTGGATTTCCATGAAGGCCATAAGAGTTTGTCACATGGAAAATTGGGGTGTTTGTCCCAGGGATGCCAGATTTTTATGCACTTGTTGATAGTGATGGGTGGAGAGTCACCATCTCCTAGTTCTGGTTTAAGAGACCTTTACTCCACGAGCATCATCACTTGCTGCTGCTGTTACCAGAAACCTGAGCCACGGTATCAGAACCAGCCCTGTACGTCTACAATTGCTCTGTAACCTGCACAGAGAAATCATCAGTACAAATCCCAGCCCGCCTTAAAAGCTGCTCAGAAGTCCAGGATATTCCCTACATGTTTGCACCGTGACCACAGCCATTAATTTATACCTTATTAGGAGCTGATATCACCACTGGCTTTAAATTATAGCCGTATTAACATCCATCAGCAAGTTGACCTAGAAACTTATTTATTTAAGAACATCAGTGGTCTGAGTGAAAGACTTATTCCAGAAGCCAAAAACAAAAGCAAGTACAATGGGGTTTGGATCTGGACAATGGCTGGGAATTGTGCTGGCAGCCATCAAGCTGGAATATTTGATCTTCACAGCTTGACGTCAAGAATGGCTTTTAAATCTCCTGGCTGGTAAATATATCTGGCTCATGCCTTGTTTAACATTTGAGGTGCTTATAGATATTGTGGTTGCAACGTTGATCAAACATGCAAGGCATTATTTGTAGGAAAAACATTTACCTTACTGGAGAGGTTTGACATATACCAAAGGCTCAAATGATTTCCCGACCGCTTTAATGCGTGAAGGAAAGTGGAATTTGCTTTGAGAAGCAAAGAAAAAGCCACTCCAGGCACATGCTGCTGTGCCTGGGGTGGCTTGGGATTGCCTGTAGGTAAGCTCAGCACCATTTTCTTTTGTGAGATAAAAAGCTGCTGGAAAAGTTAGAAAATTTTCACATTGTAGAGCAAAACAAAAAGAGAATTATCTGAGATTCAAGCACTGAATGTGAAAATCGTGGTTGTCCTTTCAGTTGTTCCTCTGTCCACGGAAAAATAAAACGAGAGGGAGAAGGATTGGAAATGTAGGGGAAAAGAGGGAAGAAGAACGGTAGGAAAGAGACATAAAACACAGACATGTCGGACATCTGGGCTGAAAAATGTACTCAAGATTTTCCATTAAAAAGATGAGGAAAGGGCTCTGTTTAGGGAAGGCGTTTTTGAGTTAAAGAATAAAGAACCTGGAGGGGTTGTGTAGCTAAATCAAATCTTGGGTTCCAGTGGGACATGATGCAGCTCTCACTGCTTTGCTGCCTCCATCTAGAGATGCTTCACCTAAGAGGAACCAGTAATTCAAATCTTTGCTCTTACCTCAGCACAGCAGTGAAAACTCCAGGAGTCATTAAAGAGGATTGCAGTGGATTAACAGAAATGAGGGAAGGGAAGGAGGAAAGGACTAATTCTCATCCTGAAAACTATTAAAGCCAAAAGAAGCAGCATCTGTGGCGGGCATCTTCCCTTCCAGAGAGGAGCAAACAGCCCTCAAACTCCCTCCATTTCCATCTGCCTCTGTGCTTTGTGGTGTGTGACCCTCCTGCTGTGGCAGGGATGTCCTCAGGTTTGTCTGGCACTGTGCTGACATGAGCATGGACAGTGTAACCAAAATCCCACCTACTCCTGGTGAAGCCGAGCCCTCGTGTTTGCTGCCCCTCTGGACAGAAGAAGCCTTCCCTTAGAAGACACCCTAGGAAGAACCACTCAACCAAAAGGAAAATGCTATTTTTTTTCCCCTCCAGACTTCAGAAATTTTTCAATTCCTTCCCTTCTTTAAGAGAGAAGAGAGGTCTGACTGCACTGCAAGAGGGCGGCCGGCTCGTGTTGTGCTGACGCTGCTGTTCTGAATCAGAACCGAGATAAACATTATCTTTCCACTCCAAAGCCCTTTCCTGGAAATAGTTTATGTTGAAGTCAAGCAGTGCAATTTGTGCATGGCTGCCATTGCTCTGACTGCTGCAGGTACGAGCCACTCCAAGTATTTTTGCAAGAGCAGCAAGAGGTGAGATGTTATCGCTGGCTCCGCCAAAGGGTGTTCTGCAAGGTGAGTCCAACCACCCAAAAACCTCAGGGGACAGGCACCAAACACACACACGAGGAAATTCCCAACAGTGGGAGAACCATCAGCTGGTGCTCATACTTGTGTTGGATGTCAGAGAATCCAACAGGCTAAAAGTTCATAAAAAAAAAAACGGGCTTTTTTGGGAAAACCTTTCCTTTGTAACTTTCGAAGCGGGGAATTTCTGGGTGATGAAACGAAACTCCGGCGCGTTTCATTTTGAAGGTTGGCTTCCAGCAGATGGGATGTGGAAACCCTACGGATGCAGGGGCGAGAAAGCAAATCAAAAAACCCCGGTTTTGATATGTTTTTACTAAAAATAATGATGTTTTGGGCATTGACTCATGAGTTCTGAATGCCTGGGACAGGCAGTAACCGAGGCAATCCCGTAAGGGAACCAGAATTGTTACCGTAGGAGCTGAGTAACTGGGGGCTGGCACTGGAATTGCAAAGGTCCTACATACCAGGAGCTACTGCTGAGAAAATTTATGAGCTATTTTCAATAACATATTCATCTGAGAATCCGACAATTTGTAGAGAACCGTCGAACAAAAAAAAAAAAACCCAAAAAAAAAAGTTCCAAAAACTGAGTCCAAAGTCTCAGGATCAGCAAAGGATCTGTAGAAAATTCTCTTTCATGTTATTATTGGACTGGGCCAGACGTCCAGACACACCGAGTTACTCAAGCTCCCTGTCAGCTACGCCGTAAATTTATATGGAATTTCAGTGCTACCTCAGAGGGGCAATATTGGCTTAAGGTGTTTCCATTTCAGAACCTCGTCCCACAGCAGACTGGGGTTGGGGCTTTTTTGCCCAGTTTTGCTTAGTGTTGAGCTTTCTGAATGACTTTAGCTCCACAAATCTTTATTGGCCACATACCCCTCTTCCCAGACCGCTCCAGCTCCACGTTGCTGCAATCCAGTCAGACTTAGCACCAGTCTGCTGTCAGTGGATGCTACTGTGCTATTTATAAACCCTCTGCTACATGCAGGTATTTATGGCACGGAGTAGGGTCAGGAAGAATGAAAAAAAAAAAAAAAAAAGGAGGGGGGAAAAAGAAAAAAAAAGTCCACTACATTTTTATGAGTCAAATTCACAGCCAACCATATGGCCATGAACCGGGAGCCGCCAGCTCAGACAACTGGAACAGCATCGCCCCTGAACCCTGCAAAAGCCATTATCCACATTGTATGTGTGGATATACATCTCTATCTTAAGAGGGGGGGTGTCAGATATTTAATAAATGATTACAAGTTCCTCCCTGAGACCTCTGTGTCAGTCCTGTCCCCGATCCCAAGCAATAACAGAAGGTCCTTTGCTTTCTGGCCACACGTGCTTCCCAAGAAGGTTCTGCAGTCCCGCTGCTACTTCCCTCCCTTTGGACTCTTACCCAAAAAAGACAGGTTTGGTTGCTGAAATAAATCCTGTTGATGAAATAAATCATGTTGATGAAGATACACAGTCCCCAGCTAAACAGGAAGAACGTGCAGCTGTGCCTGCAAGTGCTTAATGGAGGGGAGAGAGCCCCTAGAAGTCCACTAAGTCCCCTGCTAACCACGAGATAGAATTCAGTGTTCTTTCATCTAGTCTCAGGTCCCTGCTGAGCACAGAACCCCACAGACCATCCTGCACTGGTGGGTTGGCATCCATGTCATCCTCTTACTGTGGCTTTCAAGAGGTCGTTCTCCTTCTCTTTGCATCAGTTCCCTGTCTATGGGATAAAGGGTCCTATACCCACCTATCCCAGAGTCCTGAGCGTAGGTTTAATTAATAATCCGCAGTCTCCGAGGGAGGAACAAAGAGGGGAAGGACTTGGGGGAGGGAGAAGCTGGGTAACAGTCATAGGAAACACATGGTCAGGGAGCTGAGCAGAAATTCCCATCAGGGAACAATGCTGCACCAGCTGGGACAGGAGAGGGTGACCTCAGGGCTCTGCTTCTCCACTGCCTCCAGCCCATTGTTCTATTGTGTCCTTCGCAGGGAGTTCAAGGGAATAAACAGCATTTTCCAACCCAGTTTAGTCCCCGGGGTGACTTTCTTCCCTGCTGAATTTACAGGAGCAAAGGAATCGAGTATCCACGAGCTCCACACCTGTCAGGGTGAGGGTTCAGCCTGGGGGTTAGAGATTGTGACCCCAAGTGTCCTCTTGTCCTGGGCTGGAGGCTGGGAGGAGGCAGCAGTGAGCCAGCCCAGGGAGCAGGGAAATCAAGGATGATGTTCCCAGGGATCTCCAGCCCCAACACCTGACAGGCAGTCGAGGTACCTGGTAGGATCAGGAGTGCAGCATCCTCCTCCAGCCCACAGCCCGAAGGTGGGGCAGGCTCAGAGCCTGCTGGTGCTGGGAATGAGCGCAGGGGTGGTGGGGAGCCACTGTGGTCCTTCTCTACTGATGGCTGGAACGATTCATCCCCACACCACCCAGTCCCAAAGTTTCTTAAATACGCTTAAGCTTTTAATCACCTTACAGGCTGTTATTTTACTGCCTCGTTTTCTGCTGGCTCCTCACAGCTCTAGAACTGAAAGCGCTGCAGGAACTCGATGCAGGGGAGTCCTTGGCCACCCACAGTGACAGGAACACCTCCTCTGCGATGAGAGGTGTGATCAGTGCCCATAGCAAAGGCACGGCCAGGTCCCACAGGGAATGAGAGGGGAGGAGATGAGCCCTGAGCCATCCTGCAGGACCCCGTGGGCTTATTTTGAATGTGTCATTTATCCCCCATCCCTGTGTCATTTATCCCTAACCCATAAACATGAATTTTATAGAGACCACTTCCTTGGCAGGGCGGAACAAGAGACAATCTGGCCCTTGAGAATAATAAGAGGGGGGAAATTAAAATATGGATGTGGGAAGGACCTTGTCTCCTGAAAGAAAGGCAACCAGAAGGAACCGGGAAACATGAAAGGAAAGTGGGCAGCAAGGAGGGTGAATGGAAGGGGGAGGTCCAGGGGCCTGGAATAGAGTGGAAGAAGAAAATGGGAGCTCATGGCACGGCATTAATCGAGCCTCACTAAGCAAAGGTCCTGCCAGCCAAAACAGCAGCCAGTCTGACACTGGTTAGGGTTTGTTTATTTATCCATACCACAGGATGTAAACTAATATAAGTTAAATTCCCCTGGGAAAATAAAGCTGGCTCTTATTTTTTTTTCCTTTCTTTCTTTTGGTACGTTTAAGAATATATTCATCCTTCTTTCCCCCCCACTTTGTGAAGTTTAAAAGGCTTCAAAACACCCTGAAAGACTCGCTGATGAACCCCTGCCTCTTCAGGGGTGAGAAACAGTTGTCACATGGAAGAGGGAGAGGTGGGTACCTTTGATATGCAGATGTAAGACATCCGTGGTGCCTCGTGGTTCATGTTCAGGAATGATTTTTGGCTCTGAATCGCTGTATTTGAAGATTTAAAGATTTGCTGGGCAGTAGATGTGACTGATGTTTATCTGAAATTAATCCTCCTGTGCAGCAGACTCTGCACTCTCAGGTCAAAATGTGTTTTTAGCAGGAGTTAATTGGAGAACAAGTATTTACCTTGAGCTCAGGTTTTGCTTCCTTGGCTTCAACTTGTAAGTGCTGAAGGTTTCACCTTCCCCATGCAAAACTAAAATGAAAACAACAAGCTCCCAAATTGCCCCCCTTAGAATGGAGCTTTATGTAAAATACAAATAGTTTGGGGGGGAGGGGAGGGGGAAGCAGGACCTGCAGCTGAAAAACAAGATCTGTGGAGTGATGGGGGATAACCACCCCACCAGGTCAGGCATTCCCTGGCCACACATTCCCAACCGAAAGAAAAACTCCAAAATCCATTTAATTGACCAACGTCCTGATTGTCTTTTCAGACACCCTCCTTGATGTGGTCGGAGATCGGAACCCTTTTGGAAAGCAACTTGACATTTCATGGCTTAGATATTTCCTCCATCGCTCTTGACTCTCAGGCCTCAATTATTTCCACCGGGAGAGCGTTTGCCAAAGCTGATGAAATTGGAACCAGAGGGGACGTTATAAAACACAGGTAGCTCCGGCCCTGTGCGTGATGCCGCCTCGTGTGTTTTTTTCATTTCGCCTCTCCCGGCTCCTGCCAGGGCTGCAGGATGGAACTCGTGCTCCACAGGGAATCGGGGCTCCCTTGGCGCCCCCGTGGTCCTGCACACTCGTGTGTCCAGGTATCGCCTCGAGCTCCGTCTCCAATCTGGAAAATTTCTTACAGCTTTTGCAGGGACGAGTTATCCTTCCCAGTTGTGGAGGGAAAGGAGGGAAGCCGTCCTGTCCCTCAACAGTTTTTGATGGAAATTGTATTCCTGCGCCAAGTGATCGCTGAAAACATTTTTAAAGGACATTTATGGGGAAAATGTTGCAATTCTCTGGCTTTTTGTGCCCTGTTTAACTTTGTGTGGGGGTGGAAACTGGGCAACTTTCAGTTGAGAGCAGCCACCCTGTTTGACAGCTTAGAAAAACACCTCTTGCAGGGCTTTGCTGTCCTACCCACGGGACACAACTGCACAGACAGGCCTGGAGCTGCTGGGGCTCAGGAATCTGAGAATTTGGCTCAGGTAGCAGTGCTCAAATAAGATGGACTCTGAATTTACAGGGGATTTCTATTTCTACCAGTGCTGTGCAAGGCACTGCCTGGGGCTGAGGCAGCTGAGGAATCCTCTGGACAGAAGGAAAAACCAGCTGAATCCTCTTCTAACTCTCAGAACAGGAGGCGACACAGGATCCACTTCTCAGAGCAGCAGCGTTTCTCTGTGCTGTCTCCACCCCCTGACCCTGCCAGGCAGGACCCTAAATACAAGATTTAGCTCTGAATTCATTGGAGCTGACATTCAAAAATCCAGCTGCATTGAATGTTTGTGTGGTTCCCACCAGGAGCCCACAGCTGGGGCAGGAGTGGGATGGAAGCATCTCAGCTCCGGGTCCCAGAGCTCCTGTTCCTGCCCAGGGCTGGGCACTCCACACGAAATATGTCCTCTGGAATAATAAGGCACAGATGCCCTGAAGCAACTGGGTTTGTTTGGGTCTGGTGGAGCTGATTACAGGATTGATGGTCCCACAGAGCAGCGATTTTTGTCCTCCCCTCTGCGAGACTCCAGCCAGAGATAGGAGCAGAGATTTGTCCCTGCCAGCACTTGAGGACATTTCTGTAGGAAGTGACAGTGGTAAAACATCCTCTGGAGCACGTAAACAACCTTTCCCTATTCAGAAGGTCAAAATAAAAGGAGAGCTGTGTAAACATCTCCGAGTTGTGCCTGCTTGTCTTTCGCTCTGAGCTGTGGAGCAGAAAGCTGCGCTCAGGAGCCAGGACACGCTGCAACTTCCTTCTGATCCAAGACCCAGCACAAATACAAAACCAAATCATATTTCCACGTAATCAATCCATGTTCTTAGAGAGGAAAAGAGTCCTTAACAGCCGAGCAGGAGACCTTGGAGTATAATAGAGCTCTCCAAACGCACAGGTGTGCCAAAGCACTTCACCAACAGCGTGTGAGAAAGTACTCACATTGTTCCCAAACCATGGGAAAAACATATCCTGTTCCCATCTCTGAAATGTGCCATTCGTGAGGCTCTGTGTATTCTGCTCGTGTGTTGTCTCCTTGCAACCATCCCTGCCCGGGAAGGCTGGAGATGAACTTTCCCAACTTCCGAGCATTGTGCCGGAGGGACCGCGCAGGTGTCCCTGTCCTGCTCCGACAGGGAGTCACGACTGTGCCAACCACAGCACTGGGCTCTTTTTGGGGCTGACTTATATCAGGGAAAATATCAGAGGAAGAGGCTTGATTTGCTGCTGTTGAACTCTGCCCTGTGCCTTTCCCACGTGGATGCTGTGATGTGTGGAGATTCCTACGCTGGCCCTGAGATCAGTGGATGGTGAGGGGGGGAAATGGGAAAGACCAGGATAAACTTGGGTGTCGTGGTCACATTTAAATGAGCGCCATAATAAAGGAAACAGAGAAGTGACAGACACTCGTTGCTTAATTGTCCTGAAGTGCTTTTACATTTTTGGCCAAAGTGAGAGTTTATCTACAGTTCCCACTTGAAATGTTTCAGAGATACAAGTAGCTTTCCTTTTCACCGAGGAAAGATTGGTGCAATTTTTCGATTAAAAGTGCCTCATAAAGTAACAACAACCAGGAAACAAAACACATTTTGACTTTCAGAAAGTTAAAAATCACCTCATTTTGGCATTCCAACCAGACTCTGTGATCGGCATCGGATCATCACATTTAGAGCAAAAGTATTGAAGTGGCATTTGAATTTCAACATGTGCACCACCCATGTCACGTTCAGAGAAATTTTATGACTTCAGAGCGACTCACTGAGAGCTTCCAGCTCCTGAGCTTTCCCATAAGGTAAGCAAGGACACACCAGACAGGAAAAAAATCTGGGGTTTTCACAATCGGCTTCAAGAGCTGCTAACGTGGCATCTGAGCATCACAGGAGCACCCAGAGGAACAGATGGGAGCTGGTTAAAGTCTGAGCTCAGGACTGTTTGCTGTGGTAGAGGTTTCCTATCAGCAGTGTGGGGACAGATCCAGCACAGGAGATCAAGCACCACTGTGGCCTGTCAAGGGTTTTGTTCAACTGCTGGGAGTCCTCACAGCAGATTTATTGTACCCCAAGCCCCAGGTGAAGCCACCAGAGCGTCTCTCCCTTCCTGCAGGAGAAAAGGCATCTCCCAACACTTGGCAGCCAGTCTGGCCTGACTCAGGTTAAACCATTCAGATAGTGAAGCCACAGTGAGTTCCAGCCCAGGCAGAGTTCAGCAGAGGTTCAGGGTGCTCAAGTCATGAATTAATTCCCACCAACACCAGAACTTCCTTAATTTTAGATAGATTTGAAATGCATCATAGTGAATAAAACATGGGTAAGAATTAGAGTCCTTTCTGTAGACCTGCTGAAGGGTTTAGTGGCATTACAGCTGATTGAAGTGGTGTTTCCATATCACAGTAGTGTTTTCCAGACCCTGCTTTCCACTCCAAACCAGCAATTATTTTCCTATTGATCATTCATTTCCAGTGACCTAATTGGAAGTGTGTAATGATACAGCAGCCTGTGTTCTCCAAAAGAAATCACTAATTTTGGTTGTCAGGTTTCAGGCAACTCTCAGAAAAGCCTGCAGAGGATCTGGCTCTTTCCAGGGACTGGATTGCCCACCCTTGAAAGTGAGGTCACCATGGTAATCACCAGCATCACTGAATCACAGAAGGGTTTGGGTTACAAGGGGCCTTAAAGATCAACTCCTTCTCTTGCTCAGAGATCCCTCCAAGCTGACCTTGGGCACTTCCAGGGATTCCTTAAAATCCGACCTGATGTGGGTGGTGTCGAGTCAAAGAGGTGCTCTGGAGCACCTGGCAGGAGTTGGGCATCAACCTCTCCTTGGCTTTAGCCCCAGATGACCCTGGTGTTTGGCTTAGGAGGGGTTTTTGGTTGCAAGGACAGTTGTTAAAAACAGTGGGGACAACTGCAAGCAAAGGGGTGAGTCCCCCCCCGAGCAGAGCTCAAGCCCCGCAGCTTTACAGCCCCAAAAGCAGCAGCCACCCTGTAGGTAATTCCCCTCTGGAAAAGGCTCCAGGATCACACAAATCAGTAGCAGGAGAGCCTGTGTTTAGCAGCTCCCCAAGGGAGCAGCAGTGTGGGAGGGAAGAGGGGGGCTCAAAAACCACCCCCAACCCTATCAGTGGAAAAGGGAGCTGCTTTGTCCCCCTGACCCTGTTCTCAACCACAGGCCCAGTGTAGGCATTGCAGAATGAACCTTTTAAAAATAAAACTTTTTTCAAATAGTCTTTTTCTCTTCTTTTGCTTTCTTACATTATGAAGGGCTGAACGAAAGCAGCAATTTTATTTTTTTTTTTTGCTGCATTTTGCTTTAAACCAATGAAAGCCAATGTTTATAGCAGTCTAGGAGCTGGAAACCCAACTTAAGAAACACTTAATGTTTAGATCTACTTTGTGGTTGGAAAAAACAACTTTTTAAACGCTCCAGCAAGTGGAAACAGCCACCCCTTGTAAACAAACCTTTAGCATTAAGATATTTCTTAGCAGCGGAAAACCTTAACTGCATGGAGACATAATTCTGAGACATTTCAAAGCCATCCCAGGCTGCTGGCATGGCCACCTTCTGTCAGCAGAGACGTCAATGATCAATGGAGATGAAAGAGTTTCCATACAGGATGCTTTGCTGGATGTTTGTTTCACAATCACTTACTGTATTACACACATAATTCACATCCATCTCGGGAGCCAGTTCAACACCACGTTACTCCAGTTTCGTGTTTAAGGGTCAGGGAAGTTAAACCAACACAAACAGCGAGGAGTCAGGCACCAGAATTAAAAATATTGGTTGTTTTCTGCAAGTACAGTAAAATTTCCCAGCCCTAAGATAAGCCTGCCAGATATTCCAGCGGTGACCTTGGAAAAATAATACAACAACCTGCTCAGTCGGTGTTTTGCCTCCAAAACCTCATTTCAACCCTGGTCATGTGCTCTGTAGCTGCTTGCCCTGCCCGTGGGCTGAAGTGTCCCTGAGCTCAGCTGCGTCTGGGAGGTTTTTTTTTTCCCAAAGAAACAGTGGAAGTCCCATGATGAGACAATTAAATGCATCCGACTGGCTGCTGGCAGGGAAGTGGCAGGGATGAACTCATAGGTCTTTTCCATCCTTTGTGCTTTAAATCCACCGCCTGGATGGGGCAGGGCACGGACCCGCCGCTGCCGGAGGGTGCTGGATGTGGCCACTTCCCTGGGGGATCCACCTGTCCATCAGGTGTGACCTTTTGGGATGTGACAGCACCTGGGGCTGCCTTCCTGCTGTCCCACATGATGCCCTCCTGCTGTCCCACCACAGTGACCTTCTCCTGCCTCACCACAACGACCTCCTGCTGCCCCACCACGATTCCCTCCCGCTGTCCCATCACGATGCCCTTGCTGTCCCACCGCCACGTCACACATCATCACCTCAGGCCCACGAGGATGGCATTCCCTTCTCCCAGAAGTGGCCAAGGAAAATCCCCAGTGAGGTGGGAATCTTTGCACAGCCACAGCTCACAAGCAGGCAGGGGTTTTAAGTCTCCTGCTGGATGGGGCAGGGCACGGACCTGCTGCTGCCAGTGGGTGCTGGATGGGGCCACTTCCCTGGGGGATCCACCAGTGCATCAAACGTGACCTGTTGGGATGTGACAGCACCTGGGGCGGCCTTCCTGCTGTCCCACATGATGACCTCCTTCTGCCCCAGCACAATAATCTCCTGCTGTCCCACGTGGTGACCTCCAGATGTGCCCCCACAACGACCTGCTGTCCCACCGCGATGTCACACACCATCACTTCAGCCCGGGAGGTTGGTGTCCCCTTCTCCCAGAAGTGGCCAAGGACTGGGAAAACCTCCCAGTAAGGTGGGAATCTTTGCATCCCCCCAGCTGACAAGCAGGCAGGGTGAGAAGAGGTGGGATTTGGGAAACTCTGTGTCACCGGTGGCAGGGAGATGCCCTCCCACCCCTCGCCCGAACTGAGGTGCCCCCGCGCCAGCCGGCCCCGGGGGCTGGGAGCAGGAGCCTGTGTCCAACACGCTGCTCCTGCTGGGTCATTTCCTTCGAAACAATCGGAGCTTTGATCCCGTTCTGTGAGCCAGGACCTGCCGCTGTTCTCACTGGGCGCCCTCGGCGGGGCTAAAAAAAAACCCCCGCGCGGCACCAACAATGCGCGCGAGGAGCCCGCGCCGCTGACTAAGCCCTGAGCTGGGCTTAGGTAATTTCCTTGCATGAATCTCTTTTCAAGAAGGATTTTAAACAGACTTTAACTAGTACCAGACCTCTCTCCCCTGGATTTGATCCTGAGGAAATACCTGATAATAAACAAATACCTTGCTGGGATGCTCAGCCTTGCCAGAAATGACAGTTGATTTAAAAATCACTTTTCCCCTCCTTGTCCCCCCCCCTTTCTGTTTTCTCACTTTACACTTTTTTAGGTTAAAAAAACTCAGAGGAAATTGTAACCATACAGGGCTAAGAGGTGTTGCAGAACAAACAAGCCCCAGCAAGGCTGGCATCCGTGGTGGGATAACGTTTCCCTGCTGTGTGTCCACACTTCCGAAACACCTCAACCACTGCTGTATTCTCCACCTAATTTAAGATTTCCACTTGGATTTGGACCAGCATTTAGACATTTCCAGGATCTTTTTAGAGACAATAAGACTCATCTTGCCTCAGCATCACAGTGCTGCATCCTGTGGGAAGCTCAGGTACGCTGGAGCTGTGCCCGGTGCTTACCCTGGGCCTCCTCCTGATTCTTGATTTTCTAAGAAAATATGCCTTGAAGTCAAACCCAAGGGATACAGAGGACTTTTACATCCATATCAGCTGGGTAGAGTTCCCCATGTGTGATCACAGTTTGTCTCCCTAAATTCCTCCGGCAGTTTCCCATGGAAAAAGGCAAATTCCCTGTCCCAGCTCCCTCCCACACTGTCCAGTTTCAATGAGCTGTTATCCACGCTGCTGTTTGCGTCGCTGCTACAGTTTGTAAACTCTCAGAACATGAGGCTAAATAAACTTGGGATTATAACCACAGTGGCCCAGTAATTTAAGGAAAATCTGTTTATATTTGGGGACCAGCAGGGAACAGCTGAAAAGAGGAACAAGGTGCAGGGGACGTGCCCTTCGCTGCAGTCCTGCTCCACCTCCTCACGGGCTGTGTCCCTAGAGCAGGGAAGGAGGGACAGTTCCATAGGTAAGATTAGTTGTCTATGTTCTAAATCCCTGAGGGCTTCTGCTGTCTTAGAGGCATCTTTCAGCAAAGCTCTTAAAGAATTGAAGCCATTCCTCTGTCTGTGAGGTATAAAGGGATTAATGTCTTCTTGTGGCTGCAGCCTTTGGGGGACTTTTATGTCCCTTTTTTCTGGTGATATGAGGTAAAGCGTCCTTTTTTTTTTTTTTTCCATAGCTGAGGGACTTTCTCAAGAGAGAGGAACCATTTTCTGGACCTCATGGTAAAGTAGACAAGAATAATGACAAAATACTCTCTTGGGAAAGCAGAGCCTTGCAAAGCAGCCTCCTCTGGGGATTATCCAAGTGGTTTGATAACTTGTTCTGGGTTACCTGAAGTGTGTCATGTGCAGTCCTGTCCATCAGCAGGATAAAACTTACATCGCTTGCCAGGAACTCAGCCTTCATCTGCAGATCAGAAAATCGTCTGAATCTGTGACTTGAGTCAAGTTTTTTAGTCCGTTCTTCCTGTTCTTCACCCCCAGACCACTCCTGGCGTTTCATGTCACAGGCATGTCCGTGTCCGTGTCTGAAAGATCGAGTTTCATTGAACAAGTGATTTATTATTCTCTATGAGGGATTAACAGAGGTGTTTAAAACCCTGTGGTTGTATCTGCTTTGAGGATTAAGGGGATTTCGCAGCAGTGATATGGCTGGGCTTCAGTGCAATTTATGTGGTGGCGAAAACGCACGAAACTGGAAGGGAGACATCAGCGTGATGGTTGTGATGGATGGAGCAGTTGGGTCTGTCTGAATCCTGTCCAGAAGTGACCTCTCCTGCCCCAAAGTCACTAATAGGGAGGAGGAATTGGACTCTGGATTTAAATCAGGTTCCCTTTATACACATCCACACCAGTGCCTTGAAATTCAACACAGTTTGCAAGCTGTACAAACTCTGTTGTGTTTCTATCACAGATCAGGCCGTTTTCATTTGACTTGCCTCTGTCAAAAAAAGATAAAACCCCGCAGTTTTCACAGCAATTTAATTTCCAACAGCATTTGTGTATTTAAGAGGTTTTCCTGACAGTATACAAAATTAAAAGAAAGGACCATTTAGGAAAAAACCAGCTCAGAAATGTAAGCCCTCATTTGGGTCTGTGCCTCAATTATATCGACTTGATTCTGACTTTCTGCCCACGTTCCAGTGGAAACTTTTTTTTTTTCCATTTGAAAACCAAACTTCCTTCTTTGAAGGCAACCAAACCAGCAGAGATTTTCTTTACCACTTCTTATCCAACCACCATCTTTGTTGCTTAATTTCCTTTCTCTCCTAATCTAGTTTTATACCTTCTGGTGGGGACAAAGGTGGGTTTGGTGATATTTTAAGTGGATCATGGTAAATTCCAGCTGCTTTCTTTTCCCTCCTTCTTTGGGCACCAAAGCTCTGGGCTCAAGCACGTTAGTTTAGGAGTTTTTTGTAGGCATGGCCTTTTCTCTCCTTCACCCAAATTAGTGATGGGTCCAAAATAAAGTTTGTGCTTTTGAGTTTTGCCTCTGAAATATCAGCATGGCTGTCAACAACTCTTTGGCTCCATGAGCAAGCAAACACACAAGCTTAAAAGAACAACCATTTGCATTTGTTCTTTAATGCTTAAGAAAAAAAAAAAAAAAGTCCATATTTAGATTGATTGTTGTGGATGTCTCCCATAATCATTAAAAGCAGTTTCAAAGGCCAAGAAAGCACTAAGTAATTGTTGCAGGGCTGCCAGATCTTGTCTGTGCTGGGAGGAGAGGAGTGCTCGGGGTGTCTGCACGGGGGGATCTGAGCAGAGCTCGGAGGTGCTGCGAGGAAAAGCTCCACCACACCCTTTCATCCCTTCCAAAACAAATATTAAAGAAGGAAGAAATGAATATCTTTGCTATTGCTTTTCATTGTGTCTTTTTGAAGATGTGATATAGCACGATTTCCTGTAATTACATGTAATAGCTGGAGGGGAAAGAGGGGGGAAGACAGCGAATGAAAGTCAGAAAAATTAATTCGTTTAAATCTGTCACTAAGACCTTTATGAGCCAACCTGTAAATAACTCCAGAGTTGAAGTAACTTTGTTTGCATAACTCAGCTCAAACCCCACGAGGCTGAGGGACCCAGTGTTTTTCCCCTCACTCCTTGCATATGAAGTGCTATTTGAGACACCAATAGTCTGTAAATCTGACTCTGTGGCACAGCCCCAGATGTGAGTGGATGAAACAAGCTCCCCGTGCCAGCATACATGCCTAAAATTAGCACCAAGGAGATTGGATTCTCAAGTGCTTTATTCCCTTTTTCCTCTCGCAACAGGACTGGGTTCTTGGCTTGCTGCTGAGGACCAGTTAATAATATCAGCCTGTGGTTACTGGGCCATTAAACAAACCAGAACGGAGCACCTTTCGTTCATGAGATGAATAATAACAGAGCTCCCTCCCTCCCTCCCAGCACATCCCACCTCCAGTGAGCCCACTGGGAGGACTGGACAGTGTTGTTCAGGAGCCAGTGGGCTCTGAGCTTGGCAATAATCATCTGCAGACAGCAGGAGAACGTGGGTGTGAGGAAGGTCAAGTGGCTCCCTGGCATCGGCCCAGAACCCCTCACGGGCTCCACGTCTGTCACGTGTGGTGCCAGAGGTGGCTGTACCCTCATGGGTGGGCTCAGGATCCCTCGTGGGCCACAGCCCACCAGTGTCTCCTCCAGGGCTGCGCCTTCACCTGGGTGAAAGCAGAGATGGTGCAGGGTGTTGGTGTTGGTGCTGCTCAACCAGCCCCTGGCGGGACAAGGGTGGGGAGAGCTCAGCAGGGACAAACACCAGAGCCTCAGGTCCCTGCTTCCCTGCCACCTGTGCAGAGGGGTGGGCACCTCCGGAGGCTGTTTCCACCCATCCCAGTGCAGTTGTTTGAGGTTGGATTAGTCCTCTGGAAGCGCATCCCTCTGCTCTCCACGTGTGCCGTGAATTTGACCCCGTGCCACAGGCAGGGTCCCAGCCCACCGACAAGCACGGGGGCTCCCTGAGGAGCAGAGCCCGTCCTGTCCCCTCAGGGTGGGAGGTCTGTGGGATCTGGGTCCTAGGGGTCCTCCAGCACTGCTGAGCTTCACACGGGTCGTGCTTGATGCCTTCAGGAGGTGGGAGCACAGTGCCAACCACGAGCATCAGCCGATGGCCTCAGTGATCCTCGTGGGTCCCTTCTGCGGTGGGGCAAGGGGAGCTCTGAGCAAAGAGGTGACCTTTGGGTCAAGGACAGTGTAATCCAGGGAACAGGATAAATGGAAGAATAGAAGCAAAGTGCCACTGATTTTTCATAACCCAGTCGGAAGGGCTCCAGCATCAATTGCTGTTCCGTACCATGGTCTCAGAGGATCATCACAGGCAGCACAGGTACAGGAGGAACACCCAGAGCCAATTTTCTCTGTACTTAACCCATGGAAAATACCACTAATGCCTCATGCCCTGGGAGACTGAGCTGACCTCAAGTGGCCCAGCTTGTCTGGAGGCACTCTTGCAAGCCTGACCTATTAAATACTACTTTTTTGTTGTTATTTCACAACAAATCCTTCCCTCTCTTCAGTGGTAATGAGACCTTTGGCAGCACGTAGGGAATGGAGAAGTTCCATGACATCATTTGCAGGTGGGCCAGACAGAGGTATCTTGAGCTTTTCATTTTATTAGATATTACCAAAAAAAATAACTTATGAGAAATTACAATTTCACTGAAGTCCAGCCCAACAGCAGCAAATTTTCACATATCCATGAACTCCAGTAGATTATCAGCCTTTCGAAGGAGAAGCCAAAGGACCTGTTTTCATTAGTGAACATTTCAAAAATCTCTACATGTCCTGGATTTTTTCAATCCCAGAATAACTCCCGAAGTACAGGGACGCTTTTCTTTGTTAACCTTGTCAAGAGTTCCAAGCACGGATTCGTTCTGGAGAAATCTGAGAGGCTGCCTCAGGTTCAGATAAGTGTAGGACAGTTGGCATCTTTGCACCGCTAAATTAATCCTCCAAACTCAGCTCAACCACGGAGACCCCATAAATTTTGATGGGACTGATGAGAAACCTCAGAGGTTTCAGAGGAGGAGGCTCTGACTCTGACATTTCTCCTCCAGGTCAGACACAGCAGTGCTGTAACACAAGAACAGTCTTAAAATTTTCCATCCTTTAAGGATCTGCTCAAATAGGAATAAACATTGTAGGTTTTTTTTTTTTTTGCTGTGTCTCAAATAAGTTTGACCAAAATCCGTGTTTTAGCAGCAGCAATGTAGCACTCATTGCAAGATAATTCCTGCTGATAACATTCTAACAAACTGTTCCCCCACATAAAATCCTCTTCTGCAGGTTTGACTTTAAATGGAAAAAAACCTCACCACAGGCCTAAATTTATTAAGAGGTTCCTGAGTCTCTCACTGGCTTTCTGCAGGGGTGAAGATGGATCAATATTTTAGGAAATCCAAAGTCCATTTCGGCTTAAGTGGGTTTGGAATGGCGAGTCCCTGAGTTAATGTGGGGTGAGGGTGCAAGGCTGGAAAGCTGCAAGTGAGATTCAGCTTGTTATTAGAGGGCTGAAAATATATGGAGGGAAAATCTATCACCCTCAGTTTTCCACATGATTTCAAAGAAGAAAGAACCCACTTTGAGTTAAAGCTCTGAAAAAAAAAATTCACCTCTAATTCCATAAGTTATGGGCCTATAAATCAGTCAAATAATAAAGAGCTGGCCACCAGGCAAATATATCTTCTAGCACCAATAACTAAGAAGGGAGATTCTCTTATTCAAGAGTTGTTCATAATTCACTATAATTGGTGGGAAAGTGAGGGCTGAGACAACTCAGTTCATTCACAATTGGCAAGGTTATTATTTCAGAACAAAAATATCGAGTTAGATGAAAACCATCTGGTGTCAACAGAAACCATCACTATGGTCAAGCAGCAGCTTGGTATGAGTGGATGTTGTTTTAGACTCAAAGCTTGGTGGGTTCCGGAGGCAGAAAAATCACTTTTCATAAGACTGGTGTCACCCAGACGTGAAGAGTCTTGTTCTTTACCCTATTTTCGTGTTCTCACAGGGTTTTGAGGGCTTGGCCACTTCCAATTAGTGCTGCTGGGAGACAGGGCTGTGCAGGGGAACTCCTGAAACTCCAGGAGGGAAAAAAAAACCCCTCCCAGCATGAGTAGCTTTAGCTGGATGGTGACTGTTAGGAGAGGATTATCAGGAGAGTGGCACCTGGTTGACCACGGGGACAGGCAAACCCCCGGGGTCTGCACAACCTCCAGGAGTCAGCAGATAAAAAAGCCAGAGCTCTTTTCTCCGTGCTTTGAAGGTCTCTGCCGAGCAGTGGGGTGGTGTCTCCCGGCAGGGGCTGTGGCTCTGCTCCAGGGATCACAGGCTTTAAGGAGCCCGTGGGGGCTGTTCCGCTCACCTGAGCCTTCGCAGAGCTCCAGATCAAACCTCTGCCAAGCCCAGCCTTTCCCCGAGCACCCACCAGGCCAGGGAGAGGGGAGGGGGCTGCTCTGTAGCTTTTGACACTCTGTGTTTTAATCTCCAGCCAGAAGAGGAAAAAAAAACAACCAACCTCCAACCCTACTCCGTGGTTTTTGTGGCAGCAGCTGAAGCCTGGGGGAGCCCATCCCACGGGATGCTGGGTCTGGGGATTGCGACTGGGAGCGCTCAGTGGCCTTGCGGGGATGGATGTGAGTGTGGGAGTGTTTGTGCGAGCTCCAACCACCCTCTGGAGCCTTTGGAGGCCTGTCTGTCAGCAGTGCTATCAAATGTGTGTCCCCACATCAAAGCCCTGCTGACTTCCTACTAAGGAAAACAAGGGAAAACAGATTTCTCGCTGCATGCTGTTTATTTTAACATGTTTTTAGTGTTTGATTGATTCCCTCTTTTTTTTTTTTTTTTTTTTTTTTTTTTTTTCTAGAAGCCAGCCTGAGGGGGATGGTTTGTTTTATCAGGAAACAAGAATGAATTTACTCAAGCAGGCTCGGGTGCTGCCTCAGTGCTGTTTTATTTTCACCCCACAGTGCCCCAGAGCAAGGGCTGAGGCTGCTGATGGAGCTGGGGCAAAGCTGCTGCTCTGGGGAAACATTCAGCTCAGCTGGAGGGACTTGTAAAGGGGCTGTTGCTGCCAGAAACTGAGTGGTTTTAGTCAAAATGAAGCAAAGCGAAATGCCCAAATTCAAACCCCAGTTTCTAAAAGGTTCACTCTCTCCACCTGCTTTTCTGGAGAAATGAGGCTGAGCTGTTTGTGTGTTAATGGCTCACAGACTGTCCAGAGCTCTCCGTGACTTCAGGACTCCTCTTTGCTCACGGATGCTCACAGATTTACACAATATTTCTGATTCATGTGGGACATTAGCAGCCACTAGTTCCAACATAACCAGCTTCAGTGATTCCCAAAATCATGGAACTATGGAACGGTTCAGGTTGGAAGAGACCCTAAAGACCATCTCTTTATGGACAGGGACACCTTCCACTGGACCAGGTTGCTCCAAGCCCTGTCCAACCTGGCTTTGAACACTTCCAGGGATGAGGGACCCCTAAATGTGGTCACCCTATAAACTGAAAACTGAAATACAAGGCTGTTACAGCAAAGCCTTACTGAGCATCAGAATATCACATGAAATCAAGCTTTATCCTGGTTTTATTTGCCTTCAGGCTCAGGAATGAAGCTCCCCATGTCTCTGGGCAGTGCTGCCCATCATCCCTGGCTGCTGCCAGCCCTGCCACACAGAGGGGACAACATTAGCCCTGGGATGCTGCAATTCTTGACTTGTATATCCATTCTCTTCTTATAAGGATTTAGGAAAATGGCAGTTCAACCTTCAGCAATGAAGTTGTAGGGGTTTGTGTTTGTACATCCATAAATCCCTGACACAGGCATCAGCTACCACATCTGCACCAAGGAGCACCAACCTTTGGTATCAAATGGTTTGGGAAATTCAAAAAGAGAGTCTGTCCCAGTTTAATTTAACTTCTTACCACAGACTACAGTGATAAGGACCTTAGAGAAAGAGCCTGACCTCTTCCAGGTTTGGATAGAGGCTCTGCCAAAAGACTCAAGAGAAAGATGGGGGGGAAAAGAAAGAACAAGCAAGAAGAGGAGGGAGTTCAGGGACCTGCAGTTTGAACTGCTCTCGAGGGAGACAGGAAAGCTGTAGAGATTTGGCAAGAAGCACGGATCCCAAAAATTAGATCATAGCACACAATTATCCTCCAAAACCGGCCGTGGTGCCAAAATCTCAATATCTGGGATTGTTATATTTTGAAGTCATGTAGGAAATGCAGAGTTTCAATCAATTGCATTCCCATGCCCAGCCGCCCCATGTCATTGCCCGTTCCACAATAAAACCTACCTGGCATTGTGTGGGGAATGAGTAACGATTCCTGTGCTGAAAGGGAAGAGGGAGAAACACCGAGAACTCTCTCAGGCGCTGAAGTCAGCGGGGGCCGGCGGAGCTGGCAGGGGCTCCCTGCCCGTGAGTCAGTCCCTTGGCTCCTGCTCCTGATCTTCCAGTGCCACCACCCCACCTCCTCCTGCAGCCACACAGGGAGCTGCCGCTGCTAAACTGCCCAGGAAGGTGTCCGTGGGGTTTGCTCCACTCCACTCACGTCGGGTTGGTCAGAGCAAAATGGAAGAGATGTGATGCCAGGTCTGGTGGAAGGCCCCATGTGGTGGGTTAAGGGACCAAGTCATGGTGTGACAGCCATCTCTGAAGGGCCTGGACAAACCACAGTGCTCAGCTCTGTCTCAAAAGCTACAGCAATACCCAGAGCTCATTTCAGGGCAAGGGGGGGTTATATGAATGCAAACACTGAGGTCTGAGCCTGCACAAGGGGTTAAACACTGGCTCTGCTTCCCAGTAGGGTTGGTGGGAGGTGCTCGAGCCATCTGGGCCCATTCCCATAGGGATCAAGCTCCCAGTTTTGTACAATAGGGTCAGATAAATAAAACAGCACAAATCCTGTTCATTCAGCTGAGCTCTCCTGCTCTGAGTTTGGTGCTTGGGTCTGTGATCCCAGCCCATCTCCCACTCACTGCCCCACTGTGCTGCTCCACAGCTGCCACAGAATCACAGAATATGAAGGCAGGAAAAGACCTCCAAGATCATTGAGTCCAACCCTGGACTGATCCCCACCCTGTCACCCAGCCCGGAGCACTGAGTGCCATGTCCAGTTGTTTCTTGAACACCTCCAGAGACACTGATTCCACCACTTCCCTGGGCAGCCCCTTCCAATGCCTGACAAGCCTTTCCACTGAGAAATTCTTCCCCCCAGTTGTCCTGCCCTGTCCTCTCCTGCTCCCCTGGTGCTCGAGTCCAAGCAGTGGAGTGCTGCTGGTGAGGGATGTTTGCAGAGAAGAGCAACGTGTGCCCAAATCTGCCCGAAATCCCGTAAGCCTGACTTGCCTCTTCCCCTCAGGAGTGCACCCAGCTCTTCTACACCCTCTCACAGGGCTGAACTGAATGCTTCCATTCCTAAAAAAGCTCATGGCACAAAATTCCCTCAAACTCCCAGGAATCCAACCAGCAGAGGGCACGGGCAGTCACTGCCATGCACCACAGTGCCCAAGACACAAAAAACCCCGTGCAGGGTGGGATTCATCACCCTGTGGTGGCACTGGGAGCAAACACTGGCTCGTTGCAGCTCGTTCCATGCTTTGCTCCATGCACCTACTCAGGCTGGCATGGAACAACCACAGATCCAAGGAGCAACTCCGAAGGGCGGTAGCACAAAAGCGAGTTTTACATGGCACTGAGCCGGAGGGTTAAAAACGTTCTGCCAGAAAAGAGGTGCTCAAGATGCTGCTGATGCCGAGAGCTACCTGAGAGTCCACCTGCTACCAGCAGCAGGGCCTTGCTAAGGACAAGCACCACCAACCTCCCATGCCTCCAGCCAGGAAAAGGCAGCAGCGTGGTGGCAGCTGAGTGTGTGGTGATTAAGGGCAGGACATGCCTTGGGATTGAGGACTTCTTTTTTTTCCCCTTCCTGTTTACAGGTTGACTGTATTTCCCCAGTGTTTGAACTCCTTTGTCATGCCTTCTCCTCCTCTGCTGACACTGAGGGAGAATTAATAAGCTTCCTTTGAGCAGATCTCTTTATTTAAACAAGCTGCTGCTGTGCCCTGCAGGCAGAAACCCTCCAGTAAATACCATCCTCCAGAAGGAAGGATGCAGGCAAAGACCTTCCTTGGCATCCCCACCAAAGGCCGGGGTGCCCCTCCCGCTGCATGGGGCAAAGCCTCCGTGCAGAACAAGTGTTTGGAGGGTTGATCTTTCCCTCCACAAGTGAGCAAGAGAAGGAGGCCGAGTGGTACTGCAGGCTGGACCTCAGACCTGCTGAATCCTCCCCAGCCTGGTGTGCCCCTCCCCAGCCCTCAGACTGTGGTGGACAGTGGGGAGAGGAGGTGGCAGCTCTGCTTTTTGCATTTCCTGTGTTTAATTAAAGCCCACCGAGCTCCAAACAGGACGGTTTTTTGATCAGACCTGAAGTGCTCGTTTTGCTGGCCAAGAGCTGAATCCTCTGCCCGTGGAATGTGTGGCATCTCACTTATTTACTCACTGTCAGGGCCTCGATATTCCGAAAGATACTGCCACAAAAGCAGGAAGACAGATGGTCTGCAAGCTAATTAATCAATCCATTTTGCTATATTAGCAACCCCGAAGGGATTCTGATGCAGACCCAATGCTTGAACCTGCCAGGACATCTGCAGCTGATCATATGTGCATTGCCCCATTAACAGATTACACGTGCTCAGCAAGATACCCCGTGGTTTGACTGTGCAGGGAACTCCTGCGTGTACCACAGTCACATGTCGAAGCAGAGCACACGAGAGGGAGGATTTCTGCAGGGGAAAAGGTTTATTCTGTGCTTGTTGCACTTGTTGCTACTCAGAGTAGTTTGAAGGCAGCCGGATTAGCTCAGGAGGCTGGAGAGACCCAGCAGCTCTGCAGTGGAGTGACCAAAGAGGTTTGAGTGGATGTAGCCTTCATAGACGTCTTTTGTGACGAGGGCTGGCAGGTTTGCAGGTCACTGGGGGCTGGCTGGGTGCTGTGCTGCTCCCTCCTGTGAGGTGACCAGTGTGCAGGCAGGTATCGGGATGTTGGGCACTCTGGGATCAAGGAGAGCCTTGCTTTGCTTTGCTCCGTGTCCCATCCCCTGCAGCATCTCACCAGCCCCTGGCAGCGCTGCCAGATGTCTGTCCCAGGCAGAGCATGCATGGAACACCCCCGTTTTAGGATGCATTTTGGATAAAGCCTGGTGCTGACACAGTTTGGGGTCCCGGGCTCTGGGTGATCTCTGGGAGCAGCGCTGCTTTGAGGACACGCCGTGTCCTGCTTGCACAGAGGCACAGGCAGCTTGTGCCTGCAGCCCTGATATCCCTCCCAGTGTCACAGGCTGGGACCTGCCCCCATTACTGCATCCAAAAATATCTTACAGATGTACAGAGCCTCGGAGCAATGAGGTGACTTCGCAGGGGCCATCACTAAGCCCAGGATCTGAATGCTTCCCTCTCAAAAAGCCTCCCTGCTCTGTACCATGTAAGTGAACATGCACTTTATTTTCCTCCATTCATTTCCAAGAACTGCTTTTGTTGAAGTGAGGGCTGAGTGGTGCTTCAGCTTATTTTTACTAAGTGTCTTCAAACCCTGGAGTGGCTCAAGCCTGTTCTGTGTTTGTCCTTCCTCAGTGCTTACGGCACCGCCAGGGCAGCAGATGCTTTGCAAACTGCTTTAAAGACAGATCCGGTGCCACAGAAGAGTTTGAAAGCTGCAGAGGACAGTCAGGGCTTGTAGAACATCGTGTACCATTGTATCACTTTTATCTTTTCCCAGGGTTCATCTTTAAACCCATTGTTTCCCCCCCGATACAAGTTGTTTAGAACTTTTGCTGCTGATGGCACAGGGAACAGATGAAGTGGCAGTGGGAGGGCTCAGCTCAGGGCCAGCTTGTTCCATCCACCCTTTGGGAAGTTTTGGGAAGTGTCCACGTCGTCACAGCATCAATAGTGACACAGTTCTCCAGCTCTCTTGTGGGCTGTTCCCTCTCTGATTGCCCAGAACTCCCACCCCTGCTGCAAAAGGGGCTCATTGCGGGTGAGCCAGAGCTGTGCTCATCCCGTGAAAAGGTGGTACAGAGCCCTTGAAAGGAGTCTCTTCAATCCAAGAGAAAACAAAACTCATCCATCTGCAAATTGCTTTTCTTCCCCCTCCCCCAGCCCCCCTAAATTATTTTCTGCCTGATGACCTCACAGCAGAGGCACTGACGAGTTTTATTGTCATTACCCGACACTTTATTTACATCAGCAGGACTGGTGCCTTAATGAGCGTCGCTGGTTAGCACAGGCTCACCATGAGCTCGCTGGTGTTGCTTTCCAGCAGATTTATCCCATCGATCTGTGTGTGTCTGGGAGCAGGGAGAGCTGGGTCAGGCCTCAGCACAGACCCCAGAGCCATGTGGGAACGGGAGGTGTTCCCTTCCCTGGTACAGACAGGGATGTTCCAGCACCTGGGTTTGGGGTCGCAGAGGCCATGGAGCTGTTTGGAGTGAATCCCCATGGGATCATCAGTTTTCCCTGGTGAAAGAAAGAGTTAATCCAGCACTGACATCCCTGCCTCTGGAAAACATCTCTGTTTGCTGCAGATAGTTACAGAGCTTCTTCAGTGACAGCAGAGGCGAATGAATGAATGAATGAATGAATGAATGAATGAATGAATGAATGAATGAATGAAAGGCTTTTTTATTTGCTGGGAGTGCCTGTGGGCTTGGTTAGATAACACCCATATTTTCCGTTATATTCCTCACACACATGACAAAACTTCAAGCCAGGCTTGGTGGAACTGCTCCTTCCAGGGCACAGCAGCCCGGGCTTGATCTTTTTTAAGCCACTAAAGTAAAACCACGTCATTTGGGGGCATTTTTCCCAGTAACAAACATCTGTCTGAGGGACATCTGTCCATCTTGACACACAGGTCGAGATGCTGCCAGGCTGCTCCTGCTGCTGCCCCTCTGGGGATGGGCCCCAGCCCCTGGGGAGGTGTTTGCAGCTCAGAGCCAGTGGAGCATGTTCTAACTCAGCACCCAAAGGGCTGAATTCGCAGGCATGAGGAACCTCAAGGAGAACGGAAACAAGAGAAAAATGGGAAACAGTGAAAAGAAAGGGGGATTAAACTGGAGTAAAGCCCAGCTTGGTTCCCTGGGAGTCTGAGGAGATCTGTGCAAGCAGCTCCTGACCAGCACCAGCATGCAGATGACAACTGGGTGGAATTTTTTCCTGCTCAGGTCCGTGTGAAAAGCCCGATTTCTGACTCTGCTGAGGACAGAACAGGAATCCTCTTATGAGGATTAAACTTTCAGGGAAACAAATACAGTTCTCTTCTAAGAAAAGCTGTGCACTTCGCTTGTAACGCAGGTAATTAGCCAGAAAACTTTGGGCAGCCAATTCCACTGTCAGGGTGAGAAGCAGAGGCAAATTTGGAGGATTTGCTATGATTTGGGTTCAATCTTTCATCCGTGGCTCCAGATTAAGTTATATTTTCCTGACAGGATTATCAGTTTAGCCCTTTATTCTCCCACTGCACAATCTTTCCAAAACTGCTCAGCTCCTGATCCTGGGCATTACTGACTTGGTCAGCACAGAACATTTTTTTGACTAGAGGCCAGTGCCTTTTCCCAGTGACATGGAGGAAATTTGGACTTCACCTCCATTACAGAATCTTTTTGCATTCCCTGATTTATTGCATTAGGGGGATCCGATCCTCCTCTGGATTCCACTGGGTGATTTCCAAGGGATACAGTTGGATTCCCCACTTCTTTGTTTCTCCTTGCAGGATGGAATGGACTTCTGTGGAGTACAAAATCCAAACGCCAGCTGTTCCTTGCATTCACCACACAACTCCTGCCGTGTGCTCGTGGAAGGGCTCCCTGAGGGGGTTGGAACCTGTTGGGCTCTGTGTGGGATGGTGAAAGAAGGATTCCTGAGATGGGATGGAGGGCTGTGAGGAGGTGACACAGCTGCTCCCAATGGCCTGAAAAGCAGAGGAGAAAGCCCAGCAAAGCACCCTGGTTCCTGTGCCTGCTGTCCCACCTCACTCCCTGCAGTGGCACCACCTCCCAAGGTGGCAGATGTCCCTGTCAAAGCACCCTGTGTGACAAGGACATCTCTCCCCAGGGATGAGGAGAAGGAAGGTGTGCTGTGAGCACCCCTGGGTGGGGCAATGTGGAGGTGTCTGTGGCTCTCAGAGGGGGGAAGGTGCTGCTGTGACAAAAAAAGTGCCTGCTCTGAGCCCAGAATCACTGAAACCATCTCATGCACGTGGAATTCTTCACTAATTTATGTTAATGAGCTTATCAACGGCACTTCCACATCTTCTTCAGTGATGGGAAAAGCAGCAACAGAAGCAGCGGGTGGGATTTGAAAGAGGTCTGCCTGGAGACAGGGGACGTGCCCTCCCTTTGCAATCCCAACTGGGTGCTGAGAGGGTCTCTCTCCCACCCCTGCCTCCACCCTCTGCACTCAGAGCTGTGGCCCAGGCACTCGGGAGCAGAAATCCGATTTTTCCAAGAAAAAAGTCACACCCGGAAAACAAGGAATCGTGTCTGCTGCCTCGCCAGGGGATGTGTTCTTGGTCCATAAATAACTCCAGGAGTGCACACCTTCTTCCACGCCCGCCCTGGGGATACGAAGCTTTGCCCGTGGTGCAAGCCAGGAGGAGTGGGACGACACAGCGTAGCTTCGAGGTAAGAGGAAGTGCCAAGCAGAAAACCCTTCTGCGAAAACCAAAGCCCATCAAGCACTTAACGGGCAAGTCGATACAACACTGGAAGCCAAAGCTTCCTTGTAATGTCTCTTCCATAATTCCCCGAGTGCCCATCCCTTCCACAGCGGCTGGCGTCACCCGAGCACTGATCACTCACCAGGAAGAGCTGAGCAGTGGCTGAGGATACACAAATGATGACAGCAGATGCCCCCAAAGCCTTTGATCCCTGCTCTGTGTTTAGCTTAGGGAGTTTGTTTCTCGGCTCAGTGGTGTCCAAGCGGGCCCCGCTCCTGCTGGGGAGCTGAGGGCGCTCAGCCTGTCCCAAGGACATCTGCAAAATAACCAGCAACTGCTCCGACAACATTTCCTGCTTCAGCTCTGAGCTCCCAGACCAGCAAAGTGACTGTCTGGGAGTAATTTGGAGCAACTCGGCAAGCAAGTGCAAAATCAATGCAAATGTGCGACTCCTCTAGGCTTAATTGCAGGGGAGCATCTGTTTACATTTCAGAATCCAAAGGGCACCCTCGTCCCTCGGGAAGTTTGCAGTCTGCAGAGACAGAACGTTGCAGTGAGAAGTTTCCAAAGGAATGTCCTGCCATTCACCAGCCTTGCACCAACTCAACCGCTCGCCAGAACCGCCCCATTAAACCCACAGCTCTGGGTAAAAGCGCCTCTGAGAGCCTTCACTCCCTATCACAGCCTTTAAAGCAATCGTTCTGATTGCTCTCAGTTCAGCAATTACGGCTGAGTGACACATTTCCAGCTTTGGAAAATGACATGCTTAGCGCAGATTCCCTATGCACAAGTCTCTCATATACATACATACACACACACACATATTTACCAGCTTTCATGTGGTAATGGTTTCTAAACTCCTGCCTGTCAAGGAGCTGGCTGAGGCAGGAGCAGGATTCCTGTCTGATGGCTGCATGGTGTGTGCCAACAGCTCCCTCTGGGTTTTTTGTCTAAGATTTACTTCGGCTGCAGAAAAAAACCACTCGAGCAGCCTCTTTGTTCCCAGGAATATTTTTGGCAACCGAGCGCACAGAGGATGACCCACCCTCACGGCTGCAGGGTCTCCAGACAGCAGCTCCTCAGGGCCAGCACAACCTGGGGTGATGAGACAGGCCCTGTAATGCAGAGCCTCGTGCCTCTGTGTCTGGGAAGGCAGAAGTGTCAGTCTTTGGAGCACAGAGGTTATTTCAGAGAGCACATCTCGAGCAGAGATGGGGCTGGAGCTTTCCAGGGCTCCATGGAGACTCCAGTTGCATAACCCTGACAGTCTCTGCTGGAAAGCGCCTCAAATTCCCCCTCTCCTGCTAAACACAAAGCATCCATGACCTCAGCCCTTGGCCATCCCATCCATCCCCAGCAGCAAACGTTAGAGGGAACAACATCCCAGAGCCCCTCCCGTAATTTATGAACTAACACAGTTAATTTTGCAGCTACTAAAATATACCAAAGTTCAAAACAATGGCTTGGTGAGTTGAGTAACTGGTGAGTGGGAGCCAAAAGCAGGAGACACATGGGTTTAGACTGAGGTGAGAGTTAGACAGAGGAGGAGCTGGATCCCTGAGCCCAGATTTGAAGGCAACAGATTTATGCTGAATTTCCCCAGCTGAGAGTCTGGTGATGTGATTTTTTTACAGCCACCAGTGTTGATATAATCAGACCTCTGATAAGAAACAGGCTGCCTTGTGCCTTTGTTCATTGGAACTGGAAGGAAAGAGCTGACCATTCTGGAAAAAGCCTGGTAGAAATGGGACTGAGCTGCCATGGAAATTTAATAGAGTCATATGCAGAAATTACTGTAAATAGTTGTAGAATTTAATAAGTGCTTTTATGCTTCCTGTTGGGTTATTTTTAACACTCCTGTAGAATTCCGTAGTGGGATATGGTTATGTATTAAATTTTAATAGTTGTTTAAAAAAAGAAGCTGTTGAACACTATCATTTTCTTTCAGGTTACGTGGGGTGCCACCATTAGGAGTGTTTTGCTGCTTCCAAACAAAGCCTGAACAGATTTGAACACCGTACACAAGCAAAATAATCCCAGCTCAGGGAAGATATTAATGAAATCCAGGCTGGAAATATGTGCAGGAAGCTGATGTAGTATTTCTATCTCCAACTTCAGTTCACACAGGTGAATTGAAGAGCAAATCAAGGTTCACCACATCCAAATTGTGTTTGGGGCCGCTGTCAAAACCCCAAACTCTGAGATTTTCCTGGAGGAAATCTCTTTGATTACTGTCTTCTTTTGTGATCGAGGAGAATTTTTCCTGCAGTTTGAGGAGGTCGTCCACATTCCACGCCTCTCCTAATCTAACCCCATGTGGTACAGATCAAAACCCTTCATGAAGTTCACTGCATGAAGCTCCGTAATCCTGCATCCTGAAGGAATTATCCTCCAGGAAGACATCTGAGTCTCCTGTGAAGATGCCCAGCGCCTCCTGTCACTGTGTTGCTCATCTGGTTGTGTGATTAATCGCTGTGGTTCCTGCAGGACTAACATGGTCATGTCTCATTAGCTCTCCTTGGCCTCCACACACTCATTAGTCAGGCACCACCAGATCTTCTCTGGTTTTAAGGGCTGCACTGGGTTTTCACAAACCATGCCCAATTTTTACCAGAGAGCTTGGGAGTGGTGGTTGAACTTAAGTCCCACTGGGCAAGGGGGGGAATTGTTCTCTTCACACTCATGAGCTGAGTATGCCAAGATGAAGGCAGACGGAGGAGGATGTGGTCAGCTGCAAGTATCATGTGAGTTCTTCCCAGCGTTTGGGGTGGTTCATTTTTTCTGGCAGGATTTAGGTGGGAGAAAAATCTGCTGATGCAAGAGAAAAATAAGGAGGAGCTCATCAGGTGAGGGTGTCACCACAGCGTCCTCCAGCCTTGGTGCATCAGCAGCTGAGTGTCTCCCCCGTGGGGCCTTCTGCAGGTTTGGTTTCTGACCTTCTGAGTTGCCTCCTTCCAGTCACATTCCTTGGCTTGTGTGCCAGGGCAGGTTTGGTCCCAGAGGTGGAGGGTGGTGTTGGCACCTGGAAAGGGAAGGACGTCACGTGAGAGGTGCTCAAGCGCAGGGATCTGTGCCCGGGCTTTGCCACAGAGGGTTTTACAGGGAGCTGTTCCGGTGCCATGGGCCATGCAAACATTTTTTCCTCTCTGGATTCTGTCTCCATTTATTTCTCATGTAGAACTGTTCACTCTGACTCCATTTCCTTATCTGAATCCCCTGTGTGCTCACTGACACAGATAGGGTGTTCTCCTTTTTTAGCACCACGAGGAAAGGCTCGCGAAACACGTTGCCAGCCGAAATCATTCCATGACTTGCCTACATTTCGAATTAACTGCAGGAATATCAACAAGCACAATGGCAGTTCTTTTCCAATCCCATCTCCTTCAGTCAGTCTTTAACCCACTTATCAGACACTTGTTATTACAGAAATAATCAGGAGAAGAAAATACACCAGTGCTGAATCAACACTACTGGGCTCTTTTCTTTTCCATTTTTCTTCTTCTTTTTTTCTTTTTTTTTTCTTTTGTACTCGTGTAAGTCTTTGGTTTCTGTTGGACACACACCAGCCTGAAATTGCAAAAACACAGCTGGCTAAATCCATCACATCTCATTGCAGGTTATCAGTTCTCTTGTGCAATAAACACATTTGACAATTAGCAGTGAATTGATGACTCAGTTCGGGCTTTGCCGTTTAGAGGAGACGATTTCTTTACTGCTTTGTGCCTGACAGGGAAGTTCACAATACAGGCTTAATTTCCAGAAAATGCAAAAAGCTGGGAAAGCCATTAGCATTTCTTATGACCAAAATGACAAATGGTCTTTACATTAATCTCAAATAACTTCTTTAACGCAAGGATCAGGAAAGAATTTTCCTCCAAAGGATGTTGCTGCCCAAGTGGAGAGGTGATTTCCTGGGGCTTTCTCACCTTCTGTGGGACCAATGGCCTTGAAAAAGCTTCCTTTGCTGAATCTTCTGCTTCTACAAAAAAAAAAAAAATAACCAATATATAATATTGCAAAGTCTGCACAGACAAAAGACCAAACCACACTGTGACTCACAGTGTACAGTAAACCTTTTAAGAGTAATAGTGGGGTAATTCACATTTAACTTGTTCAGCTCCATATCTTGCTGCAATTAATCCGGGCTATTTGGCCAGCTGGCTTTTTTTTTTTTCCAGTTTCAGTTCTTTATTTGGGTTCTGTTCAGGTCTTTATTTTCCTCCCCTCTCCATTTCCTGTGGACTAAGCACTCCCAGGTGCCCTGTCAGGTACCAGCACACTGGGGCATTTCTCTCTGTAAATTAGGATTTACAGAGACCTGGATCAGCCTTAGCATCAAAAAATGTTCATTCCTCAGGAAAAACACGAGGTAGTGGCAGCTGGCTGGGCAGCTTTGAACTCTTCAATGTTCACCTCAAATGGGGCTGGTCAGAGAATGGAACCTCTTCCCTTTTCCTTTGCTAAGTACATTAACGTGTTCTTGCTCCTAAAATTATCCTCATTTACTCACTGTAAGCACAACACTTTAGTTTGTTTGTTTGTGTTGGGTTTGCCTGGTTTTGGGGGGTTTTTTGTGGGTACTTTTTCTAATCAAGAGGTTTTTTCGATTTGTGCAAGCCAAATATTTTCCCACTGGCAACCTTGCCCACCCTTTGCTTTATAAGTGTATTTTCCTCTTTGTTTTGTTTCCCTCTGTCCCCAGCTGGGGCAGGGAATTGCTGTGGCCATGGAAGCAAAGACTGCAGGTAGGTGATGGTGAGGAGAGGAAAGAGCAAATGGAGTAGCTTTGGGCTAAGCAGCAGCAAAAAAATGCCCCCACACAGCCATTAGAGAGATAAAAGTATTTATTTCCCAAAGCTCCCAGTCCAAAAACCAGGTGGGTTGGGATTGGTTGGGGTTTTTTAATCTGTACTGACTGTTTAGAAACCATTCTATGACTCTAAAGAGTTCCTACCTGTGTGTAAGTGGGGTCTGTGGTTACTACAAGGTGAAGTAGTGAGACAGGCTTAGAAGAAGATGCCTTGGTTTGCATTTGCCACAGATCATAAAAAAAAAAAAAAAAAAAAACAAAAAAAAAAACCAACAAAAAAAGCACATATGGAGATTTTCTACAGCTCAGCTGACACGTGGTGACTTGTTAAATCCCAGTAAATTGAAATCTCTTCCTGGCAGATGAAATACAGCTCTCTCTGGGCTGGCAGGGCTTTAACAGAACACAATGGCACTTCAGAACGCTTAAGGGATGTTTCGTTAAAAAGTGGGTCCAAATTATATCATCCAGGAAGTACGTAGGAGGCAACAAAGAGGAGTGGGTGAAAAGCAGAGGTTCCCAAATCGATGTGTTTTGGGAAAATCATCTGCAGGTTCCAATAACCGAGTCAGCTGAAGGGTTTGAGCTCCTTTTGTGCACGGGATCCTGCAGGAAATCCCAACAAAGCAGAATTTCTCGAAAGGCTTCTGGTGCATCAGCCCCCGACCTGAGCCAGAAAGAAGCCACAAAAACAACTGCTCCCCTTTCTCTGTGGCTACTGCAAGTCCCAGGTGGAACCGGAAAATGAAACGTGTGCGAGTGTGAGTGTGTCAAAACACTGCAGGACCTTCCAAAACCCTCTTTTTGGAGGTAGTTACAGAAACAAGCACACAACGAGGGTCACTCTCTATGTTATACCTTGTTCTCTCATCAGCTTGGCTGGAACTGTCCCAGTGACTTCATTTATTTCAGAATATTTTAAAACATTTCTTCTGTGTCTCAGGTTTGAGCACCCAAGGTCTTGTTTCTCTCTGGAACATCTCTAAGGAAACTTCAGGGCTTTTATGTGCTTTACTGGACGATGGATACATTTGTTCATTACTGCTCTTAGATGGGTTTCTGCTGAACCAGAAATGTATAAACAGGGAGGAAAGTTGGCTCTCAAAGGTCTTTAAAGCTAATTTATATTCAAGGCTTGGTTAAGGAGATGAATTATCCTATTCTTACCTTTTAGGGGACCATAATAAGGAAGGCAGAAGACCAACAACAGTACTGCAGGAGGTATATTGAAGTCTAAATATTATTAGTTTGTTCTGAGTGCTTGGTGTTCAAAAGTCAGGAGTTGGACTCAATCACCTTAAAAGTCTATTCCAACCTGAATGATTCTATGATATTCAGGGCTTGAGCTCTGTTATTGGGGTTGTCTCAGAAAGGCACAACCTTCCGCTCTTGAGTGGTCTCTGTGCTCACTTGAGGTTTTCCTCATCACCAGGGAGGGAAACCTGCCAAAGAAACCTCATGGATTATCTGTCACAGGAGACAGGGGAGGTGGCAGCACCAAAAACCTCAGTTCTCCACTAGCACTTCAGCTGTCTGGGTTTCCAGCTAGGAAATGTTCTTGGTAGAAATGAAACAAGTCTTTTTTTTTCTTTATTTTCTTAAATGCTATTGGGAACTAATTTTCTCAGATTTCCTCAGCAATGTTCTTTATCCTATTTTCATAGGATTAAGAAAAAGGGAGATATTTGCAATATCTTTTTTTCTTTAGGGATGAATTTCATCCCTTTTGCAAAGTTTATGAACCACCCAAGTCCGTTTTAAGTCCTACCCTGCAGTTTAAAAAAAAAAAAAAAAAAATTTTCATCTTGCAGCAAAATTTCTTGGAGAGCAGAAGCAAAAATTCTCCAACACCAAAATAAAAATTAACAAGAAAAAAGAGCTTTTTATGGCTTGGGGGAAGATACTACTGGATGAAAAGCTGGGAAATAGCATAAAAACTGCACAGGGTTAAAAAAAAACCTCTTTATGCCAAGGATCTTGTCTTGTTGTCTTCCTCTGAAAAATATCCAGAAAACTGCTGGCACTACATGAAACTCAGAGAGGCCGAGGCCGAAAGCACTGAGACTGTGCTGAAATTGAAGTCCTGTTGAATTTTTATTTTTTTTCCAGGGTTTGTGAGAGCGATTTCCCTTCCACCTGCTGAGCAAACAGGATAGCAGTAAAATATTTCCTCTGAGTGACTCACAAATCTGTCGGAGGTGATGAGGCCCGATGGGAGTTCGGTGATGTCTTAAATAAGCGATTTGCTTTTCTCCTCTTGGCAAACGGTGTCCAGCAGGCTGGGAACACGAGCTGCACTCCCAGGCTGCTCGAGTGGGAACCGAGAAGTGCCTGTTGTTGCTTGTTTTGCTCCCAGATTTCCGTCAGGCGTCCGCGGCTCGGAGGGATTTGAGATGCGCGGAAAGAAAGAGGGGGGACATTTCAGAAGTGTTTCGTGATGCGTTGCTTGTTACAGCCTGAAAAACTGTTTGCTGGAGCTCATAGTCCCACATTCCCGCTAGGAATGGTCTCTGCTGGAGAGCAGAGAATGGAACATGGTCTTTATTTGCTCGAAAGTTATTTTGGTGGGAGGTTTTTTCCCCCTTTTCAGGGTATTGAAATGTGAAGGGTCCGCAGCACCGCGGGAAGAAATCTCCCTCCCTCTGGTCCAACACTGTTCAAACAACGTGCCCCAACCCATTTCCAAAGGGCAGATCCACGGCTTGTGTGGCCCAGCACGGCTCATTCGATGCCATTCTTGAGGTAGCTCTTCACTGACAGCAAATTCTGCCAGACAGCTGCTCCTCCAGCTGACAGCCAGAAGTCCAGGAGGCTCCGGCAAACCTCGCCCGGAGTTCTCTCATTTTGATTTCGCTTTCACGAAGGCAAGACAACAACGGAAGATTAAAGTGAATTATTATATGCTATGGGATTCGGAAACATCCCTCTGCTTCCTTCCTAGGTCAGGCAGAGCCCTGGGGGTTGTGTCTGCAGGCTCAGCTCCCGTTCCCAGTAGCTTTCCATTCACACCGGGCCGTTTTTCCCGACGTCCGACCGAACGTGTCTCCCGGTGTGTCTGGAAGGGGAAATGATTAACTCAAACCATCTATAGAAAGCGGTTCTTCCTATTTAAAGACACTCCTGACAAAGCTGAGGAGGAAAAAGGGCTGTGGTGGCTTCAATTAGAATGTGCATCACTTTTTCCAAAAAATGTTGAAGTGTTTTCCGTGAAGGGTAAAGAGCAGCTTCTGCAGGAGAGTATTTGACATCCTGCTCCAAATAATTGCTTTTGAAATTAATATATCCACTGCTTCCCCCTCTGAAATAAAATCCTCTGCACCCAATGGAAATATTGATTTCTAAATAAGCTCTCGTTGGGGCGAGAAATAAAAGTGTAGGCTGAAGGTTTATCAAATTAAAGCGATATTTAATTACATAACAATTAGTATTCAGGCTTATATTTAGCTGATGATCTGAGAACAGTGTGACACCCGTGAACAATCAGGCTCAAAACACTTTGATTTCATTTTCTGTTGTTTCAGAACTGTGTTCAGGACCGAGACATTTATTTCCAACGTCCTCCCTGCTGAAGATCCTAAACAAAGGTTAAATCAAAAAAAAACCAGCACAAGCGAATTTCCAGGGACAAGATTAATTACAAGGCATCTGTAGCTTTTTTCCCACTCTGCTAATAACCCACCCTGTGACATTTGTGTGTTGTTCTCACTGTACTGCCCTGTGCCAGCAGCCTCTGGCTGAAGTGATCCCAAGCCATCCCAGCAGTTCTGAACTCACCGCTGGCCTCGAGTGGCTGCCTCGAAAGCCAAATGGAACCAGCCCTTTTCCAGAGGGGTCATGTTTGTCAGCAAACTTTCAAACTGAGAGGCTGGTTTTTCTTTTCCCGAGTCATCAGTTTGCCTGTGCCACAGCACTGTCAGGAGAGTGGTTTGTTTTCTTTCAGGCATCTGCCTGGGGGGCTGTTCAGGGCATTCAAAATCCATAGCAGGAGGTTTCAAAGCTGATGACCCAGCTTGTAAATTCGATGTTTAGGATGAAGCCGTTCCCGTGCATATGCCCAGAATTCTTTCTCTCCCTATAAAATGCTTTCAGCTTTCGTGGCATGGAATGCTGATATAATAACAGGGGGGAAAGGGGAAAAAAATTAATGAATTTCTAATAACCCAGCAAGGCATCCAGAGCTAAACCTGTCAGGATCTGGGCTGGGGAGGATGCTCGTGGGGAGAGCTGACAAGTGAGGCTGCAGAACTCCCAAGATTTATTGCACGCCAGAAGAATTCCCGTGCTTGCTGAGCAGAACTGCTGCCCCAGCGTAACTGCTCCCAGAAACATTTTCCATCGTGAACTCCAAGTCCTTTTCCTTGCCCAGATTCCATCACAACAAACAGCCCGAGGATTTACGTGCCTCTCACTTACCTTGGGGTGACTTGGCTGCCCCAGGGACAGGTTTTGTGAGCATGAGAGTGAAGGGGTGCAGCCCGTTTGGAAGTCACAGCAGAGGGAAACTGGGGATGGGCCATCCCCATGGGAGCAGAGATGCCCAGGTGGGGTCCTGGGAAGTGGCTGCTGCCTCAGCCCCGGCTCTGTTGTAAGAGCAAGACTCAGGGCTAACAGTGACCAGCTTCAAACCCTCTGGACTTTTTCAGAGGCATTTTCAGCAGCGTTACATCACTTCCTCGTAGCTGATACCAGACTAAAAAGAGCAGATTCGGAGTAATGATGGGGAAATTTAAAGTTCTTATTGTGTTTTCACATGCGGGTGCCCAAAATCAGTGGGACAGGACATCATCTTGGGAAGAGACATTTACTTACTGCCAGGCAGCTCCTGATCTGCAGCTCAGCAGCTGGAACTGGCACAGCTAAAAGTCACCAAAACCTTCTTCAAAGTTCTTTCACTTCACAGTGAAATTAATCTTATCTGACTTCAGGGTGTCCAAAAATTAAATTCACAATCCTGGGCATGTGCCCTGGACTCATTTTATATTCACTGAGGAAAAACAGACATCTCCAAAATTTGCTGTGTGCACAGGTCTGAGGACAAGACAAACCTGGGCTAAACCAGTGGCCTATTTGTAGGATTTCAATAATAAATCAGGAAAATTATACTGTCAGAACTCCAAATGATATCTTTGTCCCGCTGCCCATCACACGCCGCTGACGAAGACGGCCTGGAAATGAGATGAGGGGCATCAACAGAGGCCCCTGTGATCAACAGGGCTGAAAACACCGCCAAGGGAAAAGGAAGAGAGATGTGGCTGTATTAAAGATCACAGGACAAATGAGCCATGAGTGTAACAGGAGCGGAAAATCAAGGTGGATACGAAGTTGGTTCAGGAAGGAGAAGGAAGGTCCCTCCCTGTGTGGGGCACTGGGGTCAGGATCTGGCCAGTGGAGCAGGTGCAGAGGAAGATGTGGGGCAATCAGGGAGGTGGAGAAGAAGCTAAAATAGCTTTGTTTAGGCTAGGAAAAGCAGGAAAAGGCTAGGAAAAGGATTGCTTTCTATAAATAGTCCAGGTAAACCCCCAGGGAAGGGAGAGAGTTATTTAAGCTAAAGGACAATGTTGGCCCCAAATCAAACTGGTTGTGAGTAAACACGGGGGGGAAACATGAAGAAGGTTTCTGAGCATCACAGGAAAGATGTGCTGAGACAACTTTCCAGTCACAGCAGGAACCTGAGCACTTCTAAATCCGTCAGAGCAGGAAATTGGTCCCCGTGCCAAGATATCTTCCAGATCTGCATACACATTACTCATGTTTTATTTAATCTTTATTTTGCCAGCGACAAATTTTTGCCCTTTCTTAGAAAACAGGAGTGGACAAAAACTTGAGAGGCTGTGTGGCTGAAAGCTTGAGTGAGGGCAGGGCCATCCAAGTGACATCCTACAGCTTTCCAGTCCCTCACTACCCTTAGTAATGCAACATCTTGTTCATAGGTTATTTTTGAGGAGAAAATGCTGTGAAATCTCCTTGGGAGAAACCTCAGTCAGCAAAGACTGTGGAAACAAAGCAGAAGCAGGACTAGTGCACTGGTTTGAACATGGGCAACCAGTAAATGGGGAAACTGAGGGAGCTGAGCCCAATTTTCCTTTCCCCTAATTAGCCATTTCACATGGGTATAAAGAGAGCAACTTGAGAGTGATAGAGGAAAAAGCTCCATTCCCACAAATCTTTTGGTGCACACACTCCAGCAGCAGCACGAGGATAAACCAGGGTGGTCTCTCATTTTGGGATTAGCCTCAGATGATCTTTAGGCTTGGCTCTGCACCTAGTTAAAAAAAAAACTATTCTAGCCCTGTTTGCAGACAGCTGGATTCTCAATGATCCAGAGTTTTACCAAATTGCTTTCTTTTTAAATCTTGGTATCTGTGGTACATTGTGCAAGACGGGCACCAGCTCTTTAAGCAGTTAATACATCAGCTGAAGGGTTTTCTTTGTTACATAGAAGAGATTCTACCCCATGGCCCTAAAACCAATAAGTGATTTTATTAAAACTTAGTTCGCTTTTAAAAGGAGTTCTTATAATGAGATGAGAGATAAATACATAATTTCCTTTTTTCTCTCTCTCTTTCTGCTTCTTAAAAAGGTCAAATTCACACTACCTCAAACTTCTAATTTAATCAGCCCACTGTAATCTTGAGTCATTCACCACTGAATTGACCAAAGTACATCAAAGCAAGAAAAAAGCTTTTTCACAGCTGAAAATGAGTCAACTGGCCATGTCAGCCCTTCAGATGAAGAACAGGCAATGTTTGCAGCAGGCTGAGATGGGGAGGGAGGTTTTGTCGGTAGAGTCAGGCTGTGGCCCCCCCGCACTTACCTTGAATATACAACCCTGTGCTCCAAAGTAGGAGGGCAAACAGACCCTCTGCCAAGTCCATCATCATCATCCACCTCCTTCATGTGTCCTGTCTGAGCCTTCACACCCCACTCCAGAGCAGTGGGGGGTCATCAAGGGCTGATGAACAGCCTTTCCTCCTCAGAAATTCTCTGTCTGACAGAAGCTCCTGCTGTGTCCCAACAGTCACGCTGGGAGTCCCGTCCACCTCCCGTGTCCTAAAAAACCCATTTGTGAGAGCACAAGAGCTGAGTAAACTTGGACACAGCTCCCAGCCAAATCATCAGCCTGTTGCCAAACATGGAGAAAAGTGCATCTGATTCTTCTGCTGAGGCGTCCAAGGAGGGCCACAAAATTATAGCTCAAACTATAAACAGAATGAGTACATTTTGTTCATTTTCCTGTTCTCCTCCTAATCGATGCAATATGAAGAGCTGCTATCAGTGGAGAGTTATACAATCAGATGGCAGCAATAAAAAAGAGCGTTAGCAAGTTTGGGATATCACAGGAGGTTGACTGGAGGAAGCAGTTTATAAAACAAACCCTTTATATCTATTTAGATGAGAACATCAGATTCGTGACGAAGCCATTTTGATGTCTGCCTGCCCACTTAATACTCCACTAATGGACATCTGCAGGGAGATTTGCGGTGGTTGCCTGGAGAAGGATCAGTGCTGAGGGTTGTGTGTGCACCTTGGCTGAGATGTGAGTTATCTACAGCAATAAAACATCCATATGGACACGAGTCCACCTTATCTACACCATGTATGGCGTGCATAATGTCATTATGATTACTATCTGGTTTACTGTTTTCTCATTCTATTAGACGCATGGGAAGTTTTATTGGTGCACAAATCTCTGGTGTGAGGAATACAGCAGGAACACTGCAGAGGAATACAGTAAGTACAGGATGGGCACCTCCACCAGCTGTCAGAGGGAGCCTTTGCTGCAGAGCCTTTTTTGCTTTGGCATCTGATAAGCTCCTGGTTCTCAGATGGTCCTCAGGCTGGTTTTCTTCTCTTCCAGCCACCTCTCCTCCGGGATCTGCACAAAGCACTTGGAAAACACAGGGACTATCAAAAGGAGAGCTGTAAAGCTTTAAAAACGAGCAGACATTTCACCTGTCTCTAATCAGCCCCATCTCATGGCTTGGCTTTGATTTCCCCAGTGCAGAAAAGAAACGTATAGGATTTTAATTTCCTTGGCTCCCCAGAGCAGGATGAAGGAGCTGCAGCACTGCCTTGGCCCTGTGCTATTAATGGGCTCCATGCTTGCAAATGTCTCATTCAATATATTTGCTCCAAGTGCTTCCAAAAAGGAGGGGGTAAAAAAAAAAAGAAGAAAGAAAACCTCAGGTTTCTAGGTCTAATGTATGTGACCTGACAGCATGAATACATTAGATCTTCCGCAGAAACGCACAATCCCAGACTGTGCATGGGATCTCCAGCCTTTTTATCTTCATCTGGGCTCTAATCAATGTGTGAGTGCAGTGCTGGAAACGAGCCCTCTCCTCCTGCCATTCTGTCTCATACTTTCTATCCCTCTGAAAGGGTCTGACATGCCTGCTTATAAAGTGGCTGGGAGCTCGGAATGTTTCTGAGCTCTCTGTTCAAGCATCCTCAGGATCTTTCCATGGAAGTTTTCTTCTCTCCCGAGTTTCTTGGCCCCTCTGTGCCAAAGCCAAGGCCTCCCCAGACCCTCTGCAGGCACCACAGGCTCTTCTGAAGGCCACTCTGCTCCTGCCTCACTGCCGAGGATCTCGTACATCATAAAGAAGGTGCAGACCCATAATCCTAAACTGAGACCTACGAGATCTCTGTTGTTTTCCAAAACTTCAGGCAGGTCGCGTCTGTGTCTGGTTTTCCCTTCCCATGCTCTGGTTATCTGCAAGTCTTTAAGTTCTCAAAAGGAAGAGCTGGTTTATGTTATGGATCTGGACAGTGTTTAACACAGGAGGGCCCCACTTTGATTAGGGTCTCTTGTGACTACTGTAATACAAGCATTGCTAATAAAATGCATTTGAATCAGAAAAAAAGGGCAGTGATGCTCCTTTTCCAGTTATCTCTTACCTTGGGAGAGTCTGGGGGAGGTGGGATTGTAAACCAGAGGTGGCCTGGCTTGACCCATCCCAGCCCCTTGAGCTGTCCTTGCCGGGCTGCAAACTGAGCTTAGCAAGAGCCCTGCTCATCCGTGCAGAGCCTTCTGTGCACATCCAAATGTGCCACATATTTGCCTTCCCACAGCAGGACCCGCTTCTGTTAACAGCAATTAATCACTTTATAGCCAGTCTTTTATTATTATGAAGGCAGCAGATGTGTTTCCATTAATAGGTCCCCCAGTGAGCCTTATCCAGCATCACTGATACTTAATGAAGGAGATTATGTGGCCTAAATAGGCTTTTCATTTTCAGCATTCCCCCTCTTTCTATCTGCACTACCAAGTGAGCAAACAAACTGAAGTGGGAATCTTGTTTCGAGCTCACTTACAGGACAGAAGATAAACTTGCTGCCAAATAATAAAATGTGTCCACTAAGTTTCAAGTGATTAGAAACAGCTAAACGTTGCCCTGGTGTGTTTACAGGGACCTGAAACCAAACAATAAACCCAAGCACGTAAATGTCTTTACACGGCAGTGGTAACTCAGAGCTCTCCACTCCCCCAATTAACCTCAATATTTGAGCAGTGGGAGGGCAGGCAGCTCCTCCCCAGGGCTGTGTCTGTCTCCAGAACGTGGTTCAGGCCTGGGGGATTTTTCTGGTGTGCTGGTGGCCATGAAAAAGTCATCACTTCCAACACTGGCTGAGACCAAGCGAGTCTTTGGGTGCTTATAACATAGTGTATCATGGTGGCAATCATGAGGCTACCAAGCAGTGCCATGTGAGGTTTCTCACATGAAGAGGAAGTTTGACATTTTCCAATGTTTTTCCTTTCGAAGGTCAGGCTCTGCAATTGCTTTTGCTCCCCTAAATTATTTCCTGAACCAGATCCCTTCTACCCCAATGGCTTCTTCACCCATTTTCTGCTCAGCATTGACCAAGGCTTATTGAATTTTTGCCTGTAATTTACTGGATGTTAAAAGCAGATAGGCAAGGAGCCACACTGCCCCTTATTCCCAGAAAACAGAGGAGGCAGTTCCTTGTGTGATGCAGACAGAAAAAAATCCTGTGCGTTTCAAATAAATCCTAAGGAGCATCTCCACTATAAATGTACCATAATCTTATAAATTCTATAGATCTGTCTTCCTCTGCTTTGTGCAGTAAAGGAGATTGAATTATGTCGTGTGTGCCTTATGGAGCCACTGCAGAGGGAGGTCAGTGCCTGGGGATGGAGTATTTACCCCTGGGCGGTGGAGAATCGGCCTCGCTCCTGCAGGTAAGGTGGGAGTGCAGGCACGGGTGGGATCCCAGGGTGCTGTTCCACAGAGCTCTCCAAACTCACCAGCCTGTTTTGAGTCCCTGCACGGAATGCCTGAGGTCTGACAGAGTGGAAAAACTGTGAACTTTCCCTCCCACACCCATCAGAACCACCGTGCCATAAAAACCCAGGAGATAACGGGGGAACCGCCACCCCCGGCCATGTCCCTTTAAAGCGAACCAAAACAAAGCTCTGCATTTTTAACTAAAGCCCAATTAATTTGAATAAAGCGAGGAAATCACATCTGGGCCCTCGCTGCTCTAGAGCTCCCAACCACAGCCTGCGTGAGGTGATGTCAAGGACTCGCCTGTCAGCTTTGCTTCAACTCACATATGGGACCGGGTAGGAAAGAAAACCCAAGAGTTTTTACTTTCTGCAGTAAAAGCCAAACTAACATAAAATGAGATTAATGGCAACAGCAGTGACTGCTTTCATTTCCCAGTGAACTGTCTCAACAGTACCAGTAATCAAGATCAGGTTGGCTTTCCTTCTTTTTTTTTTTCTTTTTTTTTTTCCTTTTTTCTTTCATTAAAAAAACAACTTTTCATCAGAGAAAAGAAAAAGAGACACTTAAAATACATAGACACATCTGTTCTCCCACATTAACAACATTACGTCTTTCTCCATGTGATGCATAATGAATCATCTCAGTGTGTTTTGCTTTATACTTTTGTACAAATCCAATTCCTTGCGACTTTTACTGTAATAATAATATTTTCCAATTCAACGGTACCTTCCGTTTTGAGTTTCGCAGCGCTAATAAGAAGTGAAGTGTGTTGAGCCCATTGAAGAGGGAGGCACAGCTGTAATTACCAGAGTGACAATTTGCCATTATAATGGGGAGAAGATAACAGCACACACAGGGCTTTTATTTTTTTAATGCAGACATATAATTTAATAACAATAACCACATCGCGGTTAAACGAGCGAGTGTTGTCATCTCCAGTTTTAATGCTTGGAAACACAAGGCTTACAGCACCTTACAAGTGCTCTAATAATTGGGGTTTTTTGCCTTCTTAAGGGAATTTAAACCACAGGCATCATATTCACTGGGCAGGTCAGACCTCCTGTTGAAGCCGTGACTGACCCTGTGTGATGAACAGAGGGCGAAGGTCCTGCAGCCCATCCATCCATCCATCCATCCATCCATCCATCCATCCATCCATCCATCCACCCACCCTCCCTTTGCACAGATGGTGCTGAGGCTGTAACAGGGCAGAGATATGAGCATCCAGCCCCTGCTCCCTGCCCTGCTGCTGTTTGGATGCCCTGGGGCACCACGTTTGCCTTTCTTGGGCTCCACTCAGCGCAACTCTGGATTTTCCTGAGGCTCCTCGTGGACCAGAATCATAAGAGTTTTAGTTTTCCTTCCCCTTGGGAAAGGTGATGTGAGAGAGCTTTTTTCCAAGGAATTAGTTCAACTGCAGTAATCCCCAGTTCACACTCCCAGGATTTAGTGGGGATTAATGTCCCTAAGGAGGTACCAAAGCCGTATCTACACCCTTCCAGTCCACTCAAAACCTCCAAGCTTGGACACCTACCCAGGTTTTATGGGAATTGTTGACCTGATTTGGCAGCAGTAATTAGCAGTTCCTTGAAAGGCAGAAATCCTGAGACACTGGACCACGTGTCTGAAATGCTGCACGAGGACAAAAGTCTTGTTTGCGCTTGCCACCAACTCCCAACGGGAGCAAAGGAATGTTTTCTGCAGCAAGGAAGGGTAATGGTGGTTCTTTAGTTAAACAAAAAAAAAAAAAAGAGAGAGGGGGGAAGAAAGAGCAAAAATTCTTGTACCAATTAAGTCTTAGTCATGTAAATAATTGGGAGTTTCCAAAAAGTAATGTCTTTATAGCAAGATGCCAATGCAGTGTATAATTAAAATGTAAAAAATGTAGGAAGTTGGCCAAGCCTTTGATTACAAACAAGATTTTCCTAACCCGCCCATGACTTGGCATTTTGATGCTGAAATTTATCAACAGGAAAAGGTGATGATTTCTTTTTTTTTTTTTTTTTGGGCTGGAGTGGAAAATAAGTCAGTTTGTAGAGGAATAAATCCTGTTCACAAACTTTATTTGCACATTACAAAGGCTTTTAGCATTTGATCACACTTTAAAGGAGAAGGATTTTCTGGAAAGGGGGTTTGTTTTGTTTGATTGGTTGCTTTGTATAATAACTGCTTTCTATTGTATAATATGAAAAGCAATGCAAAGCAATCAGCTTTTACATAACAACAATTTAATTACAATAATTTAATTCAGCTTTGCTGTGCTGTACCAGAATGATAACAAGACTAAGCCCGATACTGGCAACAAATATTGGTGTTTAGCACAGAGGAATCCCAAAATATCATGGAGCAGTTTATCCAGTATTTTAACCAGCACCCCCAAGCAACTTCATTCTCAAACTTAGACACCTTTGTTATTATTTACACTCTACTCTGATCTGGAAATCAAATAAAGTCACTGACAGAGTGATTGAATGGGATGATGAATACAGATGTATTTTACCGGTTAAAAGTGGTATCACCCACCAGGGTCAACCAGTGGGAACCACATAATGTCCCACCCAAAACCTCTAAGCCTAAGAAGAGTTTTTCCATAGACTTTAAGCACTGAATGGGGGTGAATTTTAAAATCTAATATTGCCTTTTGCTTTATTACACTCACCCTTGCACTAAAGCAGCCATTAAGTGGAATATTGTAAGCAATAAATCTTCTTGCACAAATACAGCAAGCAAAGGCTTTTTAAACTCTAAATTTTGCTTGTTATGAAGTTCCTTTTGGTATGGGCAAGTCTTCATCTCCGGATGGACTTTTCCGCCTGAGCTCTTCAGAGCCCTTTCACCCCAGACCTCCAGCAGCATCAGTGACTTTTGCCAACGTTTGTTACTCAACCCCCTGTGAGCTGAAAGCTGGGGAAAGAGATCCAATAGATGATACAACCTGCCCAGAGCTGAAGAGCTCAGTCGGTTGTGAAAGTTAATCCTCCAAACAGTTCACCACTGGTGCCCCAGTTGGGTGCTACCCCATGAAGGAATGAGCAAAAGCTGGGCACAAGTCCTGCCCTCCTCACTGGGAAGTGGAGCAGTTCAGCACCCCCAAAATGCCACAGATTCAAGCATCACTTATACTTCCAATGAGGAGCCTCCGAACGTGTGATCTCCAGTGCAGAGGCTCAGCTCCTTGTCCTGCTGATCGTTCTGGTTTTCTCTGTGAAGTCCATTTTAAACCAAGAGCAGGTGAGATCAGTAAAAGGTCGCGCAGCACGTGATCCCTGATTAGTCATTCCCAAGCAGTCGGGGCTACAGATTTTCTCATCCAGGTGTCTTTGGTACAAGGCAAATTCCTCCTCCCTGTTTTTCTCCGGAGCAGTCGCTGTGGTTGCAACGCTCGGATTCTGCAAAACACAAGCTGTGCGATTTCCTCAGAATTTGTTTGCTATCAAGGCAGCTAAAAGGGAACACTATGCCAAGAAAATGCAAGGAAAGAATAATTCACAAGCCATATATTGCTCAGCCCTGCTTCTCAAAGGGTATTTGTGCGTTTTTAGCAGAGCACCCCAAGCATGTTCGTGTTTTTCATGACAGAATAAAGCATTCAGCAGCCTGTGATACAACAATTCGGTCTGTTGGCAGCAACCAGCCAGTTTCCATTTCTTTGAGTGCAAGATTCAGGGTGTGGAAACTTTCTACTTCCTTGGAAACTCTTCTGAAAACGGGTTTTCACTCAATTCAGCCTCTAAGTGTTTAAGAGGTGACTGAAATTCTGAAAGTGGACGGGCTGTTTTAGTGCCATTGGCAACCTTGGGAAGTTTCTCACTATGTGAAGGGAAAGGAGGGGAGAAAAGTGGGGGAGAAATCCACTTTATTAAAAACCTAACTCAGGGTTTTCAGCGAGCGCCTTCCCTCTCTCTCTCCCCTCCTGTTCCTTTGAAAAGCAGGAGGTGAAAATAGCATGATACTTTTCACTTCCATGCATTATTCACCCTCTGCATCAAGATTTCTGCTTTCTGCTGTTGCTCAGCGCTGCTGATTCAGTGACATTGGCTGAAGGTTTGATTTAACAAAAATAAAAAAATACACTTGAGGTAATTCCCACACTGCCCAAGCAGCAGGCAAGATTTTGCCTAAATATACGTCATGACTCCAAGGATATTACCAAAGAGAGTAGGAATGGTAGTAACAGGACGCAGCTAATGGGTCTGAGATAGAAAACCCCACTGGATGGGATTAATTTTACGCAAGTTCATCGATTTAAGCTTAAACATCTATTTAAAGCTGACTGCAAGTCCTCTGGAGTCACTGGTGGTGGGAGCTGGCTGCTGTCAGAGGGTGATTCAGCCCATCCGGGCATGAATCAGCCCCTGGATGCTCCTGCCGTTCCCTGCTGACATGGGCAGAGTGCAGATGATCTCTGGAATGGCTCTGCCCGTGGGGTTGGAGCTGGCACAGGTTTCTCCCCCCCACCAGGAGGCTGTTGAAGGTGTGAAAGCAGGAGGACCTGGGGGTGCTTGTCCTTGCTGATGTGTAACAGAGAAAACAGATAATGGAGAACACAGAATCAGGGAATGTCCTGAGCTGGAAGGGACCCACAAGGACCATCAGTCCAACTCCTGTCCCTGCACAGACATCCCAACAATCCCACCCTGTCCCTCAGAGCATTGTCCAAACCCTCCTGGAGCTCTGGCAGCCTTGGGGCTGTGCCCAC
>JAWMRA010000042.1:2134119-2185955 GCA_035584735.1 Pseudotriccus pelzelni
CAGTGCCAACCACCCTCTGGGGGAAGAACCTTTTCCTGAGATCCAACCTGACCCTCCCCTGACACTCATTATCCTCCCTGATAATAGAGAAAACTTGTGAAACCTCAGTTCAAATAGATATTTCTATTGCTTTATTTACAGCTGGCAGAAGAAAGCTTCTATCAGTGACTTGATATATTTCTGTGTAGCATTTAACAAGATAGTCAAAAGCTTTTATGAACTTGCTGCCAGGCTGAAATATCTGATTTGTGTCTCCACTTAACTTTGGTCTCTAAATCTTGTCCTAATCTCACTTTTTTTTCCACTCCACTTTTAGATCTCAACATTCCTTACCTTTAGGCAACCCTCATTACACAAGAAAAAATTAGTACTGAACAAACTAACCTTGGGATTGTTAAAGAAATAACTCTTTTCCCAATGGAAATATCTGAAATTCCTCAGCAATGCCATGAGAAACTAATCTCGAATGTGATCTGATTTCACAGGATGATTCATGGTTTCTGACTCAAGGAAAGTAAAGTTGTTGATTATGGTTTAGGTGTCTCATCTTAAACAAAGAGACACTTTTTATTTTGATACTTTCTAAACAAAGAGCATCTCTTTTTTTTTTTTTCTTTCCATGTTGCCAATATATTAAGAACATTCATAGCTGACTTCCACTGTGGGCAGAACGACACGTGGAAACTTAATGTTTCTTCCTGACCAGCCAAAGGAGACTCAAAGCAATAGAGGGGTTTGCCACGAAGCTCTTCCTGAGCCCTGCAGAGGATTCAGGGGCAGCAAAGCATCCTCTCAGCTGAACCTTCCTGACCTCGTGCTGGCCACGTTGGTTTTTGTCGTTGTTGCTGCTGTTTTAATGGAAGTTCTCGGAACAGCCTGTGTATTTCTCGGGGTAAGGATAATGCACGTGCCATAACACAGCATTTTCAGTTTGCCGTGGGAGGCGTGGGGATGGTTTCACACCCTGGGTGAGCTCTTGGTGCTCCCCGGGATCTGTTCACCCACTGGCAGGTCTGGACGGGGGGCTAAATGCTCCACAGGGTCAGCCATTCCTCTGACACCAGTGGGTGGAAATGAAAGGGAGCTGGTTTGTCCTTGCGGGATGGCCCCGCAGCAATGGGGACACCCCTCGTGAGCCAACATCTGAACTCAGGCACCACCAGCAGGGATGTTGGGCAGGCTGTAGCAGGAGCTGAGCTTTAAAGCAGATGCTGAGAGACTGGGCTGCCTCTGTTTGCTGGGAGAGAACGGGGAATATTAAACGATGAATATTTTATTATTGTTATCTACAATAGCACAGCTACCCTTGCTGTTGTCAGAACGCTGGAGCAGAAGGAAAGACTTTTGAATTATTAATTCCTGAAGGCTAATTAATAGGAAGGATGCTGGAGGAGTCTGCAGCTACAAGTTCAAAGCCTGCACGTCTGTAGCTGTGAAGAACCATCACCTGGCCAAGATTTTCGGTCAGGCAGTTACAGCCTTTGACGTCACACACCCATCCAAACAATGCTCCAGATAATTACACAATGGGCCCACCAACCTGGCAGTGCAGAGCCTTTGTTAGCAGCACAAGACAACTGGAAGAATTTGATTTATAATTTTTTGATTACAGAAAAATAGAAAACAAAACCAAGACAAAAGCCTCTTGCTGGCTGTTCCTCATCGCTGAGCCAGCTGAGCACAGGGTACAGAGCACAGTGCCCAGACTGAATTTCTGGTTTCTAAACTTGCCCTTTTCTTTTTTTTTTTTTTTTTTGACGTGTGCAGCTGAAATCTAATTTAAGGTGTTGTTTCTACAAGGTAGGGGTGTTGCTGCAGTTATCTGCTGCAGTTATTACCCTTTTAACTTGCTGATTCACTGCCTTCTGCAAGCAAGGGCCAGAGGAATTAGGAGATTGCAAAGCAGAGTGTGCTGGGAAAATGGAAATTGCTTTTGCTGCTGGAGCAGCTCTGTTTTAGCCAGAGATGTGGGCTGTGCTGGCTGAGACTCCACTTGCCCAGGATTCTGGATGGACAACATGGACATCCCTGCTTGTTTGCAGCTTGGTCCATGTAGGATGTTGAAGAGCAGTGGGGTCTGGATCCCACCGACTGAGGGGAATTGCAAACTTAAACGAAGGAAATCCAGGCAGCCAGGTCTGGGCTACCCTAAAATACGTCATCTTGATTTCTGCAAAAACAGTACATTTCCCTTGACAGAACCTATCCAAGGGATACAAGTGTCTCTATCAGCAGTTCAAGGATGCTTCAGCCAAAGGGCTTGGTGAAGTTGTATTCCCAGCTGGAAAACAGAGCAGTACCTCGTGGCCTGGAGATATCAGCCTTTGGGAAATTTCAACAAGTAAAGATGGGAAATTGAGAGGAGCCTAAAGACAGTGAGATAATAAAGGAGACCTTGAAAGAAAATATTGCAACCTCAAAGAAAAAGACAGAAAATTGATCTAAGGGTCCACGTGATCAACTGAAATGAGGGGAAAAAAGTGAGATAATCAGGCTTGGGATGGAAAAGGGTTTGGATTGTTTGATAGCTCCTCTAAGGAAGATATTTCACTGTATTATGCTCCATTCTGGCAGCAGATTGCTGACAAAGAGGAGGATAACTAGAGGAGAAAAACAAACAGAAATAAGGATGGGAAACATGCCAGGCTTGATTGTGAAGAAAGGTCAGCCCAGCTACACGTGTGTTTGTGTGGTGATACCACGGAATGGAGCAAATCACAGGGAGGGAAATGGTTATAAGAGAGATGCTCTGGGAACACAGGGGGATTCTGAGGCCATGAGCAGCCTCCTCCCAGCCAAATGTGTGCACCCAGCCAGCTGGGCTAATGGACAGGTCCCACTGCAGAATGGGACGGGGTGAAGGAGGTCTGGGTACAAAGCAGGGGATAAAACAGCATCCTGCAGTGATGTGACCAGCTAATGTGTGTGAGGGCCCAGCAGCGCTGTGAGGAGGGAAAACATCCATTAGTGAGGATGGGAAGGAGAAGAAAGCAGTGGGATTGGGTCTCCAGGCACCTCCCAGCACAGCCCTCACCCTCGCCATGCCTCTGTCCTGCCTCCAGCATCCCCTCCTGCAGCCCTGGGGCTGCCCCTCACCTTGGGCATGGATGGGCTGATGGGATCCCCATTCCCACACTTTCCAACATCCATCTGCAAACCCTGGGAGGGACAAACCCAGAGCGGCTGCCAGTTGGCCTCACGTTTGGAGGGCTGACATCCAGTTGGCATCCAGCAGGTTATTCACACTGGGACAGGAAGCAAAGTCCTTGCTGCAATTACCCTCCAATTTCTACTGTTTACCCCAGGAATAAACTAATTGCTTCTGTAAAATACCCCTCCCACCAGGTCCAGGAGGAAAGTGTGGAAGAAATGCGTGTCAGCCAGCTGGTCAGTGGCCAAAGGACTGGCCAGTGGCCAACTGGCATCCCATGACTTACTGGCAATGGAGGAGGGCCCGGGGGCCTTGCTGAGATAACCTGCCTGGCATTTCCTCTTTACCCTGCAAAAGTCACATGCTAAATCAGTGTTTCCTTGGTGGCCTGGCACAAGCATGGAAACCAGGACAGGTCTTCCTTCTCCCACTGAATAAAGTCGATTAATTTGAGAGTTGGGAGCAGGGTCTGAAAGGGAGATGGGAGCAAGCTGGAGAAGGGTTGGATTATTCCCACAGAGACGTACAGTGGACATCCCTCAGCCATTCAGCCCGAAATGTCACCTGCCACTGTGTATCTGGAGTATTTTCCCTTCTTCTTTCGTATTTGCTTGCGAGAAATGTGGCAGGGGGTGGTCTCACGGCTGGGTGTGAGCTGGCAGGCTGGAGGGCTCACCAGTCACAGAGCAAAGAGCTGCCTTGCAGTTCTTGGTCCCTGCCTTGGATTTGCTGCCCCTGGTTATCTGAGGCCCTGAACCCTTTTGGGAGGGGGCAGGCTGGTTTGTGAGCCCAGCTGTGAGCAGCATCCTGCATCCCTCCCAACTTTCTAGCAGCTTTACATCCCTTGCAGGACAGTCGGCCTGGATGGAGCCATTCCACCTCTGGCTTCACTTGGAAGGAGGAGGAGGAGGATCTTAAGGGTTGTCTCTTAATTGCAATGCACTCCATAATCACTCTTCTATTTCTGTGTTTCTAAATTCTGCTCGCAGTGGCAAAGCCAATTTTGGACACTGGGAGTAAATATCACTTGTTTTTCCCTTCAGTGTTGTTATCCCAGCAAAGGGGAGTGACAGGAGTGAGTCACTATGGCATTTTGCAAAACATCCCAGGAAAAGTGTTTGTCTGAAACAGTGAGAAACCTTGACCCAGGAGAGGTGACAGGATCCTTCAGAGCCTCTCAAAATCTAAAGGAACAGAATATTCCAGTGATAAGCAGCAAAAAGCAGCTCCCTCCAGAGCTGTTGGAGTGCTCCACATTTGCCTGGTAGATATTAGCAGTTGTATCAGGTTGCATGCCTGACTTTGCCTCTTTTTCCATGAGGAATGACTTAGCTCAGCAGCTCAGGTCCCCCGCTCTGGGCTGAGCTTTGCAGGGCTGCTGCCCCGTGGAGGAGTCCCCTGTAGCCCTGGCCCTGCTCCCACTGCCTCAGCTGGTCTGGGAAGAGCAAAGAACATGCAGGGATGTGCCTTTGGGCAGGAGCTTTGCTCCTTATGCGGTGGGAAGGATGCACAGGGGCTGTCCCAGGACTAGGGATGAGCTGGAGAGGGCTCTGTGTGGGAAAAAAACCATCATGCAAAAGTGCAAGGATTTGGTGTTTCTACAGAGCGTTTCAGCCTGTTATCATCAGCCTTTCCCAGTTGGCATCAGTGGTAAAAGAGGCAAAGGAGGTGAGGGCAAAGCCACTGCTTCTAAACTTTCAACCTGCACACGCTTTCCACCCCGTGGGAGCAGCAGCAGCTCCAGGTACACTCAGCACGTCATGGACAGGGACACAGAAACCTTTGAACTGTGAATAGATAATTAGGAAAATATACATATATTAAAAAAAATTCAAAATTACCCTACCTATTTCATCCTAAAAATGCCCCTCCCTGCTTGTCTCTCTTGTTCTTAAACCTTGCAAGCACCTTCACCTGACATTTTTAGCCCAGCAGATGCCTGTGTTCCACTGTACTGAACCCCAGAACCTGTGTGCAGGGCTGCAAAGTGTAATAGCAAACAGATTACATACTTAGCAATAGACTAAGCACAATTAGGCCTCACATTCCTCTCACTCCTATAAATAACTCTCAGTTTCCTCTCCGTGTCTGCAGATTTCATTAGTATGATGGAAAGAAAAGAAAAATACACACTCACACACACACCGAGCTCTCCCTTCTTGCAAAGCCCAGAGTTGATCTCTCAATCAAGGGCTTTGTTCAGCCCGGGAGAGGGAGGGGGGAGTTAAACCCCCCACCCCCACCAACCCTTGGGCCATGTGTTCCCGGCCACGAAGGGAAAATTTTCTGCAGATGGCTGAGGAATTCACCTGCAAGAAACAACAGAGACCTAAAAAAATCCCCCTCTTCGCTGGGCTCTGTGTGTGTGTAACCTGCAGCTGAGGCTGTGGGGAGCAGGGATGTGCCGCTGCCTTTTGGAGCATCATCACCTCTGCTGCTCCTCCATCCCAGGGGAAGGGTGGGGGTGATTCCCGGGTCAAAGCCATCCCTCAAAACACCTCTGGTGTTTCACAGTGCAGGGATGAGCTGTGAGCCTCATCCTTGGAGCTGGAGTTGTGTCTGCCACCCACGTCACACCGTCCACAGCTCCACAGCAGAAGTGACAGCAGTGGCGCAGTTGATGCCACCATCCCCTCAGCCTGAATTCTGCTCATCTGGCCCTGTTCTTCTGGGCATCCTCCTTCATAAATCTCAGCAAAGGCAGTGGAAAGAAATGAGGTGGTGAGGGTTTTTTGCCTTGACAGCAGAGACATCTTTATTTTAATTTCTATATGTTCTCAGCTGACTCATGTGTTAGTGTTCCCCGGTATGTTACATAAATAATAAAACCCATGCAGTTCAATTAATTATTTTCTCTTTATTCCTAAGAAAAAGCATGATTTCCCCCCCTTTTTATCCCCCCTCCTTTTCCATAACATTCTCGTGTTGTCTTTCGAAGAAAGGCCCTACAAGAAATGATGGGCAACCATGCAGGAATAATGAGACAAAGATGATAATGTAAACTTCAGAAGCAAAAGAGTTGGTTATTGCAGGAGCCTTTTTGCATTGCAGGGCTATGTGGGGCCAACAGGAGGAAACACGGCCTGTCAGGCATATAAAGCACCCTGAGGGACATTAAAAGAACGTGAATATAAGGCACAGTCACCTGCCTAAGCCTGCACTGAGGTGTTAAATGCGAGCAGCCCAGCTCTCCCAGGAGTGGAGCATCTCTAGGTACGTCCAGAGCTGATACACAGACCCTCCAAAAGAGAGTTGGAATTTGGGGATAAAATCCTTGCCAGCCTCCAAAGGGCAGCAGTTCCTCACTCACATTTTGGTCTCTTACATCAGGACCTCAGCGATCCACTTTAGCCCCAGCACCGTTATCTGCCTCCGACCCTGAGAAACCCATTAAATTTTTACTGAAGTGAAATAATTGCCTGGCTTTCTTGCTGCATTCAGTCCATTGTTGTTTTAGTCTCCAGTGGCTGGAGGATGCTGAGATTGAAAGATCCAGATGAATCTAAGGAGTTAAAGGCTGGAAGAGCCTATTGTTCTGCCTGGACACTTAATGAGTTCTTGCCCAACCTATTACTGTGCCTTTGCTATCAGAGGAAAAGTAGCTCCACAGTTGTCTGCAAATAATCATGTCCTGGTCCTACAGCCCATAATGAGTTCATCCCAATGCAAAAGGAATGTTATCTCTAACGTGCTAAAAAGCCAAATTGCTGCCTACCTCTGAAGTCCTGTAAAGTCCCAATCAGCGGTACTGAGGGAATGAATCACTGGTGAAGCCACGCTCTGAACAGCACGCTGTTATTATTAGAATGGGCAGGCAGAGTTGAAGATAAAGTTTGATTGAACACAATGGGAAATTATTGTAGAGAGGGAGAGAGGCCTGCCTGCTGAAGAGATAATGCCAAGCTCGATGAGAAAACACTTAATATTTGCTCTCCCTTGAAATCCAAGTGTGCATTTTCCAGGATGACTGGAAAGAAGGTGTCACTCAACACCTGGGGAGAGGAAACCTCCCTTTTCCAGATGCAGAGGCAACAGGCAGCGCTCACCAATACTGTGTTACATCATAGAATCATGGAACGGTTTGGGTTGGAAAGGATTTTAAAGCTCATCTCAGTCCATCTTGTTCCAAACACCTCCCATGGGCAGGGACAGCTTCCACTGTCCCAGGTTGCTCCAAGCCCCGTCCAACCTGGCCTTGGACACTTCCAGAGATCCAGGGACAGCCACAGCTTCTCTGGGAAACCTGTGCCAGGGCTGTTCCCCCCTGCTGTGTCCATGGGGCTGCACATTTTGGCATCCCGGCCATCCGTAAAAACCCACCTGGGACATTTCCCCTGCAGCAATGAGCAGATGCCCAAAATGAGATCTGAGCTCATCCTGTTCCAGTGTTTGCTCTGTGGTTTCAAAGGCAGGAGGTTTTCAAACTCTAGGAGAGAATGTCAGCTCCAGTTTCTGACAGGGTGAACATCTGCTTTTCCTGGTGTGTGAGCAACAACACTTGTTTCACAGACCTCAAAACACCGTTGCCTGTCAGACAGGAAGGTCCCTCTGTGGTGCAGAACACATGTACAGCCTCTCCTGTGGCTAAACCATCTTCTTATTCATTCACCTGATTTCCACTTTGGCTGGATAAAGCTGATTTTTTTTGGTCTCCTTTTTCCCTTTTCATTCGTGTGCTCAGAAACATTCACATCTTTTCCACCCAGGGACAATCGAATCTCCAAAGCAAAACGTCACCATCAACATTAAATCTTCCCTGACATACATACACACTTTATTGAATTTTATTAAAACACGTGGATGCTCCACTGGAATCATGGAAAAGCATCTCCCTGGGAAACTAAATCTCGTTCAAGAAACTAAAATTCTTTTTTGAGGAGCCCGGAACAAACGATGGCAAAGTCTCATTTTGGAGGATATTTTCACTCAACCTGGGAAGATGCACAAGAAATGCAATGCTTAATAAAATATTGTGCTTCAGAACGTGCCCATTCGACAGAAATAAGGAATAAAAGTGATCTGAATTAATTACTGAGCTCTGGTGACCACAACTGCTTCACACTGAAATGTGGGAGAAGGGCTCGTCCAAGGCTCCCAACTCTTGCTGAGGAACATTTTCCCCTTGTGCCTGTTTTTGGGAACCTCAGAGTGAAATAACCAGCGGAGATTCTGCCCACAGGTGATGGAAGGAGTCAGGAAACAGGGGACAATTTCTCTTAGAAGAAGGTGAACTGCTCTTTTAAAGGATGAGATGCACGTCCCCTGACAGCAGGCATGGTCACTGTCCTGTCCTGGCACATTCCCAACACACACTGTAGTTGTTGTCACCTCCACGTTGGAGCACACGGATACTTCAGGAATACAAAACACTCCCCTGTGAAGTCTTAAGCTTTGCCTTTGCCTCAAGCACTGCAATCAAAACAAAGAAAAATAATACTTTTGTTTTACTAATCTTCTGTTGACTTGGTAAAAATACATAATACGTTCCATTAAGCCCAAGTTAGTTAATTACTAGGTAGGAAATCCAATATCTTCTCAGGGTTATTTTCCAGCTGTCATTTTGCAGGAGAAATTTTGCTTTGACGTCACCGAGAGACAAAAAACACTCTGCGGACAAAAGAAACCACAAATAGGGGAAAATGCATCAATATTGTTTTTCTTCCAGCCCCGCCACTCATTGGGTGGAATTTATATTTTTTTTTTTTTTTTTGCAATATTGTGAGCCTGCCTCTGGCAAAGCTCCCTTTTCAACCCTAATGTGTGCAATAATAGAAGGCAGCTTATGGAGCCATTCCTGGAAAAGTTTTGCAGATCTTGCAAGTCCTTTAAGGGCTGCCCTCAGGGAGGCCAAACGCTGACCAGCATCTCAAGGAGAGTCCCCACAGGGGGGAAAAAAATAAATTAATAAATGTAGTACATATATATACATGTATATTTACTTATATTTATTTATTATGCGGAATAAAAATAATATATATATGCCTATTTTCAGGTTGAAATTCAAGACCCTTGTTTAATTGTTTAATTCCATAAATTCTGTTGCATCCCCACCCAGGTGTAAATCTGTTCCACAACCTTCATTGGTTAACAAGAATATTAACATTACCCAGATGCCATCCTTCAAACAGGGAGATAATTATGCTCATTAATATTAATCTGATCAGCCACTCAAGTCTATTTTCCTGCTGCAGCAGTGGCTGAATAAGAATGAAAACTGATTTTAGTTTCTAATCTGATTAATTGCTATCCAGCTTATTTAGACACAAAGCCATAAAAGCACTGATCAAGTCAAAATACATGGCCATTTGCTCTGCATGTTTGAGTGTGGAAGTGCTGACTGCAAAAATTGCTACAAAAAATCCATATTCTCTGAGATTTTGCAAGGTTGAAGTTAAGTAGAAATGCTTAATGAAATGTTGGTTGGTTTTTTTTTTTCCTCTGGAATTTTGTTTTGGAAGAGAACCTGAGGGAAAAAATTCTGACAATGTCAAAATATTCTGTTTTGACTATTTCAGAACAAAATGTTTAGAGTTTCCTTTTCGAGCCGGATTTTGTTTTGAATTTTTTTGGTTTTGTTATATTTTCCCTTATTTTTTTTATATTAAATATATTATATTATAGAAAGAAAAGTAAGAGAGCTCTAACAAAAATAAATGGTTTTATCTACAGAAAACATTTTCTGGATTCTTTCTGTGGAAAATTTGACTTTGGAGCTTTGCACAGAGTGTGGTTTGTAACAGAGGGCTGAAGGCTCTGTTGGCCTTGGAGGATGCAGGAGAAATTGGTCACATCTTCCACAGTCCTGTGAGAAGCCCCATCAGATGGACATTTTCCATCACACATCCAGCTTGAGTTCAAAACTCCAGGAGTCAAATGATGAAGAAACAAACCAAGTTTAGGGACTGGTCCATATCCCATTATGGGCGTGATGCTTTCCCATGTTGTTCCATATGTGTGATACGGACCCTTCAAAGGCTGCATCCCTGTTATGTGCATCCAACCAAGGAGGCCATTAATTAGAATCATTTGTCCAGGACACTTGATAGAATTCTGGAATGGTTTGGGTTGGAAGGGACCTTAAAGACATCTCTTTCCATCCCCTGCCTTGGACACTTCCAGGGATCCAGGGGCAGCCACAGCTTCTCTGAGCAACCTGTGCCAGGGTCTCCCAACCCTCCCAGCGAAGAATAAAATCTTTGTCTCTTTACCTTTGGCTTCTCATTGCTCATTATTTAAAGGGTTAAATGCCTGCTTTGGATGTGCTCCCTTCTGGCAAACAAAATGCCCACACTCCCTCGGCTGAAAGAAGATGTGTAATATTAATAAAATTATTTCCCTAATGACATTCAAGCCTGAAAATACCCAACAAGGTTTCTTTGGGGAGGGTACATTTTTTTTGCTTCAGTCTGCTTTGCTTCAGCTCTGCTGGGAGGGAGATGGGAGGGAGGGAGGGAGAAAACTCCTGAACTGAGAAGTTGCAGTCTAAAGGCATAATGAAGAAGGTATCTGCTTTTTAAACTTTTGCTGGGTAATTAAGTTGATAACACAGCAATGACCCTGCTCCTGGAAAGGTCCCGGCAATCCCAGGCTGGATCCTCACCTCGACCAGTGATGCCCCCCAAGACCTGGGGCCTGGCTGAAGGTCCTGCCCAGGAGGATGCTGGAGATCCTGACCATGCTGGGGAGCAGCACCCTTGGCTGGAATATGGAAATTTGGAAGCTTATTACTATAATCTGTGGTTATGATTTCCAGCCCTGCCAGCGGTGCCGGGAATCCAACCACAGTCTCCCGAGTGCAAAGAGCCTTTATTGTAATCCGATAAAACCTTAACAGCCAGTCCCCTTCCTTTATGGTAAATTAAGGGCCTCATTTACTCTGCAGTGGCCTCCTTGCCCTTTTGTTTGAGCCTCAGGAAGGGCCAGGCAGGGAACAGGGGCAGGGAAAATGGATCCCACATTCCCCCGTTCAGCCTTGTGACTTCGAAGAACACAAAGCAAACCCCGTTTCCCCGAGCTGTCTGATTTCCAGCTGGCACTTTGGCACCTCACTAGAGCACCTTGGAGCTGGAAACCAGGCCAGTGGAGAGGCTGCATGGGATGAACTCCAGCGCACCTACTCTGCAGCCCTGTCCAAGTTTCCCTGTTCCATTTCTTGGAAATGCAATCAGCTCCGAATCTTAGATTTCTCCCACACTGGCAAGAGGGAGGTTTTGCCTCAAAAGTCCTGACTGGAAAGCTTCCAGCGAAGCTGTGCTCTCAGCTGTCCTGATCTCCATATCAAACAGTCCCAGCGCAGAGCACTGTCCTCTCAGATGGAGCCGCGATAACTCACGGCACTAATTGCAGGGATCCGTTTCTTTATGGGATGCAGATGGGATATGGGATACCCAGGGATGCTGCTGCTCCCCAAGCCCCTCTGTGGAAAAGATCTGTTTCCACAGCTCCAGGGTAATTTATGAGCTTCCTGCATCTCCTTGGCAGACTCGGGCTGATGCTCTGCATCCCACGGCCTCAGGTAACACACTCCCCTCCCCGCAGCCGGAGCCGCGGGTTCATCACTCACCCCGATATCCTTTAACAGCCCAACCTGTTCAAAGCCATCCCCGGGCTCTGGGGAATCCCTTTTATCCGGAATTACCTCGGAGTCGGGTTTTCCCTTCGCAGTGCCCTCCCTTTTAACTCCTCTGATGCAGCCTCGCTGCGATGGGGCTGACTCCTGAGAGGGGAATATTTGGGAATAGTCATTTTGGGCAGTGCCCACTTGGCAGGAGCTGCCACCCCTGTGTTGTTGCACCAGGGTGTGGGAGGGTTTGCCACATTCCACATCTCTTTGAATGATGCCACAAATAGGTGTCAACCCTCTCGTAGCTTTAATAGGAAAGGAAAAACCTGGTTCAGCAACCTCTTTCCTTTCTTCTCTATTGTTTTAATATATTCTTCCTCAAAAACAAACAAACAAACAAACAAAAAGAAAACCCAAACCCAACAACCAAAAAAAGCACAACAGTTTTAAGTAATTTACAAAAGACACATTAGATTCTCAGTTCCTTCAGGCTGACAAGTGAGAGGGAATTCCAGTTTGAGTTTTGCGCCCAACAGGATGTCATTTTAGCCCCTTCATTTTCCAAGCATTTCTGAAAACCAGGCCTGAGAGAGGCCAGCCTGGATTCCCAGAAATGAAGAAACCTAAGTCAGAAACCAGCATAAATCGTTGGTCTGAAATACCTCAGGCACCTTCCCTGCTTCTCTTCTTATTTCCCAGCCCCAACTGGAGTGGAGCTCATTATCTGCCTGAATCACCCATAGAATCACAGAATCCTTTTAAAAGGCAGAACCAGCAAGCAAAAGAAGTGGGAATGAAGATTTCAGGCATCATAAAGTGCTGAAAGTACCAATGGTTTTCAATAAAGACATCTTGATTTAGGATTTCCTTTTCAAACACTGCAGATCTTGATAATTAAAAAAAAAAAAAAAAAAAAAAAAGCACAAACCAAACAACCAATCTTGAAGGTATTTTTGTCAAATATTTCCACTCTTTTTCCAAAGGAAATGGTTGATTTTATAACTGCAGATGCCTCTTCGTGAGCTGCTCAAGAAAAAAATCCCATGATTTTTCCATTCATTAGCCAATCCAGGCTCACTCTTGCATCCACAGAAAGGTGTTGCCATGAAAAAACTGGGACACAGTGTTTACATTTTTATGATGTGCTCATAATTAGCAACTTTCTTCGATGTCCCTCTGGTGACTCATTAAAAAGCAGCTGATACTCGATGGAAACTTTAAGAACATCCTGTGCTGAGATTCTCCTGCCATTGCGCCCCATATTTACTGCTTTATATTAAAACTTAGAGTAATTCCACAAAAACAAGCTCGTTGTTGTTTAAGATGGGAACCCGGGGCCTCGAATTCTGATATTTTCACGTTGCTGAGTGACATCAGAACGTCACCTACAGCATCCAGCTCTGATGCCATGGTGCACCAGAGGCAGGATGCAGCATCATTTCTGCCCTCAGGACACCTTCGAGCACGAGAAATTCAGGCAAACTGTCCAGGAGTGCAAAATATGTCCCTGAAAACACCAGGCACCTGGCATGCTGGATAGAATAATAGCAAGAAATGGGTAATTTTTTTTGTATTCCCGTGTACCACTGACACAAAAATGTTTCCACCAAACAGGTGCCCCTTGTTTTCCGCTCAGATTGCAGCTGTAGATCCCACCAGACACCCCAGCCCTGCAAAATACCAAAACCCCACTGTCTCATGGGTTTCCACAGAGCTGAGACCAGCCTGCTCATCTCCACATATCCATGGGCAGCAGCAGCAGAAGCCCCTCTTGCCTCGCTCCCTTGGAGCCAGTGGGAATTGGGGTTGGAGACCCTCAGCAGGTCTCTAGAGAAGCCCCTCTGATACCTCAGGTTGTTATTGATGCCTCTGACTCCAGGTCTGCTGTGCAAATCTGATGAAAGCTGTTCACCCCCCCCCAAAATTTCATGGCCCTGGAGAGGATCCCTGTTGGGCCAGAAACGAGTGAAATTTGTCACAAATCTGGCTCGCCTCCATACAAACACTTCCACGTGAGGAAGAGCAGGGCTGTTAAATCCATCTGTGAGGAGCGGGGGGGAACTTTTGCTTTCTGCTCCCTCGCCTGCCAAAACAAAAGAAAACCAAACCAAACCGCCCCCAAAGAAGGTGTGTGATCACTCCTTGCACTGGGGGGGGAACTCAGAATTAAATGAAGAACCTCACGTTTACCAAAGGCTGACAGATCCTGCTCACAGCCTTTTGCTTTCTCTCTCCTGAGGGGTTTTTCACTCCTGGCAAGCTGACAGCATTCCCAGGTTCCACCTGCTACCAAATTGCTCCAAAGCAGTACTAATGTCACCTTTTAGCTTTGCCATTCCCTTGCCAATGACCTCCTTCAGCTTGGGTTATCTTTCTGTCTGCCGCACAGCCCTGTAGGCAGAGAGAGAGTTTGTTTTTCCCACTGGTTAACAACTTTCGAGGCTCCACCACTTCTCTTTCTCCTCTGCTCCCTCCTCCAGCTATGTTTGGACTCTCTGGTGTGGCTTTTGCTGGTCCTGGCTGATGCTGCTTTGCAGATGACCATTTCCCTGAGTGTTTGCCGAGTGTAAACACAATCTTGCAGCACGAATCATGTGCTTCCAGCAGGTCTGAGGAGCAGCAGAGGAAAGGGGAGTTGCTCAAAGCCTGTCTGATCTTGTAGCAACAACAGAGAGTTTCTCAAATTAGAAATCTGGCTGCAAGATTTCGGTGTCTCGGGCTACTGGAGCAGTCAGTGAGTGAGGAAATAAATAATAGATGGAGAAAATAAGCCCTGCAAGGCAGATTGGTGTTTTCTGTAACACTTAAATACTGCCTGCAGCAACGTGGGATGATGTTTCCCATCTTACAGGTGAAGGAAACATTAATACCCACTTTGTTTTAGCTCTTTGGGGAGGTGCATCCCAAATTCACACGCCTGGATTGCTGCCGAACAGGGACAAACAACACAAGGCTCAGAGGAAGTCTCAGCACAGACCAGACAGTCACAGCCAGCCTGAATTTTCTGGGTGCCACACGAAGCCTGTGCCACACCAGCGCTCCCTTTGCTCAGCAAACCTCTCCCCCTTCCCACCTGCCAGGACACAGTTTGTTGTTTTGCCTCTGCAACCACTGTCAGACACCACTTAACATTTAAAAATAAACCCCAGGTTCTGCCAGGAAAGCAGGTGTGCACTCATTAATTCCTTATCACATGGATTTTGGAGCAAGTGCAGGGACAATGAACACATGGGAAAATATACCACCCTGCTCCTGCATTGTTTCTTATATTTTTATATCGATAAACACTGACTCACCTTCAAAAACGTAACCCAAAGACAATAAAGGGAAGTACGTGGGGATCTTTGCTGACTTTGTTTTGTTTATGAGCCCAAAAACGCTGCAAAAGACATATCCATGAGTGTGTCCCACATCTGCAAAGCGTGGCCTTAAATCAGGGAGAGCCTCTTTCCTGACACAGAGCTGCAGACGATGGAGAGTCACAGCTCAGCATTTCCAGTTTGCACTCACAGTCCCTTTTTTCTGGCTGTAACTTCTTTCAGAGAATGTAAAAAAAAAAGAAGTGCCATGTTTTTCCCATTTGTCTTTTTCTTTCCCACCAAATGCTGCATTTCATAACACGCGAAACGTTGGGAAAATGCATTTCCGATTCTTAAAGGGGACCGTGCATGGAATCAGCTCCAAAAGGGGCCAGCAATGCTCATAACTAATAAACATCAAAGGCAACATTCTCCTTCTTACCCTGCTTCCTGTAAAAGCACCGACATTCCCACTTCAAAGTGGATCTGCCAGGCATCAGAAGCGTGTCCTGAACACGACACAGCAGGATTTTGATGAAACACAACAGAGAATTCACCCTAAAAATACTGTGCAAACACATGTCCTAAGAAAAAGGTGATGAGGACTCAGGCTTCACACCCCGATCTCCTTTTTCAGGGAATCAGGGAGGATGTCCAGAGCTGCAAGACCAGGAGGTGGCTTGAAGATCATCTCTCCAACGTGTAGACTCTTGGCAGCAGAAAGGAGCCAGGTGCTCCTGGACAGTGATGCTCTGGTCCAGCACACTAAATCCTCCCTTGCACGAGCATTGCTCGACGCAAAAACTCTTCTACAGCCCAAAAAATCCATGGAAATTTCTTGCTCTTCTCACCAGCAGCAGGATATTACCTGACACGGCCTAAAGCTCACTAAAAATCATTCGAAGTGTCCTCATTAAAAAGAAAAGAATGAAAAAGGCAGAGCTTGTCCTATGGGCACTGTTGGCTTGGGATGTGTGAAAGCCACAGTGCCAGGATTTCAGCTTCAGCCTTTAATAGCCCTCAGCTGAGCTCACATTCCCACATTCCCACGAGGCTCAGGGTGATGAGACGTAAGTACTTCGACTCCCCGACCAAGATTAATTGCACAGCTCCGAGGGAGGTTTTTTTTGGTGACTAAAAGCCCTGGACGAGATGTAGGTGCTGGTGAACAGTCAGAGCAGGGTCTCACAGAACATTTTAGTGCAAACCCCAGCAGGGGCAGGGACTGGCTCTGGCAGATCCCCATCAGCAAACCAGGTGACGTCTCTGTGTGACCATCTGCCTACAGGCGGAGGCAAAGTCATTTATTGCCCCCACCACACACCCGTGGCAGTCCCCTGGGAGCCTGATGGCAAAGGCAGCTGCATCAGCTTTCCCCCCAAGTCCACAGGGCATTTCTCTTGGTCCTCCTCTTTCCTGCAACACCATCCTCACTCAGACCTTGCCTCTGCTTGCCCAGGCAGAGGGAAGGAGCCCGGTGTCTCCATGGATGTTTGTCTGCTCTCAGAAAATAACCCAGCTGCTAAACCAGAACCCTCATCCTCTCTGTGACAGCTGTTTATCTGCTGCTACTTTTACCTGCTGTTCCAAGAAAAGTAACTCCTATCTTTTCCCTGGTTTCCCTTTTCCTCACGCACAAACATCCCACCCAAATTTCTCCACGTCTTTTTTTTTTTTTTTTTTCCCTTTAGTTACCACACAACAAAAATGTTTCTCTTACATTAATTTTGTTACTCAGGCAGAGTAAACCATATAAAAGCCGGAGCTGGAGTGACTCAGTCAGGCAGGGTTTTATTTAAACCATTTGTCCTGTGGTCAGAGCAGATTAAAGGCAGATCAGGTTGCCCTCGGAGCAAGGCTGGGACAGTGAGAGTGAGAGATGTTGGCACTTGCTCCATAAACCACATGCAGCTCGCGTGACTGCGGCTTCCTCGGCCTCTCCTTGCCTGCTGGAAGTGCCTCTCCGTGTGGGAGCACCTGTGTGCACGTGGATTGGGGGGATCAGAGATCAGAGCGGCCCCAGCCGACACCAAATTCGGGGCACTGCGGTGTGATGACCCCCAGGGATGGCAAATACACACCAAGGGTGGCAAACGCACACCAGGGATGAAAACCCCACACCAAGGATGAAAAACCCACACCAGGGATGGCCAGAACACACCAGGGCTGGCAAATACACACCAGGGCAGGGCAGGAGGAGGAGTGGGTGAGAAAGCACAGTCAGCATCCCCTCATTCCTCCACGCACCGCGGGGTTTCTTGCCCGGCCTCGTGCTGCTCGTCTGCAGAAGGGTTGATTGGTCTGGGAGCACGGGGCTGGTACAGCAAAGGCTTTGGGATGAAAATCCAAAGCCTCACAGGAGATCTGAAAGGAATCTTGCATGTGATGAGCTGGCTGTTCTCTGCAGGGACGTCCCTGCTGGGCCATAAGGGCTGCAAAGGGTTCCAGGAGTGTTTTAACTGGTTTTCTCGTTGCTGTCCCAGTGTCACCACCAAGCACTCGGGGCAGACTTGGAACGAGGTGAAAGACAGTAAAACCCAGACCTGCTGGAGGTGCCCCAGACCATCATTTCACACTCTGAAGAGCTCAGGGGTGACACTGAGGCCTCTCCTCCCCCCAGCAGTGTCTCCTGGCCCTCCCACCAGCTCATCCCAGGCTCCCTCCCATGCCAGCACAGCTGGCCATGGGATTGCACCACCGACCAGACTGGGAATTGATCTGGCTGCAGAAGAACCCAGCAGCAAAATAACATTTGGTTTAATTTTAAGGAGCATCATTTCCCTGATCTGCTTTGCAGCACGTGCCAGCAGTGAGGAGGAGCGGGAGCCGCTGGATGGGGCGGGAACCAGCCAAGGAAACACCTCGTGCTGCCACCACTGCAGGTACCCAGAGCCTCCCCGAGCTCCAGGAACATTAACTTTTTATTTAGAGACCCAATTTAGGGCGTTATTACCCCTAAACAAAGCATTTATAAGGCTGAATCTGGCAGCAGATGGCCAGGGTCTCTTCTGGCTCTCACCAAAACACAAAACACAAACCCACAAAAGTGTTGTAAAAAGGGAGAATAAACACAAACCTGCAGTGGGAACAGCTGCAAATTGTCGTTTTCATGGCTACACAGGACATTTCTAGTGGCTAATATATATTTATGTATATATATATATCACACAGGATGGCTACCTAAGTCCAGGCAATGCTCGTGTCACGGACCATGGATTTATGCAAAACCTTCCTCCCAAATTTATCAATCCAGCAACTCATATAAACAATAATTTCCCTCTTATTAAAAAAATGTGCTGAAGGCTTTGATTAACTGCCTCATCTTCCTGAATCCACCCTTTAGATCCAGGGCACGGGGTTGCAGTCTGGGATGCATTCTGCTAATGTCAAATCAACTCATTACCCAAATCCTCGGAGAAACAAAGCCTGGCAGCCTCGCCTGGACTTTTATTATGGATTACAACTCTTGTGATCAGTTAATCCAAGAAATTACTCAGTTCTTCCAGTTTACACAGTCAAAATATGATTGCTCTTCAAAGAATGCAAACTTGTAGGAATTAATCTCTTCATCGAGGGATATAATCGTTTTTTTACTAATTTTATACAAAAATATTGCCATGTGTGGGCTCCATAAATCTGTCGCACGCTGTTAGTAGTTACTTTCCCCAGATGCTTTGAACTTTCACAAAAAGTTGCTTAACCAGAAAAAAAACACAGCTGCCACATGTTGTAATTTCCTCTTTGGGGGCATCTGTTACCGTCCTTACAAAGGTTCTGCCAACTTTTCCTGAGGACTTTTTCTCTGTTTGTTGTATTTCTCAGCATCTTTGTAATTCTATCCCGGAAAACAAAGCTGTGCTTTCAGCACCTTCCCAAGCCCCTGAAGGATGGATTGCATGAACTCAGGTTATATTCAGCATTCGGCAAAGAAATCGCATTTCCCAGCCCTTTGAACTCTCTCGGACCAGTTTTCCAACGATTCTTGGGTGTTTGACTTCTTGCCTGACCAACACCGGTGTCAAATTCGGGGAAGGAGGGAAAGGAGGGGGAGGAAAAACTTCCATAAGACAATAAATTAAACCGAAAAGGAATAAAAGGTCGTGGCATGAAATTTACCTTCATGTTCTACTGCCCAGAAGTTTCCCCTTGGGCTTGTGAGAGTTTCTCCTGACTTCAAAGGCGTTATTTTGAGAGGTGGGTAGGACTTGGCCCGAATTCCTGGTGACAAACACTGGCATTCCTTGGGTGACCTCTCAGCCCAACACATCAAACGTTCCGCTTAAGTTGCACCTACAAAATCCTTCTGGAGAAACCCAAGCGGCCTCTCCACTGTCCAGCCAGCAGGCACCTGCCAAAATCCATAAAGCAGCAGGGCAGGGAAGATCTCTGCTCCCTCAGGAACGGCGCCTTTGAGATGGAAATGAGCGAAATTCATCCAGGCTGAGGCAATGTGGGAGCACTTTCAGCCCCCAAACCCCCGTGGAAAATGGACGTCTGGAAAACGCCCAGCCGTGGGCTGACATCCGACACGGGGAATGGGGACGGCACTGATGGGGTCCTGATGGGAGCAGGGTCTCTAACGTGCGTCAGGGATGCTGAAGGAGCCGGGGTGGTCCCTGATGTTGCCTCCCTGTGAAACCACCACCGTGGAAAAACTGCCCAGGGGTTTGTGTTGCAAAGCGAAACCATTTCCATGAGCGTTCCCTGGGCGAAGGAACCCCCCTCGCCGACCTGCTGCACACAGCCTGCTCCTTCCCTCCAGCCCAGGAATATCCCTGCTTTCGGCAAAATGAGACAAGTTTGGCAGGAAGGACGTGGACTGTGTCTCCTCAGGGGCCGAGGGGAGTCTCGGAGGGTTCCCCACCACCTCAGTGGTGCAGAGACATGGCCCAAACAACTGCACGCCCTCCCAGGCAGCAAACTGGCTCAGTTACTCCTTCTCTTCTGTGCTTTGAGGTAAAGGATTGGTTTAAATATTATCCTGGGGGCACAGGAACCATTTTGCACCAGCGTGCTGCTTCCCAAGGAAATACAGAGTAGTTCAAGCTCAAGCAGGAATCTTGACTCCTTGTTTTCTAACTATACTTAGGGATCTGTTTTACTGTGTGGCCATGTAAAAGTTTATTCCTCTCCTGACTAATATGAGGAGCGAGCGAGTGATTTTATTTGGCAGATATTGCTCATTTCTCCCATTGTTTTTTGGTTGTGTTTTTTTTTTTTTTAACTGGCTTTTTTTTGGGTTGTTGTTTCTTTTTTAAACCGCGGATAAAATTAGCTGAGTTTGACTTTTGTTTTGCTTTCTGCAGCTTAATTTTAAGTGCAAATCTTGTCATCATTCCTCTGCCCCGAAGACACTGAGAGGGGAGTGTGAGTAAGCCAGAGCTTATCACCTCCTTCCTGCCCAGGAGACGAGGCTCAGGTTGTCAGAGCACTGGTAACTGTGAGATAAAACATGAGCCTCAAAGTAAATGTTTGACTTTCCCTCTTAGCTTACACTTTAAAAAAAAAAAATCTACCTTTTTTTTTTTTTTCCCCGCCATGACTAAAGCAAATTTGGCCTAAAAGCTGCTGTGAATCAACAGGAATTGCCTGCTAGGTGAATTTTAGGGTGCAGGGCTGAAGTGATGGAAGAGGAGCTACGTGGGCCACCCTTTTTCCTCCTCACACACACCCGAGCCAACACTTTCCCCATCCTACAACAAACCTCCCAGCAGCTGGAGGAGTAACAGGATGGACCTACATTTCTTAGAATATCCTGAGTGGGAAGGGACCCACAAGGATCATCAAGCCCAGCTCTTGGCCCTGCACAGGACACCCCAATAATCCCGTCATGTGCCTGAGAGTGTTGTCCCAGCGCTGTCCTTGGAGTGTTTTCCGCCTTCCCTGCTTTTATTGCACTGACTTCTAGTCCGGGGCTTTTCCTATCTGCCCACCAAGGCTCGTGGGCAGGGTTTGTGTTGCGTCTGACGGTGCTATTTAGGGCTCTGAAGGTAATTACCAGTAAGCACAGAGGGAATTATTAGACCCCTCCACATCCCCCACGAGTGGCTGTTCGTTATAATCCCAGGCTTAGTGCCTGTGGTGGTTCTGCTCCCGGAGCAAGGCAATATCCTGTCAGAATCGCAGCAGGACAGCTTTTCAAACACATCATTTCATGGAATTCCAGCATGAAATCTGAAAAGGAAATAGGGAAAGAAAAGCCAGCCTAAGCTCCAGGAGCTCAGCACCTCCAAGAGTTGGGCCCTTCAGCAGCACTGCCCTAGCAGGGGTCCCTGCTATCCCTCTCCTTTAATGACCCATTTGACTACAATTTGCAGAAGCAGACTCAGTAATATAATTAATCTTGGACTGTAAAGTAACTGCTGTGCTGCCATGAGGCTGAGAAAAAAATATACCTTCTGGAAAGTGCTTTGTCTTGTAATAGGCTGCTCTGCTAATATGTATTCTAATAACAGTGCAAAGAGGAAAACCATTTGGAAGGGTTTGTTATTTCCCAGCGCTCCGTGTTGGAATTCGTGTCACTGTAGAAGTTATTATTGTAATAAAAAGTAAAAATGAGTTCTCAAAATACACTCTAGCATATTATTCAGGACAGGCTGTAAGCAGAGCCTTAATGTTAAGCACATGCATGGATCACTCTGAAGTCAAAGCAGAGGGGTGGATTGAAGCAAACTGTTTTCCTGACTCAGGACTCCACACTGATCCTCCAGATAATATAAAAAGACAGACACGAACTCATGGGGAAAAAAAAACCCTAATCATATTAAATCAGTGGTAAATTCCCCTGTCCCATACTGCAGCCCAGCTCAGGACAGAGTCAGTTACTGTGCTTGTTTTAGAAGCACGTCTGGGCCAGCTGAGCCAAGCACTGGGCACTGCATCCATGAGCTCCTCACCACTGAACAACACACATTTCCAAAGGGATTCAGCTCCATCTTTAACGTTTGGTTGATTTGCCTCTTCTACGGGTTCCTCCAGTCCCTCTTGCTCTGATGGTTGAAAAACTTCCCCACTGCATCCAGGGTCAGTTTTCCTTCTCCCGTAGTTTACAGGTCCTCCCACTGCTTATAGAGTTGTCTTACATTTGCTCTGAGACTTCACTGGACAGGGATGAGCAGAAACAACCTCTCCTGTTTCCCTGTTAGAGGAGAGATCCGTGTTGCACTAACACAGGTGACTTCAAAGGGAACATGGAAATCCCTGAATTTTTAAGGAGCAAATTTAGGGAAAGCAGCAGAGCAGAATGCGGGGCAAAAAAACCCCAACAGACTGAAACACCAAGAGACTGAAATTCTGCAACTTCAGATCATATCGTTCAGAAGATTTAGGAAGTGTAGTTGCAATTCATGCAACAAACATTTTAACAAACCCTCTGTATGGCATTTCTCATTAAATACACAACCCCCCTTCCTCATGTATTAGAGTCAGCACAATGTATTCAATTTTTCCTCTGGTTCAACTTCCACCATCCTGAATTCAGGGGAAAAACTGTGGTATTTTGGGAAGATTTCCCAGTCCTGAAGTGTTTGAAGAGCCTGCCCTTTGTGCAGGGACCTCTCACAGAGACAACTGGTGCCACCTAGGCCAGGAGAGCTGCTCTGACAAAAGCCAGCAGGCACATTTCTTTAATAAACAATGAAAATTTAAAAAAAGCCAAGTCCAGGCTGTGCAGAATCCACAACCTGTCCCTGCTCTATCCGGAACTCCAGTGTTCAACAACCCACACTGCTGCCAGTAACATGATTCAAAGAGGTGTTTCTCATCTTCCCCATCTCTTCAAGCTGCTCATTACAAGAACTTATTCAAGCAAAAGTCAAGAGTGAAGTGTCCTTCCTTCCTATCCTGCAGCTTGTGGAGATGCTTAACGGGATTTTAGGAAGGCAAACTCACAGTGAGCATCAGCCTGACGGAGGCAGAGAGCTGCCAAGTTATTATTGCAGCATTTTGTTATTATTTAATAGGAAGCATCCCAGACATCTTAACAAATAGGAGTCCCTCGAGGCTATTTTGCGCAGCACTTCTTGGATCCTGTGACTCAGCACTTTATCGTCACTGAAATGGTACAAGTAAGACTTGAAGAAGCAGCAAACAGCACTTTCAGCACATGAGAAGTGGGTGCACTGGTCAGGAAAGATTTGGTGGGTCCTGTGGGAACCAGAGGAGCCCTCAGAATTCTGGGCTGGGCCTTTCTAAGGCGAAATGGTCCATCCCACCGCCCAAAGGGAAGGCGCTGCACCCGCGCCGGGTAACCGGGCTAGCGGATCCGTCTGCGGGGAAACCTCCTCGTGGTGGCCATATGAGGGATGAAAACTGGTTTCACACCAGCATCTGCTGACAGCGAAATATAATGAAAAACATCTCCACGGAACAATGCCGACCGCATCCTAATTGGCGCTCCGTGTCACCGCCCCGGGGATCGGAGGACTCCGGCGCAGAGGAACAAATCGCGGCACCGATCGCGCGCCCCGGCCCCGCTCCTGGTGCTCCCGCCTGCTCTGCTGCCCCGGGGCTCCAGGCTGGGCTTCTCCTCCTTGTCACACCCTCCAAAGCAAAATACTCAGCACGGGGAGCCCCGGTGGTGTCGGCTGTGGGACAGGTCTTCTGGTTAATCCCAAGGAAAGGAAAAAGAAGGAATTCAGGTTTAGTCCCGTCTATTGAACACGGGACATCACTGGTGTGTCAGGAAGTGTTGGCAAGCCTGAAAGTCTCTTTAAGCCTCTTCAAGGGTACCCAGGCCCTGGGATCTTTGGACTTGCCATCTGAGAAGTAGGCATATGATGATCTACAGAATCCCAGAATGGCTTGGGTTGGAAGGGACCTTAAAAATCATCTTGTTCTACCCCACTGCCATGGGCAGGGACACCTCTCACCAGCCCAGGTTGCTCCAAGCCCCGTCCAGCCTGGCCTTGGACACTTCCAGGGATCCAGGGGCAGTCACAGCTTCTCTGGGCAACCTGTGCCAGGGCCTGCCCACTCTCACAGGGAAGGGGAAAGAAGGGAGGCAAATGCAAGGGGACAGGAGGACATGGCTGGGGGGACAGGAGGGCACCCTCGAGCTTCACACCTGCTGTGTCCATGAGGCTGCACGCTTTGGCATCCCAACCATCTGTAAAAACCCACCTGTGATGGTTTTCCTGCAACAATGAGCAGATGCCCAAAGTGAGATCTGAGCTGACACTCTTCAGTGTTTGGTTCATGTTCTCAAAAAGAGGAGGTTTTCAAACTCGAAGAGTCTCCTCTTTCCACCCAGTCTTTGCTAAGAAACCCCACAGTGATTCTGGACTGAATGAGAGGATTTCACACACTGGTCATGACCTGCCACTGCTCCTGTGCACGTATGTAAATAAAACATCTTGCATCACACTTCAGCTTTTAAACTCGTGAGTCATTTCTATCTAAACATCATTTTTGGCAGAGCATCTTGGATACTTTCTACCTTTAAAGGTTAGGGGTTTTTCCTTTGCAGGAACACCAGCTACTGTAAAAACCTTACTTTTAACTCAGATCAGGGCTGGGAAAAGCAGCAGAGCCACTTGAGCTCCCTTTTGCAGGCTGGGGAAGGCAATGCGGTAGTTTTAGTCCCACTGGTGGTTTCCCCAAGTGCCAGTCTGTTCCCACAGTTATCCCTTGTCCCTTTTTGCTCTGTGTCCTGAGAGACAGTCGCAAAAAAAAGAGACAGTGCAGAAAGTTTCGTTGGATTTCCCTTCTGCTGAGCTCTGCTGTGGGGCTGCTCCACTCCTGCTCCCACCTGCCAGAGCATCTCAGAAAGACTGAAACCTCCAGGAGCCGCATTTTGCTCCTCTTTTCTCCTCCCAGGGCATAAAAACACATCCATTCCCGCAAGAGAAACACTGAAATCCCCAAGAGGCAGCGCCGGAGCAGCAGGAGGAGCTGGTGCTCAGGCAGGGCGATGTTGTGGGCAGCCGCCAGACCCGGCCAGAAAGCAGGTCCAAGGTGATGGGAGCTAAAAACAAACCCAGCCCGTGCCGTACCCGGCGTTGTTGTTTTCTCCTCCGAGGTTGCTCAGGAAGTTTGCAGCAGGATGCGCCGCTGACCTCTGCTCGGGGAGCCGCGTTAACACTTCGCTTACCTTTTCTCCCACAATACACGGAACGTTTCCTCCCTGGGAATCTGGCTTCAGGGGCTGCAGGTTTCCTGTGCTGGGGAGCAGCTTAAAGTTTGGGATGGGCCCTGGGGGACCAGGCGGGGTGGTGGGGTTGTGGTTCATCCCGTGGGAAGGTGGGATGGGGCAGGTGGGGCCCCTTGGCTGCCCAGCGGGGACATTGGAGCAAGGGCAGGGTGGGAATGGGGGCTCCAAGGAGGAGGCAGAGCTTCCACGGTGGGGTTTGGGGAAAGGAAGGGAAACAGAGGAAAAGGGGAAAAGGAGAAATGGAAGAAATCAGCACTGGGTGATGTTTCCAGGCAGAAGCAAAGGAGCATTTCAGCTGGGGATGGAGGGAGAGGGACAGGTCCAAACCTGTGGGGATGGGTTCATGTCAAACTTCAGTGTGAAGTCCCCTGGAGAGACGTGGATGTGATGGGGACACAGACAGGGCATGAGGTGGGTTCAGCCCTTAGCAGGAGCCCAAGGATGGTCCCCAGGGACACAGAGTGATGTGGAGAGGCTCCCCCACAGAAACCTTGGCAAAAACCAGGGCAGGGGGGTGCTAGAGGGAGCTCCCAGGGCCTCTCCTAAACTGACAGAAGAAATGCTGCAAATAACTCTAGGATAACGCCTGCTGGAAGTGGCAGGGTGTGGGAGGGGAGGATGTTCACCTGCCCCATGTGCTCAGCCCCCCACAGCTGCTCCAGTGGGATCCCTGTGGGAAACAGCCTCGATTTGGACTCCCTGGCTGCCGGGAATGTTGTCCTCAGTTATCCGTGCTTTACAGGAGGGAAGGAAGGAATAAGTGATGAAAAACAAATATGTTATTTGCTTGTGTTTTTTGAATTAAAATTGTTTCCAGTCAAAAAAGGGTCAAAATCAGGGGCTTTGCAGGGTGCTCTGCTTAGTGCCATGAGCAAGGAGGCCAGAACAGAGGATGGTCCATTCCAGAAGCATGAGGAGGTTCTACCAGGGGGGATGCAAAATAAAGGCTCATTATCCAGAAAATCTGCCCTCATGCTGAGGAGTCCTGTGGAGGCATCTCTCTGGAAGTGACTCCTTGGGAAAGCCTTTGCTTTGTCCCAAGAAATGTTCTGTCCCATTTGCTCACTGGGACGTTGCAGCCCCTAATAAGCTTTGGACTAATTATGCAGGGCCTGGGAGGTGGAAATCCCATCTCATACGTGCATTTGAGCCACAAACACACCCTGGAACCGAGCCAGGAATTATCCTTACCCTCCACCTCTGCAGCCCTTGCCCTCGCTGGGTCCATCCAGGGAGGCACATTGGAAGAAGGAGCGGGACAGCACCACCCTCAGGGCTCTGCTGGCTCCGAATCTCCTGGTTTAATGGCACTTTGTAGCCGGGGGGGGCCACGGGGGCCACAACAATGGCTCCAAAACAGGCTCTGGAAAGAGCGACTCACTTGCTGAGCCATTGAGGATGTTGTTTATATGTTAGATCCTGTTTTCTTCCTCCAGCAAAGTGCTTCTCCTCCCAGGTGCATCTCCCGAGGCGGCTTCCTGCCGGCGTGACCCCTGCGGGAGAGGCCGGGATCGGCCGGGGGTACCCCAGGGCACCTTGGCCAGGGGAGAAGCCCCCCAGCCAAGGGTCTTGGGATGGCTGAGCCTGGGAGGTGATGAATAAACTCCTCTCTGTGGTGGTGCTGCTGTCTCGCCCGGGTTCTCTGGGTCCACGTGGGATTCCCCACTGGGAACCAGCCCCGAGCGTTGGGGGAGCTCAGGGTGGAAGGGGTCACCACCACCACGAGACCCTCTGTGGGCACCACCAGCCCTCGGAAAGCCCCCAGGAGCCAGGTGTGCACGGAGGCTCCCGGTGCTGCAGTGGGATTTTTCCACAGAAATTGTTCCAGACAGCGCTCCAGACTGACAGAAAACGGGACAGTGGTGCCATCCATCCCCAGCACAGGCTTGCTGGATGGAGCTGCTCCGGACACTGCTGGTGGCAAGGAAGCTGATGTGCCTGTGGGGACGCTGACTCGGGGGGACAGGCCAAAAAATTGGAGATTCCTAATTATACTCTGAGGGAGGGAATCCGTGAGCCCGGCGGGGGGACTGCGGTGCCGTGCACGAGGACGTGGTGGTGCCACCACCCCCAGGCGTTCCTGCTGCAGCTTGTGCTGCCCTGGGAGAAGGACACCCACCTCCATCCCTGCCTTCAGCATCTCCCACTTGCCCAGAACGCTGCCTGGGCTGACACGTCCCTCGTTACGGGAGGGGAGATGGGAACCGGGACACGGGCTGGGAGCGCAGCAGCTGCCAACATGGGAATGTTTGAACAAGGAGAGAAACCTCATTTAAACAAATAAATAAACAAGCTGACATCCTCCGGGGCCCAGGTTTATGATAATAAAAACAGAGCGCGCAGCTTGTGGGAGGAAAACGCGTCGTGTATTTTCACATCTCCCGCTTCCTCCGAGGCCGTCGCAAGAATTTCCTCCGTGTCCATCACTTCCTTCTGACATTTCTGAGCTCAGAAATCCCTATCCGAGCCCTGGTGCCCTCTCCTTGAGGAGTGACGCAGGAAGAAGTGCCTTTGAAGGATCCCTCTCGGGCAGCTTTTTGTGCCTGGTGGCTTTGAAGTGCAGGATCCAGGGTAGGGACAAAGCAGAGCCCACCACATCCCAGCCTGGGGTTTTCCCCTCTTTCCAGCCTCACAGCCAGCCTGGAGACCTGTGCAGATCTGTTTCACAGGTTCATTTACCCACAGGAGTACCCACTTCTCCAGCCAGGCTCTTCCTATTGATTTCCAAGGGATTTTTGTAGAAATTATAGAGTGGTTTGGATTGGAGGGACCTTAAAGCTCATCTCCTTCCACCCCTGCCAAGGACAGGGACACTTTCCGGGCTGCCCAGAGGGCAATCCCCAATTCTGAGGAAATAAGATGCAGCTGGGACCTGTACCTGCTGCTTGAGCTGAACCTATTCCATCTTTTTCATAATAAAACCCTCTCTTGCGGTTTGCAATCCCAGAGACATCCCACACACACACACTGATGCCGTGGGGTGCAGCAGTCAGGAACTCAGTCCAAAGCTGTGATTCAGGGATGGGTAAAATGAGGCACCAAGCAAAAAACTTGCTTATTCACCCCCCAACTCCATTGCAAATAAACCCTGGGAGGCTTTAATGTTGTTTCCATGCGACGGTGCTTAAAATCATCTGTGCTTTCAAAAAGTGGGGGTGAAGCCTTTTCCTGGTGTCTCAGAGCCTCTCGTGCCTGGAGCAGCTATCAGTTGTTTGCACTCAGTTGTGAATGAACTTGAGAAACCAAAGCTGATATTACAGTAAACAGGTTACAGAGATGTGAGCTGGGATATCCTGGAAAGCCCCAGCTGCCTTAAAAAGAGGAAAAAAAAAAAAAAAGGAGGAAAAAAAAACCTCCAAGTGCATTCCAGAGTCTTTTAAACGGAGATGAAGTTGCCCCAACTCTTGTTCCAGCCAAGGCAATGTTTATTCCCGAGCAGTGGATAATCTGGGCACCTTTGCCCTAAAGCAGTGACCTCCAGCTTTCAGCCTGGGGCCGTGTCCCCAGGGCAGTGCCATTCACGCCTCGCCAGCCCCCCATCCCCCCGAGCCTGAGAGAGAGACCCAGCGGCCGGTATCACAGGGGAAAAAAAAATCCAGTCACCTTGGGAAGAGAATGCTTCCCATTTTTTGGCTCTCAGAGGTGTCAAAGGAAGCAATCTGACGTCGAAGGGCCGGAAAAAAACAGCTTCTTGGCTTCTGTTGCTCATGCACAGCGAGGTCACTCCGAGAGATATCAGTGGCTTAAAAATAAATGCAGCGTGGAGGCTGCCATTCAGCCATATCCTGTATCCGAAAGCTGCGAGGGCTGCAAGCAGGAAGAAACTGGAATGACCTTCCCTTCCCCCTCCCCCATTCCTGCTTTTTTTTTTTTTTTTTTTAATTCCCTTTTCCATGGTCCTGGCAGCAAATCACTGAAATTTCTGTGTTTTGATTGTGCCTCGTTAAAAACAGCACAGAGACGGGCCCGCGCGGGTGATGCCCGCTGCCCTCCGCCGTGCCCTGGGGCAGGGGTGGGATGCTGAGCCCTGGCAGGGAGCTGGGATGTTCCCAGGGATCCCAGGTGTTCCCAGGGGAATTGCTGCGTGCAGTCTGTGTGTCCCTGCCTGGACAGCTGGGCTGGACGCCGAGCTGAGCACGCTGGGCCTGGGAGGAGGATGCCCAGGGTGCTGGTGGAGTCACTGCCCCTGCAGGGATTTAACGTGTGGATGTGGCACCTGGGGACATGGGTTAGTGGTGGCCTTGGCAATGAGCAGGGGATAGTTGGACTTGATGATCTTAAGTATCTTTTCCGACCCAAATGATTCGATGATGATGATGATGAGCAGCTCCAGGCAGTCCGTAGTCCACACCCCTTGTCCTGTCTGCAAAGTGAGTTCATAGACATTAACATGGGAAATAGAAATTCCTTCCTAATACATTTAGTAGCTTCTCCAGCGGATTAAAACCACATCAGAAATACGTGAGTATTGTCCTGATGGAGCTTGTCCAAGCAGGAGTCACTGCTCTTGCCGTGGGATGCTGAGGACAAGCACACGGAGGGTGAAGCTGTTGGTCACACAGGTGATGCTGCCTTGCTCAAGGAGCAGCTCAGTGTTCCAGAAGACGTTCTGGCATCTCCAGCTCTGGCCCTGTTCGCTCCTGCTCTTTGTATTTCACCTTCTTCTCACCTTCCTACCTCCCTCTGGGTTCTCCAGCCTCCACCAGAGATGTGAAGGTAGCTCTGAACAAGGAGCCTGAGTCAGGCAGGGGCAGGAGCAAACCCTCCTGGGAAAGAAGCTCCCAGGTAGAGGCTTAAGAATTTAAACACTTTATACATGGAGTAAAACAGCCCTTGGCCCAAATGCTTCTCACCTGAGAAGACCCCAGAGTATTGTTCCAGGTCTAAGGTTCCATGGGAACGGGGTGCCCAGGCTCATGGCTTGTAGTAAAATTGGAAATACTGATTTTTTTGTTTTTCTTTTTTGGCCTGCACTTCCAGTCTTAGTGAGGCTTCCCCAATCAGTCCCAGGGATGTCCATGATAGGGACTACTTGAGGAGCCTGGTTCTGCTTCCTTCCCTGCCTGGCCACTCTGAAAACTCAGCACCACCAGTCCCTTCATTAGCAAACTGCTGGAGGCATCTCCCCATCTCAGCAGCACAGCAGGGGGTTTACTGAAACAGGTCTATTTGCTGGCAAGGTAAAATTCCTGCTGTCCCTTCTGCACCCTGTTCTAGTCCTTTCCAAACCCTGTCAGTACATTTTCCAACTAGCAGCAATGACAAGAATCACCAAAAAAAAGAATCTGTGGACAGAAACCAGCTTATAAACCCGTTTACATTTTCTCCTGAGAAACTTCAGAACACAGGAAAGAATCGACACCCAAACAGAGAAAGAAAGAGGAAGAAGATTTATGTCTCCTAAGCTTACAGGATCAAAACAGGCCATGATGTCAGATGTGATGGAGCCCACAATCCCCTTTTGATGTCTGCAGGAAGGAAAGAAGATGCTGAGAACTTTCTCAGCTCTGTGGACGTTATTTCCACGTCCAGGGTCAAGAGGCGGTGGAAAGAAAAATAAAGCCCCACTGGGAAATAAGAAGTTGAAAGAGCTTTTTCCTGCCCCGAGGGCGCTGGGCAGGGGCAGAGCTGTGCCCGGAGGTGGTGGGATGGGTGGGGTGGTGCTGCCCAAGCCTGGGATGAACACGAGCCACATTCCCACCCTGGTGCTGTGCCAGTGGCTGTGCAACACCTGCGCCGTGGTGCTGCCTTCAGACAGCTGTGCGGGTTCACAAAGGGATTTAAAAAAGCAAATGGCATCAGTTGTGGCCACAGGTTGACCTGACCATGTCCCCTCTGACAATAGTCCGTGATCCCACCACGCTATTCACAGGGAATCCCTAAATTTAGATGTACCAGCTGTGAGAGCGCTATGCAAGGTATTTAAGGGACTATAATTTTAGACAAAGCATAATTGTGGGATATATTTAATTGTGTTATATGTGGGGCTGAGCGATGCCAAATATTTTCCATGGTTATTCATGTAGATCTGTACATGAATTAGCAATAGCCATGGGCATCCCTGCCCAGCCTGTCACATGAGGGAGAGGAGAAGCGGAATCTTGCCTTTTTCCTCAGTTGGCATTTGTGAGGAAAGGGCTCAGGCATCCACTGGAGCAAGGAAAAGAAAAAATCCCCAGCTTGTCTGGGGTGGGTCACAGGCATCCTGCCTGCAATTGGAATGGATTCTGTCCATCACCAGAGTAAACACAAGTAAATCAGTCAATAAAAGGGGTTTATCGAGCAAGCCGGGAACTTTAGGGAAATTTTTATCTGCTTACGGATTTTCCACAACCAACCAACCAAAAAAACCATAAAAGGGTTTCTGGGGCCAGGTCAGGGAATGGGGCAAAGCAGCAGAGCTGCCTTGGAGTCAAAGAGCTGACGTGGGACAATGAGCAGATCTGGCTCTGAGGTGCTGGTGAGTCAAGGTGAGCTGTGCTGGGGGAGCCCAGCCCTGCCCTCCCTCAGCCATGAGCACCCAGCACACGCCTGTCTGCAGGCACAGGTGGCTCAGGAGCATCTTGGAAAAACCCTCCAAAAGCCACTTCTGCCCAGCAGCTGGGGAAAAGGAGTTTTGCTTACAGCAAGGACAATAGTTTCTGCCCACAACCCGCTGGCAGCCGTGCCCTTCCTGCCGAAGGGAGGGGTAACACAGCTCCTCGTTCTTATGCCGCTCTCTGGGCAGCTCCAAGATCCCATAGGAATTCTCCCTTTGGGCCGCCTCTGCATGGCAGGATCAGTCCTGGAGCAAAAGGGCAGTGCCTGGAATTGCACTGGGGAGAGAAAAGCCGGGATCCTGATCACTCACTGCTCAGCAGCGGGCAAATATTTCACTGCCCACTCGAGGGTTTTCTTAAACCCCTCTGCACACCTCCCTAGACATGTAAGTGAGCATCTCCTGCTGCAATCCCCTTTTCTCCATGGGTCAGGCTATCATCCCTGTGCCAGGGATGCTGCACTGCAAATCCCGGAGCACCTTTATTTCTGCAGCTCGCTGGAGGATCACCCCCAGTCAAGCCGGTTGGTCTCAGTTACGCCCTTGCCAGACAGTGTTTGAGTTAATGTCATTTTTAATAAGTCACAGCCAAAACACCGAGTAGGTCTGGTTTGTTTTGCTGGCTGAACCTCCACACTCGTGTGCCCGGGTAGAGCTGATTGCCTGTGGTGTCTTAAGGAATTCCTTCGTGCCAGTTGGAATTATCCTGGGCAATGGAAAAACCCCTGGGTGTGCTCTGGGTTGCTTCCCCCGCCAGCCCAGTGTTCGCTGGGGAGATGCAGAGCCTGCAAAATGCACCTACAGCGTGTGTTCATAAGCTCTCCAGCCTCCAGGGAAATTAAAATAAGAGGAAATAAAGCAAGAGTTTTATAAGGAAAGCCGTGGTGGTGCTCCTGGGGCTCAGCACTGAACCAAGATTTGAACAGGGCATGGAGAGCTCTGCCCTGGGCAGGGAGGAGCACAAACCAGGGATGGGGTGTCTGAAAGAACATCTCCCAAACCTGCTGCAGATGCCTTAATTGCAAGTTCTTGCAGCTCTGTGTGTTCTTTGGTGCTTCCCCTAAAAAGTATGAAAATATGGAGAAATAAAATATGGATTTTGGTCGGAATGCCCATGGGCTGCTCGGACGTGAGGGAGTTATGCCAGATCAAAAGCCATGAGTAGTTTTATTTGAATTGCTCTGGGATCTCCTGCAGTGCTGCAGAAAGGGCTCCTGGAAGGGTCTGAGTGTCCAGGAGTCTGTGCAGCATCCCTGGTGCTCCCACAGGAGCATCCTCACCCGTGGACTGGTCCCTCTCCTACCCCATGCCATCCTCAGCCAGACCCACCACGGCACCAGCTGCTCCCAGATTGCTCTTTTTTACATCAGACACATCACCCATCGTGATGGCAACAAGCCTGTTCTTCCCCAAAGTGTTCCCAGAGTTTCATGCTGCAAAAGCCAGATGTGAATCCTCGGGAAGGTTTTAGCTCCCAGCACTTCCCAAATAAACCCGTGCAGGATGAACGGGGCGGACAGCAGAGTCATCTGAGCTCCTCCAGGAGAAACAACTGCGCTTTCTAAGCTGTCCCGATTTCCTTTCTCTTGTCCCCCTCCCTCCTTCTTTTCATCTTCTTGTATTTCAGGAGGGAGAGGAAGAGGAGGAAGGAAAGGGTAATTTTGACTGATGATGAGGAAATGGTTTGGTGTAACTCGAGCCAGTTTTTTGTCAAACACTCAGCACCCAGCATCACTTTCCCCAGCCTGGGGAGGCTCATCTTACCCTACTACCTGGAGGGTGTTTAACAGGCTGCATCCATCCCCCCGGCAGGTCAGAGCTTTCCACACTTCCACAGAAGGGGCAAATTTGTGTTTGGGTTTGTTGTGTTTTTTTCGTTTACTTTTTTTCCAGCGTGGCTTTTCCCGTCTGCCTTGGGCCAGGCTGGGGAGCAGCTCCTGAGCTGGCCCTGGGAAAGCAGCAGCACCTCCTAGCAAGGAAAACAAGGATCCCAACACATGGCAAGCCTTAAAAATTGCCATTTTGGGCTTTTGTGCTGAATTACCTTCAGCAGGGCACAAAAGGGGGAATGTAGCTGGACTTGATGCAACAGGCTGCAGCTCTAGGAATGGATTCAATAAAAGACAGCACAAAGGTACCAGAGATCAGGAGCTGGCCCAGCTCTCGTGGGCCACAGGGCATGAAAACTCCCTTTAGGCTCTGAGAGGGGTCAAGTCTCTGTCTTGGCATCACTGTCCTCCCTGTGGCCCCTCCAGCTCAGCTCATGGGACTCCCCCCTAACTCAGAGGTGTCCTTCCACCTCAGCATCTTCTCAGTGAGGATGGCCAAGGGCAGGGGAGCTCACCCAGCCCTGCTCTAACCACACACCCCCCTTGCTTCATGTCCACTGTGCTGGATGAGAACAGTCTTGGCTGAAAGCAGCCAAGACCAGAGAAAAAGGTGAAGTAGCTCAGAGGAAGAGCAGCAGAAAGAGAAGAGTCGTCGTCAGTGCACAAATCACAGGTGGAGGCAAGGCGTTTGTCAGCATTATGAATAACAAACACTCCTTCCTTAGCTGACTAAAAAGGATTAATTTTTAAAAACCCAACCGCTTTTTATTATTAAAAAGTGCCTCAAGCCTGTGAATAAAATAAATTTGGGTTGGTTTCAGATTTATCTTCAGGTGGCTTCACGTCAAGTGTTTCAGAGATGAAATGTGGCTTGCAGACAGGACAGAATGGTTTTATAATATGTTTGCAATCAAATGGTTTCATGGACATATTATTCTCTACCCAGAGAATCTTATTAAATTCAGTTGATGGATTTTTATATTTGATGGCTGCTTTGAATAGAACGGTTTGGAATTTGTTTGTTCGGTTTTTTTCTTATCATTTGGGATGAAATCTGGTGAAGTTGTGTGAGCATGTGGTTTAAGCCTGCCTCGGAGCAGTTGCAAGTGTGCTCTGCATATTTATCAGGTATTGCAATACCATGATTCACTACCAGTCAATAAAAAAGGAATTATCATAACAGCTTCCACGTCACACATGGGATCACACTGCAGTTCGGAAGGAAGAGCCCCCAGTTATTCACTCCAAATGGCGTTTTACGAGGTACCAAGGGGAACATTTCCAGGGACAAGTCACACCCTGAAGATGCTGTGGCTCAGCACCCACCGCTCTGGGACAGTGCAGAGGTGTCAGGGCCAAACCAGTGTCACCCTCCTGCAGTGCTGGGCAGCGGCACGAGCCTGCAAAGCTCTTCAAGCCAGACTTCCTCCGTCACAGAAATCACTAGGAAGTGATACAATGAGGAGGATTTAGGACCTGAATGACTTCTGCAGGTCTGGGCAGATGTGGTCCTGTATGGCAGCCAACACACAAGAAAATCTAACCCAAATCCCTTGCATTAATCCCACTATGGAAAAAGAGCTTGTGCAGTGAAAGCAGAGAGGGGATGGGCTGAGTGCTCCCCCCAGAAGTGTTAAACTGCACCAGAGGGGAGCGAGGGGCAGCAGGGACGGCCGTCCCACCACCACGGGCTGCTGAAGGACCCGCGCGATGTCCCTGTCGCTGCGGGACAAAGCGTTTGCTCCCCCCCGGGGTGACGACAGTGCCCCAGAAAAGGCAGCAATCTCTAAATTATCCATCATCGTTCCCTCAGGCTTCAAGGGAAAGGTGTCCTGCAGCGTCCCTGGAGCTCCTGGAGCTCCGGGAGCCTCGGAACTCCGCGATCGCCGCCGGAACCGCCGCTGGCGCCGGGGCTCTGCTCGGGGCCCGGCCAAGCACAACAAACGCCCCGACCACCAGCCCCGCAAGCCTCTCCTAATTAAAGGCTTTAGGGGTGGATATTCCGAGAGCTGCTGAGAGCCGGTGGAAGCGGGACAATGTAAACACCTCGGAAAACGCCTCGGTTTCCACACGAGTTTCCCACACCCCATGCAAAAATCTGCAGGGGCTGATCCACCAGAGCAGACCAGCAGTGAAGCCAGTGCACTGGCCCCTGGGCTGCTGAGATGTAGGAGAGGTGGAAAAACACCATATTCCTTCATTCCTGATCATTCCTGATCAGCAGAGGTCCAGAAACTTGGCAACTGAGAGCTTTTTTTCCCCAGCTTTTGTATGTAGGCTGTTACGGATTCCTCTCCTACGGCACCAAATTTCATGCTCAAAGATGGGTTATAGCACCTAAAAAGCAACAGCTTTTCTTGCTCTGCGGGCAACAGAGATTGGAAACATCTGATCCACCTTTTCCATGTGTGTTTTCCTCTCCCAGGGGGGCTGTGACCTTGGGCATTGCCCATCAGGGGCAGTAAAACCCATTCTGCAGACTTGGACATTATCTTCCATCAGAGAACCCTGAGGCCTTTTTACACTCGTTAATTAAAGCTTACATGCTGCCTGGGAGGTAGACACAGGTTATCCACCTCAATTTAAGTTGGAAAAGGTTAATTGGCTCTTTGGGCCTCACAAAGCAGGTGCCCTCCCATTCCTGCCGAGCTCCCAAATAACCCGGGACCAGGTGATTTGTGGTGGTGCCACTTTCTCTTGAATCTCTCGCAGACCACACAGGGGAATCAAGAGAGCAATAGCAAAAAAAAAACCCTCCTGCCCGTATCCATCATCGCCTGCTTCCCCTCTTGCTTTTCTTAGCATCCAGAAGAGAGAAAGAAAAAAAAAATTTAAAGGCAACCTGAAACCACTCCACACTCCCAATGAGAAAATAAAAATGGATGTTGCAGGCTCATGTGTTCTATACGTTTCCAAATATTTCCATCTGCTCCTGAAATTTCCATTAAGAGTTGCCAAAAACTCTTACAGAATTGTTAACACGATGGTAAATTTAGATTCTTTTTATGGAGAGACGTTTCCCCACCCTCTTAAAAGTCTGGTATCAATTTGTTCTGTCACTGATAAGCCAAAGGTATTGCTGGGTTTGCCCTTTTGCCCCTCTCGGGGCTCAGAGTGGGCAGAGCCCTTTACTGGGATGGGGTTGGGGCAGAGAGGCAGCACCTACATGGGGAGAGGGTCCTGCTGCATCCCCCTTGGTGTGTCCCCTCCATCCTCCTGGTGTCAGCACAAACAACAGAAAAACCTTGAAAGAAAATTCGTGTCCATCTGTAACCGGTTTCCCCAGCAAACACACCACGACTGTTCTTCGGTTTGGAAGCTCCCAAAGGTGAGAGGCTCTTGGTGTGTCCCAGGGTCCAGCCCCTGATTAAAATCCTGGAGTTAACGAGCAGGTTTCTGTGCTCAGAAGGGTGCAGGGCAAGATCACCTCGTGGCAGGACAAGGGGGAATGGCTTCACACTGCCAGAGTAGGTTTAGATTGGATATCAGGAAAAAATCCTTCCCAGTGAGGGTGGGGAGGCCCTGGCACAGGTTGCCCAGAGAAGCTGTGGCTGCCCCATCCCTGGAGGTGTCCAAGGCCAGGTTGAAGCAATTTTTCCAGTGATCCCATTCATCTGGGTCACCCCAGCAGGGACCCTTAGGCACACAGGGCTGGATGGGACCCTCTGAACCTCAGTCTCTGGTGGTTTGCAGCCCATTTCCATTCTGGGTCAGTGGACAGGTTGTAGCTTGCTGTTTTATTGGGTTTCCTTCTTTCCTTCATTCCTTCATTCTCTCTTTCCTTTTGCAGTTTGCTGTTTTATTTGGTTTATTTATTTCTGCTTTATTTTTTGGCTGTTTTGTCTCCAAGTACAGCACCCACATCCTTTGCCTCTGCAGCTGGCAAGTCAAAATATTTTTAGTCTCCTGTTTACTCCCTGTATCAACCTTTTCTCTCCAGCTCCTCCCAGGTGAAATGTGTTCAGTAGACAGTAGTGCAGAGTGTTGCCCTGTGGAGGTGAGGTGCCCATTTCTGCTGAGGCTCTCGAGCCGTGTTTGTGGGTCTCACGGATTCATTGGGAATCCCTCCGGTAAACCAGGATGTCCACGCTGTTCTCCTTAGGCAGGTGCACCCTTGGAGCTGCCATCCCTCAGCAGCAGATCCTGGTGGGTAGTACCGAGCCTGGCATTTAGTCCTGAGCCTTTCCAGCCCATCTGGAGCGTGGCAGTCAAGGTCAGTGCCTGCCTTCCCCTGTGCCTCCCCGATCCCGCTCCGCATTGCTGCCGCTGGACCACCTGGTGTCATTAGGAGGTCTCATTAGTGCTGCCCTACATTTTTTGTGCCAAAGTCAACCTTAAAAATGTTAAACACTGCTAACCTCCTTCCAGGCTGCAGCTCAGCCTTCCAGCACTTGTCATTCCCCTCGCCCAGCTCCCTGCTCTGCTGATGCTCATGTTCACTGGCTTAATTAATAATTTCCCACATGGCCCTGGATAAAAATGCTATACTGAAACCCGGTAGATTTTCACGTTTCTTTTGTCTGCTAAGTCAGTTATCGTATCAAAGGACATGGCAAACATCTCTCCCCCTCCCCTTCCCCACGCAGCTGTGTCTGATGGGACCACCAGCTTCCCTGGGATGCAGGAGCACATCCCACTTCCACTGGTGGCTTCAGGCTGTGACACCAATGGTAACTAAAGAGAAGGGGAGAGGAATTTATTTCTCTTGATTTATAACTCAGTACTCTGGATATCCTTCCAGTGTCCTTTATATTTTTTAACATATTTACTACATATGTATATGTATTTTTATATTTATATTTATATTTTTGTACTTATATATTATTTTATTTTTCTAGTCATGTATTTTATATATGATATTTTATGTTATATATATTTATTTAGATTGAAAAATAACATACACACAAACTGGGCTGTCCTCCTTTAACCTCCAACTCATCTCTCCTCCTCAACCCCAGCATTGCAGGTGTTCTATAGCAAACACATTTTGCTTTCTATTAATAACTGCTTTATTTCCATTAATAGCTCATTGTAAAGGGAGCACAGTTTTCTTTGCATTAATAATTTTTTTTTTTTTCTTTCCTCAAATGAAGCCTCCACCTGAGGGGACCCTGCAGCACTTTGCACACACAGTGTGCATGGGCAGACACTCCTGCTGCTCACTGAGCTGGCTGCAAGCTGGGCTGCTGAGTCTACAGAATAAAGGTGTTTGGTGCTGGGAAGGTTGGAAGGCTGCTACTTTTTTCTTTAAAAAAAAAAAAAATTTAAAATTAATTTTTAAAATTTCTTTTTTTAAAAAATTTAATTTTAAATATTTTTAAATTTTATTTTAAACTTTTTTTTATCTTTTGAGTAGGTTTCTTTTTTTTTGTTTCAGGGGATTTTTTGTTTCCTTTTTTTGTTTGGTTGGCATTTTGTTTTCTGTTTTGTTTGGTTGGGTTTTTGTTTTGTTTTGGTTGGTTTGTTTGGGTTTTTTTTAGGTTTTGGTTGATTGGTTTCATTTGGGTTTTGTTTTTTGGTTGCTTGCTTGTTTTTTGTTTTTTTTTTCTCCCTGGAACTGCAATTCACCCTGGAGAAGAGAAGGTTGTGTGAAGACCTCACAGCCCCTTCCAGTATCTGAAGGGGCTACAGGGAAGTCAGAATGGGAGTGTTGATCAGCTTTGTCCTGCCTGGCAACATCCTCCCCCTGTCAATGAGCTCCTGCAGGTTTATCCACCCAGCCCTGCAGGTGCCTTCTTGGAAAGCAGCCAGGGGTTCCTCTCTGGAATGCTTTGCAGGGTCACTGGTGCCCGGCTAATGGTGCCTGGCTGCTGCTTTGCTCTTCTTGTTCTCTGGAAGGGCTGTGCAGGTGCTTCGCTGCTTCTCTTGACTCGGAAAGGGGAGAAAAATAGGTGGTGGTGGTGGTGTTTAAAGAAACCAGTGGCCTCCTGGAGAGGAGCTGTATGTTAATTAACCAAATTAGTTCATGCCAGAATGGCTTGGATTGGGAGGCACCTGAAAGATCATCTTGTTCCAACTCTCCCTGCCTTGGGCAGGGACACCTTCCACTAGACCAGGGTGCTCCAGCCCTTCCTTGAACACTTGCAGGGACGGGGCATCAGCAGGTGCTTGGATCATCTGATTTCAGATGTCCTTCTCCACACTCATCCCAATCCTGCTCCCCTGGCACGAGGTCTGACCACAAGGTCTTTTGGGCCTCCTTATGTGGAAGGACCAGCTGTCAATTAAACGATGATTATGTGAAATTAATTCCTAAAATTGGGGTGGGGCGGGGGGGATTATTGACTGCCATGGTCCGATGTTTCCACTTTGCTGGGCTGCAGACCAGGACTTGGACCACGCTTGGCGTCCTTGTTGTTTGGATATAAATGGAGGTAGAAGGTGTGAGATGGGGGAGGGAAGGGGGCATTGGAGGCTGCCCATGTGAGGTCCTGGGGAGGTGTGAAAGCCCTGGGCTGGGGCTGCTGGGGGACAGCCCCCCAGCCAGGTACCCTGCACACCCAGGGGAGGAAGGCAAGCACTCAGCCAAGCAGCAGAGTTGTCCCTGTGTCAGCCAGTAGCCATGGCAACTCACAGGGAGGATTCCCAGAGAGGGCTGTGTTGGCAAGCAGCCCAGGGGAGGCAGGACACAAGGAAAACCACGTGTTCCCTCCGGGGAGCTGCGATGGGTTTCGGCATCGTCCTGGTCCTATGGAGAGCAGGGGAGAGGCTGGTGCTGAAGGTTGCAGTGGTTGTGCCTCCATTGGTGGGTAAAAGCCTCTGCTGGCATGGCAGCACTGGAATAAAGCTTGGAGCAGGATCAGAGAGTCATAGAATGGTTTTGGGTGGGAAGGACCTTAAAGCTCATCCAGTTCCACCCCCTGCCATGGGCATGAATTGAACGTGTTCTTGAGGTTGTCCCCAGGTCCATTTGCCATGATTCCCCTTCTTGCCTGTTCTAGGACTGCAAACTAATGTGCTGATCCCTGTACACGGAGGATTTTCATCTTCCCAAGAGAGATTCTCCTTTATGACCAGTTGCAATTTGTCTCCTCGGCCTCCCCACCCTCATAGCCCCAAGAATCCCTTCCCAATATCCCATCTTTCCCTGCCCTCTAGCAGTGGGAAGCCATTCCCCTGTCCTGTCCCCCCAGGTCCTTGTCCAAAGTCCACCTTCAGCTCTCTTAGAGCCCCTTTAGGTACAGGATGCCTTAAATATCCCACAGGCAATTTAAATTTACAGCACTGCTTTCCTGCCGTGGTTGTAACTGGTACCTGAGTGCAGGGAAGAGATTTTTCAGGGCAGAACGTGGCAATGGGACCATCCCAGCTCAGAGCTGTGTTTCATCCGTGTAACTGCTGCTGAGTCCTTCACCTGTGCTTGGCTAAATCGTTCTGCATGAATTGGAGTTCACAGAGATCTTGACATATTGGAGAAACAGCCTGAAATAAAGAAGCAGCAGCTCAGGAGAGGTGAAGGCAGGGTAGGACATAGAGCTGGGGATCAGCTGCTGCAGGAGCTGTTTTGCAGGGACTCATCATCATCAGTAATGTTGTTTTATTTTTAAAAAGTAATAAATTGACGACAAAACCACTCAAAAAAGTGATACTTTTGAGCAAGTACTGCACGCAGATGGATGGAGAGGACGTGTCATCCTTCCACATTAGTCAAGTCTCAGGTAGACTCTTTTGTTCAGGTTTTGGTTTTGCCCTTCAGCAACCACAGACCAGAGAGAGCCCTGAGGACACCCGTTTGGAGGGGTCAGGAGTGCAGCAGACGTGGCTGCAGCAGGAAGCTGGAAAGTGTGGAATGGGTTATTGCCTTTGAGGTGTGATGGTGGGTTGGGATGCTCCAACCTGCTCTGTCACAGCCCAGAGGAGCAAGACTGGGATGTCCGAGGTAAGAAGTGTATTCAGTGCTTTTCTGGAGCAAGTCTGAGGGATGCTGTGCATGGGAGGTGCCAGCAGGGTGTCCCCACAGCCCCTCTCTGAATCCAGGGAAAAAAAACATAAGTCATTACCGTTCATTCTCTGCATTGATTTTCTGCCTGCAGTGACCTTGGTGCTGCTGGCTTTTCTTCCTGCTCCCCAGGGCACAGGTTGGATGAAGCAATTATGGTTTTAATAAAAGCTGCCTGGTGTGTGTGTGTGTGGGGGACACACATGTGATTTATATTATCTTGATGGCTTCTGGCCATCAGACATTGCCCCACTGCCCTCTCTCCTCCCTGCCATGCTCCAGGTCCTTTTACCCCCATGCTGGGATCCAGCTGTTGGAGCCTTATCCCGTGTTGGACCTTGTGTGTCTTTGCAGCCCAGACCAAACCACGTGTGCGTGGGCTCACAGCCCCCTCACGGTCCTGCACTGCCAGGGATTGGAAATCAAAAGCACCGTCCCGTGGCAGCAGAGGGGGATGTGGCACCCTGGACCTGCCCTGCCTGGCTGGAAAACACCACGTGGTGTCCAGAAAGTGTGTGCATGTGGCACCTGGGGATGGGGGGTTAGGGGTGGCCTTGGCAGTGCTGGGGGAACCGCTGGACTTGATGATCTTAGAGGGCTTTTTTTAATATAAATATCCTGCGTTTCCGTGACTCCAGAGCAGGATATCCGTGTGGATATCGCAGAGATCAGTGGAAAACACCTCATCATTTGGGGCAGGATCGGGATTTGATCAAACTGAGCAGAGTACAGCCAGGAGTGACCCCATTTAACTGCTGCAGCAGAGAGAACCCAGCGTGACAGCTCCTAAACAATCCTTTCCCCCACCTTCCTTTGGGTTGAATTTTCTCTTGGCTGGCACGTTAGTTAATTTTTTTTTTTTTGAATGCAGTATTTAATTATTACTTAATATAAACATTTTATGAACTGCTACAGGAGGTAAATTATTTATGGGAGGGGAAGGAGGGCTTTTTCTGAGCCTTTCTGCTCTGTCTGTTGCAATAAATATCAATCTGGGAGTGTGTTTAGGGCTTGCACACTCTGCCTGGGAGACAGGAATGCTGCCTGCTCCCATCAGCTCCTCTCTCAATTAACTACCTGCTTAAGACCTTGGTCCCTGGCATGTTTTATTTCTCCATCAAGCTTGGAACAGCTCCAAGGAAAGAAGTATTTGCAAATGGTCTCGCTTCCAAATGAGACAAGCATTATTCACCCGGCAGGTGCAGGTGGCTGGGGGAGGCTGCAAACGTTTGCTGTGCCCACAGAGGTGCTTTGTAAGAGCAAATCCTCCTTCAGGTTCTTTGCAGAGAACTTGTAAAAGTGATGCTTTTGATTTTTGGCCCCCAAATTTACTGCCCGGGGGCTTTTTTTTTGGCTTTAGGGAAGGGATTGCTGTGCCCACTTAGTGCGTGCTGGCAGCTGGGTTTGGGGTTTGGCAGGTGGGGTCTGGGATAGGTGAGGCTTGCAGGGAGGGATACTTTATTCAGTCCTATCTTTCCTGGGAAGTGGGTTTCCATGATTCAGACCTATTTTGAAGGCTGTTTGCAGCCACGTTACGATGGCACCATCCTCTAGACCGGTGTCTCTGGCCACATGAGCATCAGTGCAGCTCTGTCTCAAAGCAAGTGGCCCGTTTGCAGCCTCCTGCAGATGTTCCAGGCTGGGCCTGGAGGTGCCAAAAGACTCCAGAACATCAGGTCCCTGGGTGGGAACATCCCATCGGCTTCCCAAGCCGTGGCAATGCAAGATGCTCCCCGAAACGGGAGCAGGCTCTGAGTCTCGGTGGTGTTTCTGGGGCTTTGTCCCAGCCTGTGCAGCTGAACATGAGCACCTCTGGTATAAAGACTGAAGCCATTTGGTCTGAGCTTTGCTTTCAGAGCTCTACACTCCTTGCAAGCACTGGAGAAGCCCTTGAAAACAGCAAATTAAATATAAAATAAGCTCCTTCCAGAACATGCTTTCTCTCCATTTCCCATATAAAGCTTTCTGAGAATCTTCCTTTCCCTTTATTTTGTGATGGCTGTGGTGTGGACAGTGTGGTACCTGCAGTGACCACTAATTGCTTCGTTCACTCACAGTGGTCCTTGTTTTTAACCAATTAGGAGGAGATTTCAACAGCAGAGCCATCTGCTCGTGCCTTCTGCTGGCTTTTCCCCAGACTCCCCTGAGACAGCTTTGATGGCCCCAGTATTTACCATTTTGGTGCCACGGGACTAATCCAGCTGTTGGGGAGCCACAGTGAGTGGTTCCTCCCCACCAGAACACTAGAGATGTAAAAGTGGTGCTGGTGGTTCCCCAAGCTTGGGGTGGGAAAATGGAGAGCATTTCCTTCATTGATTTTTCTGATTTCCTGCAGTTCATATAGTTTTGTGCCTCCCTCTGGCAGGGAGAGCTTCTAAAGAAAGATGGGTTAACTGGAAGTGGCGTGGATTGAGTGTTGCACTGTTAAAAGGGATGGACTTTAATGGACCTGATTCTGCTCCCACACAGCCCCGCTGACTTGTGATGCTCTGTGTTTTATGGCTTCCTAAAAAGATTCATGGGCATCTTAAGCTTTATCTTCCTCCCAAGGAAGCTTTCCCACCTCCCAGTTCCCTCTCTCTGGGCAACCTGTGTCAGGGCCTCATCACTCTCAGAATTCCTGCCCAATATCCAATCTAAACCTCCTGTCTTTCAGTTTAAAGCCATTCCACCTTGTCCCAGTCTTTCACTCTGTTAGAACAACCTTCCCCACAGCATCCAGGGCAATTTCAAGGCAATTTTAATGTGTTTCCTTCCCAGTAATTCCACATATGTTGTGCAAGGGAGCTCTGCACCTTCCTGTCTGCAGTACAAATCAATTGTGTAACTAGATTTTGCAGTAGCACAGCATTAAGGGTAAAGATAGGAGGGGAAATCCGACTCAGCCTTTCATTGCATTCTCTGAGCTCAGTAATCCTTTCTCTGAAGATCTTTGCTCAATCCTCAGCTCTCTTCCTTCATCTACTTAGTTCCCACCCAGCTCTGTTATGCTTTTCCCAATTAAAAAAATTAAACCCTCTTAATTTTAACTGCAGAAAAGTTCAGTGGGTGCACTGCACAGGAAAGCATAAAATGGCAAACAGAATTCAGCCCTCTGTCCAAGTGACTGGCTTGGGACTTTTGTGTGCTACAAGTACCTTAGGTTCACAATATTTCTATAAAATTTTGTAAATAAATGGGACGAGCTCAAATACAAACACACGTGGGCATGGCAGAGATGGATGATCAGACCAAACATGGGTTAATCCACATCTGTGTTGCATTATTGAAGACTGGGTTGTTGTCACACTGCCTGTAGGATGTGCAGCACATCTCCTTGTCCCTGACTTGTGGACACAGTGGAAATGCAGCTCCTCAAGCTGCAGAACTGTTTGCTGTGAAATATTTGTCCTGTTGGATCCAGCGGGTGGATCCAAGGAATTTCTGCCAGAGGAGTTCTTGCAAAAAATACCTGCACCAATGTTTTTATGATCATGCATTTTATATAGTATTTATGTATTTTTATATGTATTTATGGTTTCTATAGTATATATGTATTTTATTAGTATTATGATTTGTTTATTATTTCATTTGTATTTATCCCCACAAACCATAACTTGAGCTGAACTGAGATAAAGCATTTTCAATTCATCTCCTCTTTGTGTCTTCAGACACTTGAAATGAGGTGCTGAAAAACATTTCCCCACCAAGAATCTCACTGGAGCCAAAGGCTCACAAGGCCACTAGTCAAGGGTTTAAAGCCGTTTGTAGGATGTGGCACTTGGGGACAGGGGTCAGTGTTGGCCTTGGCAGTGCTGGAGGAACAGTTGGACTTGATGATCTTGGAGGACTTTTCCATCTTAAAAGATTCAATGATTCATTGTACCCTTTGCATGGGGATGGGCAGGGCCAGGCAGCTCCTGGTTTCCCCATACCCAGCTGGATATTTGAATGAGTTCATTGCACTCACCAGGAACTGCACGAAAAAAATCTTCGCACTTCAAGAGGAGAAGACTTTCCAATGCTGTGTTAAATCTGCAGTTTCTTCCACTTTTCCTAATGTGAAGGCTTCCTCTCAAGGGTTTTTATTCATGGGGCCCTAATGGATGAACCTACTTAATGCAGGGTCCGTATTTCCATGTGGTTGCACGTGTTGTCTGGCAAATGGAGGCAGATCTACAACGCTCTTTGGCCCAGCAAACTCTCAGAGGAGCACTTTGGTTCTCCTCACACTATTCAGGTTCCTGCAGCCCATCCTTCTCTGCCTGTGCCAATGCTGTTCCCAATCCTAATGGTGCTGCAGTGCCCTGTCAATAAAGATGCTGCTGTGTCAGAGCATCCCTGCTCTGGAGCTGCTCTGTGTGTTTAACCTCGTGGCAAATTTCACACTCATCTGCCCTTCTGCAGGAATGAGGGGTTGAGATGTTGCCCACTGGAGAATAGACACACAGGCTGTTAAATGGGACGTTGGCCGAGCTCTGACCTGATCCTGACCCATTTTCCAGGGGTGAACATGACATTTACAGCTGGGCTGTTTCTGCAGGCGAGCACAGAAATGTCAGGCTGTATCACCCTGGGAGCTTGGCACGGGCTGGCCGCTTCATCTGAGCGTGGGGATTTGTCTCACCCTCTCCTATCATACGTGGGCCTCTCCATGCTGTTATTCCTCATGGATGGTCCTGGCCTCTCCTCTTTCTCCACGCTGAGGCATGAGCAGTGGCAGGGCTGTTACTCTTGGGGTTACTCGCCCACAACTCCTTTTCTCCCTCACTCCTTGGCCCTCTCAGTGTTCAGCATCACCTTCACTCGCGTGTTTGTGACATTTCAGACACGACAACCTGGGCGGTAATTCTTCCTCCCTGGAAATCCATGCTCCATGGCCCTCAGGCAATGCAATATCCATGATTTGTGGGCTGCTGACTGAAGCAGCTTTTATAAATGGATCACAGCATGGTTCTGCTCTGCCAGATGACTTGACTTCATCCTTTTCAGGACATTAATCTTGGTATCTTGCTCACAACCTCCTTCAGCCAGTGCCAAAGTCACCTTCTTGAAGGCTCAGCACTTTGCTCCTCTTCTATGGCAGTTCTGCGCTTGATGGGCCCTACCCAGGGATGTTCCCATGTACTGATCCCTCCCCATCCTGCTCACACTCACTCCATTGTCCATTGTTCAAGTTTCAAATTCCTGCATTAATATGTATCACTTTGGTTTAGTACACAATTAGATATGGGCTCATCCAAACTAACTTGCTCTGCGTACGTCTGTAAATATATATATATATTTGTGTGGGGTGTGTGCATGTCTTAGAGGTTGATTATTAATGTTTGGGAAAAAACAAAACTCCTTGGGCACCAGGAGCTTCTTTACACCATTGACAGCGTCAGTGCAACCTTTACAGTAAATTATTGTGCGCAAGAGAATAGCCCAGGCAGCAGAGGATAAAGCTGTCATTAAACATCCACGTGGGAGCTGGAGACAGGGCAGTTCTGGCACTTGCAGGGGCAGATCTGGTGTGCCGGCAAGGCCAGTGACAGCAGGAGATGGTTGGAATTGATTTTTTTAAACTAAAGGGGGCTGGGGTGGAAAATGGGTTCAGGGACCTCAGTTCCTTTAATGCTGGAAGTGGGTTGGGAGTCGGGGTTTGGCTCTTGCAGAGCGGTAACCACTGATCAGGCCTGTCCTTAAAATCACCTGTGTTTGCAGGAGGATGCACAGCTTGTTTGTATGGAGTCCAATTCACATTAGAGAGAGAACAGCTTTGGGATCAAACATCAGATAACTCTGAGTACTCTCAATATCCAGCTAAACAGCCATGACTTAATTAAACCTCATTATTTACTGGAGTTCAGTGTCCTCCTGTGGCACTGAGTTCCAGAGTTCAACCAACCATTATCATTGATTTTGGGTTTCCCACTATTTCATGTCACTGAACATCTCTTTTCCTGCATTAAGAGGTATAAGGGAGCCGGAGGATATTTAGGAGCAAATGGTTCCAGAAAGGCAAAATAATTTGAAAATCCCAGACAAACTTTTTACTTAGTTTTTTCGTTGCTGTTTTGATAGAGGAACATTAAAGAGAAATGTGATGTTCTAAAATACAAGCTGTGAACCTTTTTGGTGTTTTGGTTCATAAGAGGATTCATAGTCCTTTGTGTTGTCCTGAGCAGAGTAAGGAAAAAAAATTGGGAGGGGAAAGAGTTAAAGAAACTGAAAAAAACACCAGCTTTTCACTTTAGAATTAATTGAACATTTCAGGCCTAACACTCTACATGTAAAGAATAATTTTTTTTCCTAGTGAAAAATCTGAATATTTTTCTTTTTTTCACTGAGCTGTGGATTTCCAGGTTAAGCTGGAAATACCCCTGCTGTGTAGGACTCCAGCTTGAAGTTCCTGGTGTTCCTGTTCTGCACCATTCATTATTTTGTACACGTACACTGGGACAGGGGAACTGGACTGGCCCAGTGCCAGTGGAGCTGCTGTCAGGAGAACACCCTCAACACCCTGTGCTGATACTGAACAAACACAGCCTCTCTTTAAAGCCCTTCAAAAGAGGTGAGAGCCTTGAAGTGGTTAAGCCTGGCCCCGTCCTCCCCTTCCTTCCCCCCCTTGGCTTTGCTCTGGCTCAGTAGATGAAGGCAATCCGTGCCTACATAGGTCTGGATGAGCATCTCCAGAGGCAGCTTAGAGCTCAGCTCATCCCCAGTGTCCCCTGGCTGGGCTGGAGGAGGGTGTTCAGGTCACCTTCACCTGCCTCCAGTAATCCCCAGCCAGGGGGAAATACAATCAAAATGAAATAACTGGGGTGGGTGGAGCAGTGTGGTGTCCACTGATGGATGTGGAAAGCAGGCCTGGCTCTAATGGATATGGATCAGGCACCAGCTCCCCAGGCTGCTGTTATCCTGGAGGATCTGCTGCCTCTTCATTTGCAAGGCATCTGTCCCATCCTGTACAGCCCGATGTTCTCCTGGATAAACTCTCTTTAACTTCCCTGGGGATTTTTCCCGTTGAACTTGGCTTGCCAAAGGTCATCTGGTGCCTCAGATTCCTCCTTTTTGCTGAGTTTCGTCTCCAGTTCCATTTCAGGCCAGCACTGGGTTCCCCACTGATTCTAATTATTCTCTGTAAGGCTGGGACTAGAGCTGGGCACAAAATTAGGAGACCTGTAATTTGCTGCTCTTTCAGTCCAGCCCCTTTGTTTCATGCCAAGACAGCCGTTCTTCAAATCTTCCTCAGCAAAACGAAGAGCAGTGACAGTCCTGCAGATGGAGAATTGCAGAGCTGGCCTGAGCTGTGCCTGTTGGACACACTCAGCCTGGAGCTGGTCCCTGGCTCATCCCTGCTGGGTGAGGTGAGCTGGGAGCTGAGCTCTCTTAGCGTGGGGTCTGGCGCACTCCTGGGATCCTCTGAGAGCTAATTTGGTGTGCAGGATTCTGCAGCGGTCCAGACACCACTGTGACCTGTTGTTCTGAAAACAGGGGGAAAATAATGTTTCCAGGGCTTGTTTCGGAGCTGAAGAAGGAATTTGTAACTTCTGGGAACGTTCCCCACAAATTAGGCTTGGGATGTTAAGAAGTAATGGAGGGAATTCTCTCAACTGCAGAATCTCTCTCCAAACCAGAGTTAGTTTTAGTGTTAGAGGAACAACTGTACCTTAGAGAACAGTTATTTTTACTATTCCCAGAATACAGAAAAAAAATAAAATAATTAACTTTTTAAGCTACTAATTTCCCACCACCACCACCACTTCTTTGTTGCATATAAGGAGTATTTAAACTTATAACACAACACCTCTGAGTGACATAAATATCCTGGTGTAGCTGTAGTAAATGGTTTGAGACTGTGTCCTCCTCCTGCTCCTCTGAAAACTCTGGAGAGCAGTTTGTCAGTCATATATTCACGTCTTTAATCCAGCTCTTTAAACATGTTTCTTCTTCCCTTCTCTCAAAACTCATCATGCAGGAGGGATATTTTAACAATGGACTGCAGAGAAATACCTGTTGGATGATATTCACAGAATGGAAAAGTCTTCAGTTGGAAATGTCTTCAAATGGGAACTGAATGTTTTTTTTTTCAAATGGAAAAGCCTTCAATTCATGTGTTGTTCATTCAGTGCATCGGTTTCCTGAGGAACAGCACCCCTCAAACAGGGATTATCCCTGGGCCTTTGGCAGTATTAGTGTTATCGAGGCCCAGGAAGGGCTGAAGAGTAAAAAGGGAGGGAAATTATGAAATACAGGCACAATAAAAAGTAGACGTAGGTAGAAGCAACAGTGAGGATGGAGTGTTGGAGCTGGGATGCGGCTCAGAGATGACAATACCTACTTTCAGGGATGTATTTGTGAATGTCTCACACGTGTTCCATGTTTGCATTCCCATCAGCAGAGATCTAGTCCGTGAACAGAGCCCAAAGAGGCACTGAGCTCATCCTGCAGACAGCAGTTACCTTGGAAGAGAAATGGGTCTTTCCTTTTCGCAGAGGGATTGTGTGAATGAGAAATGTAGTACTGAGCAGGCAGGGAGCTGCCCTGATCCTGCACATGAAGGGATCGTGTATTCCCAGTCCCTGAGGGCACTAGATGACCTTCTGCAGCCCTGTCTAAGCATCCTCTGGTGATGTGTGCATGCCCAAACTGAAGCTTTCCGGAGCCCCTGGACTCGGTCCAGCTGCTTATCTTCGTAAAAGGGAAAGCTGAATAACTCCATGCCCATTTGTCAAATTTGGTTGAAGCTGATTAAGATGTTCAGAGCTATTATGGGAAGGGATTGACTGGCAGTACCCTCACACAGAGTTCATTTCCCTCATAATCCAGGCTGAAAATGAGTAACAACAGCCCAAAAATGTGGAATAGGGCAAGAGGGGCAGGGTCTGCAGCTCAGAGATCCCATGGCCTCAGAAGCCCTGAAATTAAGGCAAGAAAATGAAAAGGGGTTGGAATTAAATGACCTTTAAGGTCCCTCTCAACCCAAACCGTTCCACCCAAAGGCTTGTATCACCAGTGCTGGGATAACTCCTGGCTTCCACTGGAGTTTTAAGGATCTAAACACTGCCTTGGACTATGTCTGAGCACAACCCCTGTAAGGTACCAACACCTGTGGGTCTCTCCATCCCCGTTCTCAGACGAATATTGCTTTTTAGAGAGAAAATTAAAGGGTTTGCTTCAAAACTGAGCAGATGTTGGTGCTGTGGTGGGAAGAACTAGAAAAAAAGAAGGAGAAGGAGGGTGTGGAACGTGTCCAGGAGATGTTAAAAATCTTTCAAGCGTGTTTGTGTTTTCTTCCTCTAAAAGGTTGCAGCTCTGTCCAAAAGAAATGAAAAATGAGGTAATTTTTTTTCCTGTAACTCAGGAATTCACTATGAGCTAATAAAGAGAAGCCATAGCTTCACCTGATAGACTGTGCATTTCCTGCTCTGCTTGAGTTTGCATCTAAGACAGCTTTATCTTGATTATTTACCTGTTTATCCCAGTCATTTATCTGTTAGTATGGCATGAACTGAACTGTTGTGCACAGTTTGGTGTGGAATCACACAATTGTCTCCTTAGGGGCGTGGCTGAGGGGTGCCCAGGGCTGCATGATATAAATGGATCACATTTCATTTGAATTACTTGTCAGTGGGGTTTTGGATGAGGTAAAAAATGAGCCTGTTTCTATGTAAACCTGGCTGGCTGGAGGGAAGAATCCCTCCCACACAGAGCTTGTGGAGCAATGGGGGATTCCATTCGTTGCTCTCCTGTTGGATCCCTGAACCTGTTTCCTTTGGATCCTCAGGAACGAGTTCCGCCCCTGGATAGACGTGAAGCCCGTGAAGGCGATACGAGCCAAGCCCCAGTACAAACCACCAGAGGAGAAAATGATCCACGAAACCAGTTACAGCGCCCAGTTCAAGGGGGAAACCAGTAAGCCTTCTCCAGCTGACAACAAATACCTGGAGCGCAGGAGGATACGCACCCTCTACAGCGAGCCCTACAAAGAACCTCCCAAGGTGAGGAACGCGGCGGGAGGGATCCGGGATGGGGGACACGGCCAACCCACAGGGCAGGGCTGGACGCTGCTGCCTTCAGTCCCCTGCTGGGGCACCTTCACTCTGACCAGCTGGAGATCCGCCTTGGAGATGGCGGTGAAGGGAAAACTGAACGTGCCCTGTCCTTGTGCTCTGGCAGCCCAGAAACGCCCCCGGTGCCCTGGGCTGGTCCCACAGCGTGGGCAGAAGGGAAGGGGGCATTTGCTCCTCTGCCCCCTCAGTGGGGGCAGAGCTGCCTCCAGCTCTGAGGAACAACAGCAGAAGGACATGGAACTGCTGGAGAGAGTTCCAGAGGAGGCCCCGGAGCTGCTCCCAGGGCTGGAGCCCCTCTGCTCTGGAGCCAGGCTGGGAGAGCTGGGGGGG
>JAWMRA010000042.1:2191832-2237601 GCA_035584735.1 Pseudotriccus pelzelni
TCCAAGCCCCATCCAACCTGGCCTTGGACACTTCCAGGGATGGGGCAGCCACAGCTTCTCTGGGCAACCTGTGCCAGAGCCTGCCCACTCTCACAGCCAGGAATTCCTTCCCAATATCTGATCTAACCCTGCCCTCTGTCAGACAGTTTTAAACCATTCTCCCTTGTCCTGTCACTATTATAACACTTTCAGCATCACTCTGTGCACTTGCAGCACCGGAAAGCCAGAACTGTAACCAAGTGTGGCAACACGTGGCTCTGTAGCAGGAAACACCGGGGCAGTTTGGGAGAGCAGCAGCGATGTCTGCACTGGCAAGATCAGTCCCAGTTTGAAGAACCCCAACCATGAATCCTAACCACTCCATCCATGGGAGCTGCCACTGCAGGTGCGCCTCAGGGGCACGGAGAACCTGCTGGAAGGAGCGAGTTCTCCCCGCTGCCTGAAAACTGGGGTGGGGATTTTGGAGTGCTGGCATACCTGCATTTTGGAAGCAAATATTACTGCCCATCCAATGGGATCCCAAACATCAGGAGAAAAGAGACCATTAAGGGCAGTTCTGCTCAGTCACAAGCACCTCAACTTTCCCTTTTCTTTCTTTCCTCACTTCCGTGTGACGTTGGTTGTGCTCACGCAGGACATTATTTCACCATTTCACTCTCTGCACATCTATGAAATAGCAGGCAAGGGAGACAGGGGGAACAGGATCTGCCATTTTGTCAAATCAAATAATTGCATTACAAAGCCCAGCACAGTTCACGTTATTGTGCTGTGTTCCATCAAACCCCCTCCCCAAGGTGCACATGCATCTCAGACTATTGCAGGGGTTGGCAGCTGCTTCGCTGTACTTACTCCTTTTTATTTATTTTTTTTTTTATCTTGGGGCTTTTAAAACTGATGGGAGGCTGAAGGCAAGAGCTGATGCATTGTAGATGACAACAAAAGAGGCTCCATAAAATTGCTTTTGGCATCTCGTGTGCTTTCCGTCTACATCTTATAAATTACTGCTGCATTGCAGCGGTAAAAATAGGTTTGTATTTGGAATTGATTACAGTGAGATAAAGCCTTAAAGAAAATAAATAATAAAAGTATCGATGCATAAATATTCTGAACATACAGGGGTAATTTGATTTGATAAAATAAAAGTATGGCTCTTAATTTCTCCCTTTTAAGCAGAACACACACGCACATCCCACAGTGCAGAGCAAACTTCAGCAGCTGTTTTGTTCAGGATTCTCAGAAATGGGTCTGTGCCTCTCACAGCTCTTCTCCTCAGACATTTGTATGGCAATCTCTGTATCCCCAGCATTCCCACTGCTGATGCAGGGCAACATTCCCCCTGCAATCCTGAAGCGTTCAGCTCAGGCCACTGTGGTTCGTGCAGGGATAAAAGCTGATCGCTTACCTGTGCCCCTAGAAATTATTCTGTTAACTGGGCTATTTCTGTCCACAGGACATCAGTGCTTTCACCCTCGCTGGGACTGCAGGATCAGCAGAGGGAGCTGGGATATTGTTTTCAGCGATTCTAATACAAATGGAAGGATAATTTTATTTACAGGAGAAAGAGGGAAACAGCAATCCATGTTTCGGCATGACCCAGGCCAGGCTGCTTTACTCAAGCAAAGCGCTGTTTGACTCAGGTTAATAAATTAAGGGTGAGCATTGGCTTTGAATCACGACAAATGCAAATAGTCAGCCTTTAAATAGAGACGAGAGGCTTAATTGCAGATAACAGTGATGGGCCTGGCGGTGGAATCCAGGGTTGGATCCAGGACCCGGTGAAACACGGAGCGAAGCACCACATCTGTTTTCCAGCCCGGCAGCTGCACAAAACCCTCCGGCCACGTCGCTGCAAGGTGCTGAGCCTCCAACCCCGACAGCACGGGCGGGTGCCCAGCCCTGAGACCCACACCCCAGGTGATGCTGGGCACGGGGCTGTGACCCCTTGCAGCCCCTTTGGACCCCTCTATCCGTGCTGGAAAGCTGCTTTCTGGGGCGGTTGGGGGGCAGGAAGCCGCTGCTCTGGCCCCACCAGGGCCCTGCCAGCGCCGCGGCGGGAGCCGGGGCCGAGCCTTTGATGTGGGACGGACGGGATGTGGCTGCGCCTGCTCCCGCCAGCCAGAGCGTGGAGAGGAAAACCATCGGCAGCAGAACTCACAATTACCCCTGCGGAGCAGCTTCAGCATTCCCGAGTTCTCAGTAATGTATGATAAGCTGTTACGAGCAAGATGATCCTTAAAAAAAACCAAAAACCCAGTACAAAAGTGCGTCCCCAAACAACTTCCCCTGGGAAAAGCACAGGTAGGCCGACAGCACGTCACTTTTAAATTTCATTTATTTATTCTTGTGTACATTTCTCGTAATTTGACTGACATACCATTGCTATAAAGATGCCCTGCTCTTTGAATATTTCATCCAAGACCACTAGTTTCAAGTGTGGTTATGAAAAGTCACGGCAAACATATGACTGGAAAGAGGTGGTCGGTTTTGACTTCCAGGCAGTTGTTTGAAGCATTTCGTAGATGCATACAATATTCAGCAGAACACACGCACGCACACAGTGCTGAGTTACACACACACACCCACACACACACCTGGAAAACGGTTACAGTGGTTGAAGTTTCAAAAAAGGTGTCCTGTCCCCTCTCTCAGCAGCAGTGAAAAACCTTTGGATATCCTGAGAAATAAAATCAAAGTGTAGTAAAGATGATTAACTTATTCCATCAGTAAGGTTTGATGGTGGTTTCCTGTTTTGTTTTGTTGGTTTTTTTTCAAGTCAAATATATTTCTCCAATCTAATTTCTTTTTAAATGAAGAAGGTGGGCAGGAAGGATCTGGGGCAGTGAAGGTTAAAGAATAGCAGTTCAATTGTTCCAATATCCTTAATCCAGTACAAAATGGATCCTAAAAGCATCTCAATGAAACAACAACATGAAGCAGAAGCCTATCAAACATTACACACGTGGTCCTGTCAGTGTCCTATTACTGATCATCCTCACAGTGTGAGGAACGGAGCTGAGATGGATGAAGACAACACAGGTTAAAAGAAGTGTTTGAGGTGGAGACAGACGGAGTGGGGGTGAAGCCCAGGTGCCCACTGAAGGACTCTGAGCACAGGGAGCACCCTGAACTTCGCAGAATCTGACTGATGAAACTGCACCTGGCTGGGGACAGGGACAGGGCTCCGGGGTGATGGTCCATCCCAGCACGGGGCAGTGCTGGCTCTGCCCTGCTCCAAACCCTGGGCAAAGCGCCTGGAGACCTTCCCCAGCACTGACAGCCCCCTGTGTGCCATCTCACAAACAGGTCAGCTCCTCATTCCTTTTAAGCAACGCTCTCCAGGTTTGCTATCTCTGGGCCAATCCACCCTCCCCGAGGCGGGATCCTGCGTTAGGATGCGGCAGTTTTGATTCTCACGAGGAAGGCGTTCCCTCCACGGGGCTAAAAACCAAAAATCGCCCCTAACGCACCGGATGCCTTCTCATCTAACACCACCTTTGCTGTTCCTCCCACTGGTGCGACCCCCAGTGATTTTCCCGAGGAGCCCCAGAGCCGTGGAGTGCCCTGTGCCCTGCGCTCCCTGGCTGCCAGAGGGGTTGTGTGAGGTGACAGGCTCCAAGCAGCAACGAGCACTGCGGAGGAAACAGGCCAGCAAAGACTTAGACAACACAAACAAACACGGAGCAATTAAAAGAAGGATGGGAGATGTGGTCTGGTGTGCTTCTGCCAAGAAATAAATATTTTTACGTTGCCTTTTTTTTTTTTTTAAAGCACTTGCATTGTGTTGTCTTTTTTTTTAAAACCTCCAAAATGGTGGAGTTACTCCCTGCACCCCCCCACCAACACACACACACACCACACACACACACACACACTCTAATGCACATACTTTTCCAGCTTTGTAGAGCTACTGGATTTACTTTGAGACAAGTTTCTTGTGCATTTTGACAATTTACTTTGAGACAAGTTATTTGCAAGAAGGCAAAGTTCATGCATGGCTTTGACAGCTCCACTTTCTCATAAATGGTTTTTGAAAAGCAGAAAGCAAATGAGGGCCAAAGCTCCATTTAAAGTTCACCTCGGATGCCTGAAAAGCATTTATACCCACATCCTTCTGAGGTCCCTGCTTTATGAACTTCTAATGAATTCCACATTCTGCTACCCAACATTTCTTATACACAGGGGGAAGAAAAAACAAACCAGAAAACCAAGGCAAGCTGTCGGAAAACAGATGCACCACAGCGTCCAGGCTGCCCAGGGAAGGGGCTGAGTCACTGTCCCCAGAGGGATTTTAAAGACATGTAGATGTGGCACTTGGGGACATGGTTTGGTGGTGGCCTTGGCAGTGCTGACTTTATGGTTGGACTCGACGGTCTTAAAGGTCTTTTCCAACCTAAACGATGCCGTGGTTCTGTGATTCTACTGTTCTTTATCAGAAAGGCTGGGGAGGCTTTTGAAGCAGCAGAGCACCTTTCAGAGAGGAGAAAGGGCACAAAAAGAACAAAAAGTGATGGTTTTGAGCCCCCAGTCCTGCTTCTCTCACCCAGGTCACACCCACACGGGATTTCCCCTCGACATCTCTTGCAGAGCAAGAAGCCGCTGCTCAGTAGTTGCTCCATCATTCCTGTAGGATTTGTGTCCTCCATCGCGGAGCTGACACTTGGCCAGAGGGTGCCTGGGGGTCCCCCAGCAATCCTGGCCACCTGAGACCCACCCTCCAGGGCTGAAGGCAAACTAACTCCATGCGGACTGGACAGAGAAAAGCCTGGCGTGAGACTCGGACGAACCAAGCACTTCACAAACCAGACTTCAATTTTCAGGTGGAAAATGATTGTTTTCTCCGAATCCCAGTGTGATTTTGGTTAGTGATGTGGCACGGAACATTTCACCAGCTAAACTGAACCCTGGTGTTAGTCAATCCCCTCTCAACTGCTGCACCCAACTGGTGCTTCTCCTACTAAAAACTAAAGTGAGTAAGTTTCTTCAGAAGCCTCCAAGATGTTTAAAATACTTTCTTTTTTTTTTTAAATGATTCCTTATCCCCATCCCCAATTCTAGAGCAAACCAGGACACTAAAAATAAAAAAAAAAAATTCTAAATTGCTATAAATATAATTAAAAATAATAATTAGCCATTACTGCCATCCCAGCTGTTAGGAGATACTACAGGGATTCCATATGGCTCAACGGCAGGCTGGGAGACACCTTCAGCACCTCTTGTATAGTACCAGAAATGGATAAATAATAAATAATAAGAACATGAGAAAGAAAAATCAGCCTTCCACATGTAAGGAAAAGCAGAGACTTTCACAGTTAGAAAACAAATGATGGTACTGTAAAAAAAAATCCTAAAAATAAAGTAAAATAAGGACTTGCATTACAGTAGGTTGGAAAGTCTTCTCCTTTCTAACATGTTCAGAACACACAGGTGCTTTGCTTGTGCACTCTCCAATACCAGAGACCACTGGGCAGTGGTTGCTTTTCCATTGTGCTCCTATTTTGGGGGTTTTTTCCTAGCCAAAATTATGTAGAAATACCCATGTTACAAATATCCCACCATCTCGAGAAAAAGCAGATTTCACACCTTAAGACAGAAACCCTAGAAATTCCATATATTGATGCTAAACATGGATCTTTGCCAATGAAACTGTAATTCCTTAAATTGAAGATTTTGGACATTTTTAGAGTTGGGTTTTGGGTTTTTCTTTCCTACCAGAAATGACAAGTTTTACTCCAACTCATTTCCAGCTCACGAGAAACTACATTTAGCTGCCCCCCCCGATGTACTCCTATTAAAAAATAAATGCAAAATCCCAATTATTTTGTAGGTTGTGACTATTTCCCCTGGCCCAGGGACAACTTTCACCAAGCACAAGCTGCTCGAGTCACTATTGTGGAGCAAACCAAGCAGTGGCCGAGCTCTGGAAATTCACTTGACACACAGGTTATAAAGGGAATATCCGGAGTCGAATCCTGGGTTTGGTGATACTCTGTTTTGAACCCCAGCCTGCCAGAAGCCCCCCCAGAAGGCACAGTACAAGCTGTGGGTGTTTATGCAAGACTCATGACTAAATTTGGGCGAAACACGGACGGAGAGCTCTGCAGCTGCACCTGTACATGGGAAAATTTGATCCTGGCTGAGCAGCTACGACAGAGACTGTAATTCATCTTCAAACACACCTTTTTGGCTCTTACGAGGCACTTAATCTACATCTCTCCGCTCTGGCTGCGTAAATCAAGGACACCTGGCCCTTCCTGGCTTTTCACAGCATCCATCCTGAAAAAAAAACACCCCACACAACTGAGCTGAGAAACACTGAAGGCTTTTGGATATTGTTCCAGGACACTCCGAGAGGGCTGAATGTTCTTTCCTAGAAGGAAAAAACCCGAGACGTGGCAGACCCCGACACCTCCATCACACAACCTCTGGGGAAACTGTCTCTCTGTGCTTTTTTGGAGGCCATGGACATTCCTGCAGCCAGGCTGCTCCTTCCAGCCCTCAGACACTGGCCCCCTCTCCCTGCAGCACTTATCTCCATCCACCTTCTGGCACCGTTTGGTGCGCGATGGGTCACAGCCTGTTGGAAAGAACATGGTCTGGTCTCTGATTTTCTCAAAAGCAGTAATCATCTGGGGTAAAACCAGACTGGATCTGAGCTGGCCTGAATTATTCCTGTAAGATAAACCAAACAGAAACTTTCCTGATCGGTTCAATAATACTTGGGGTGTGTTTAGTCTTCATTCAAGAATTACACCATTCCGAGTTTCCTGGATTTAGCTAAGCCCAAAAGCGAAAGTAACAGATCAAAATACCCTGAAATAAAACTTCTAGGAAGGGTTTTCAGGTTTGGCTAAAACCGTATAGCTTTGGATATCGCCGAAAGGCGTCTGATCTTCTGAGATTTCCATCCCTACTTCCAGAGCATTTAAGGCGCTTCCAAGCTCTTCCCAGCTTATCCTCGCGGTACCTCACAGCCCCAGCTGGACTCTTGCCCCATCATTTAGAGAAAACCAAGAGCCTTTCGAGGAAGGAAAGGCGGCCCATCCCGGCTGCTGGCAGGGACGAGCCGCTCTGGAGCGACGCTGCCGCAGCTCCGGAGCCGCTCCGCTTTCCCACAGGGATTTTTAATGGAATGGCAGCGAAGCACGAAGGGAAGAAGGTCTTGCTTCAGCTGGATACCTGCGGGGTGGCGAGTTCCTGGCTTGTGGCTTCCCCTCAAGCAGGGACTGGAGAGCACAGGCGGCTCCTTCCTCTCCCACAGCCGAGCTGGCTGGAGGCCCCTTTCCCTTCCCCTCGCTCTGACCAACCGCCGAGAAAAGAGGCTGCCAGTAAAACCCCCGACAGTAAAACCCAAACCACGAAGGTGACTGAGACTGAGTCAGGTGTCGATGGAGGCAAAGGGCTTTTGAGCAACCCAGGGGGGCACTAAAGGAGGCCACGTCATAAACATCCCGCAGCCCAAAGTGCTCCCGGCTGGAACGGCACTGCCGGCTGCGCAGGGCCCTCGAGGATTCACTCATACTGGTGGCCTGTAAATTAGGTATTTCCACCATCAGGCTTGTCAGAGACCACCTTAAAATGTTTACCCATTCTCTCTCAGCTACAGAGGCCTCTCCCGTGCTTTTCCCATGGTTTAAGTGGGAGCTCAGCAGGGGAAGCAGCGACGCACGAGGCCACGCAGCAGCAACATCTTTCGGTTCACTTGTAGGGTTTTGTTCTGGGGGTTTCTTTCCGGGTTTTAGATTTTGCTTCCCTTGCTGGAGCTGGGGACGCAGTGGCAACCTGGGACCTGTGAGCAAGCCCGCTGCCCCCAGATCTGGGCCTGAAGGAGTAGACGGGGAAAGAAAGGATGCTCTCAGCAGGCTCTGCACTCGATAGAATCTGTGGCTGTGCCCTGCCCTCTCTTTCTGCTCCTGATTTTCCCCTGGCAGGGTGGACTGACACAGCTGCCTATCAGAGGACTCATTTTGTCCCTGTGGCATTAAATCCACCACTAAAGTTCACTGCACTCTTTTAGACTCCTCATCATTTATACAGCACACTGGCCTTTGTGTCCAGACTGGCACCACCAGCTCCTGGCTGTGTCTACATGCGTCTCCAAACACCTACAAACTGAGATTCAACGAGCTTTTTCTGGCCCTATTTACTAACAAAATCCACTGTTTCTACGGTGTGGGGTTATGTGAAGGAGCAGTGTCCTTTCAACCTGTCACTGCCCAGAAAGCATCTCCTCCAGCCACAATCCGGGAGAGAGACTCTCCCAGCACTGCCGAGCTCTGGGGCTGCCAGAGCACATGTCAAATTTCATATTCTCCATCTGCTCCAGTAAAGGCTGAGCTGAAATATTAATTAGGAGATCTGATCCCTTCTCACCAGAAACAATCTGGATTTTATAGCCCAGGCAGAGGCCAGCGAGGCAGACAAAGCTCTGGGATTCATCCTCTGCTGCTGGTTAAATGCTTTCAAGGAAACAGGGAACCTGGGGGGAGGACACAGACTGTAAAACATGTGGACATCTGGTCTGCTCTGTCCACCCTCCATCTCCCCCATGCTCACCCCCCACCTCCTCAGTGCATGTTCAGAGCAGAGAGAGGCAACTCCTCTAACATAAACAGCCATAACATGGCAATAAAGATTAATGAGTAAAACTTGCCATTTTATGTATAATCCGTGGGGATTTACGATCATTAATCTTTATTAGTGTGTAATAACTGTTTAGACATTAAGGACAGATTCTCAGCTGGACAAAACTGGCCTTATTCCAGCCAAGCCAATGGAGCAATGCCAGTTTACACCCTCTGAGTTCTAAATGAGACCCATCCCATCTGTAGGAATCATATCACTAACAGTATTTCCCCAACAGCAGGGGCAGAGCAGTGAAGGCAACTATTTGTCTTTCCCTGTATCCGAAAAAGAGAGCTGCATGTGTCCAGGAAGCTCAACAATAGACATGTCAATAAACATGAGGAAATTCAATGAAAAAGCAACAGCAACAAAAGGAACCCCAAGGAGCAGGGAAGTGGATGATTTTTGAGGCAAGACTATAAGATCTGGTTTGGCAGGAGCGTAACTAACAGGGATGTAGCAATCTTTGGCATGTGGAAGAGTGAAAGCACCAAGACGGGCTCCCAGAGTTCCTCTAAGAGGAACAAGATGGAAGAGAAGAAGAAAAAAAAAAAAAAAGAGCATCTTGGCTGGCTTTTCTGAGAGAGGAGTTTGGGGGTTGTTTTTAATAACAAAGAGGACTATTAAACAAGGGAGCTGGTGGGAACCTTGTCTGAACTACATCAGACCAGCCACTAAAGCAATGCTGTGTTGACCCAGCAGGATTTCCTCTTCCAGAACGTCCAGGGAAGAAGGGAAACGTGCAGGTACACACTTGGCTTGTAGCAAGCATGGAGGAATCCCAGCTGAGGCTGTGCATGCTGGGGTCTGCCCTCAGCACCAGGCACTGCTCCCAGCCTGGGCAAAGGGTCTGGCAGCTCCTTCCCACCAAGGAGCAGCAGCACTGACCCAACAGCACGCGCTGATGAACAGGGAGATCAAATGCAAATCCTTTCTGAGAGCTTTTTCTGAGCGGTGACCCATCAACTGCCTCCTCCATCACACAGGGGAGGCCACCTGCCTCCAGAAACGGTGTTCCACCTCTTTAACAAGTCAGAGCTGCCTCCTTCCTCACCAGTAAACCTGACACAAGTCAGGAAAAACACAGAAATACAGTACAGAGATATCTGTGTAAGGGTTTGTACACCTGGAAAAAACTCCAGAAGAGATGGGCATTGCACCCACTGCAGCAGCATGAATCTGGTGTTTAAAAACAGTAACCAGAAAATGCCCTCTGACTCCTCTTTCAGATTTAAGGGGCCAGCGAGTGGGCTCTTGGAGACCCACAGAACAGCTTTCCTGCCAGTGACACTTTAGAGCTGTAGCGATGGCAAGGCCTCAAACATTCAGGAGATTGCAGGAACATCAAGAGCTGTACGGTGGGGTGAAAGAAGAGGATGAACATCATGCCCAGGGATCCCCAGGGACGGGCTGTGCCTCCTTCCTGCAGCCCAATAACCTGTGGCAGAGCAGAGAGACCCTCCCTGCCCTGCAAAGGGCTCCCTGTGCTGGAATCCATCCACAGCTGGTCCAAGTCACAGCTCAGCGCTGAGCTCCAGCAGCTTTGCTGTCCTCCCTGCTCCCTGGTGGAGTTTGGGTTCTTTTAGGTTTATGGCATGAGACACTGTGTTTTCAAAAATCCCAGCTCAGGGCAAGCCAACAGGGTGCCCACAGTCCTGTGCTGTGTGAGCACAAAAGAGCTCTCTGAAGAACAGCTTCAAGCCTCAACACCTTGGCCGTTCAGGTCCCAGCAACCCTGTCTGCCCAAGGCAAGGCTGTGCCTGTGTTACAGCCAAGCAAAGATGTGGGCAGTGACCGAAGGCTTTTCATCTCCGCAGAGGTTACAATCGACTCAAAGAGAGAAAGAAGAGTCTGACTTTCATCTTGCAGCCCAGTGTTTTTGCAGAGCTTTTAAGCACACGGGAGACTCTGGCTCTCCTCCCTGAGCCAAGGCCACCAGCTCGGGCTTCTCTCTAAGAAATCCCTGGGTCAGGCCAAGCTTTGTGTCCACACATGCCACGAGGGATGCAGGACAGACCAACAGCCACGGCATTCTCCCCTCCACCACGGTGATCCCTCAAATCACTGTTTTCATCCTCACACGCATCCACACTTACTCTGGGCTGACCCAAACGACTTTTAAAGGAACAAAGTCATGGAGAATGAGCAGGGAAGGGAAGTGATTTGTTGCCTGCCCTATTGTAATGTCATTAAAACAAAGAGATTAGAGGGCCCAAGCACTGCAAGAGCTAAAAGCATAAAAGCAAGCACTCAGCATGCAGTGTGGAGGCATGTAGGAATCCTTTTAGAGGGTTACTAGCTGCAGACAACACTGACATTAATTTTCTATTGGAAAACGCTGGTGACATTAATATCTGCTATTAATACTGAACTTTGACGGTATCTCATAAATTCAACCTGTCAATTACAATGGCACTGAAATGAAGGTGCTCTGAGGTCAAGGAGATGCGGTGTCCAAATGAGACTTATATTCCAGGAGAAAAGCGGCAAAAACAATCTTTAACAAAAGCATCAGATCCATATGTAGGAAAACCAAAGGGTGGTTTTAAATGTCATGTTTTTCAAAGCGAGAATTGATGCTGGAACCAAGTCTATAAACTGGCTGGCTGGACTTTTAGCTGCAGCTGAGGACAATCAATCAAAACAGCTCTGCGACTCTGAGAAAGTGAGAGAGAGAAAACACACACACAGACACACCATGGAATATGAGAGGGCAGATTACGAGCCATGCGAGGCCTCTTAAAATTACACTGTGAAGTAAAACATCCTCGTGTTTCATCCGCCACAAAATGTAACCTGAAAGGTTCCCCTCGGCACAGGGCGGGATGTGGAGCCCGGCGTGACCGAGGGCTGGGCAGGCAGAGGGAGGGGAACCTCCTCCCCAGAGTCTGCATGATCTGTGAGCTGCACCTCAAATCCTGCGAGCCCTCTCAGAGCCCCCCCCGCCCCCGAGGGGCACAAGGGTTGACAAACCCCCGTGAGCAAAGCTCTCCTACCTCTTCCCAGTGGCAGCCCAGGCACTGGCGGTGTCTGTGTGCGCCTTCCAAAGTGTTGGCCTGTCCCCAGCACCAGAGGTGCCACCGCTGGGGAACCTCTGCTCTTAAATTCCGCCCTCCCCATCAGCCCTTCCAAGGGATCGCTTCCCGAAATACGCTCAGACTGTTCCGGAGGCCCAGCCCTCGCCAGCAGAGACTGGAGACCCTAAACTGGGAGAGCAAGAGTTGGACCCCAGGCTGAATTACCTCCTGCACAACAAATACTGCAGAGCAAGGCTTGTTTCTAGCTGCGGTTTGACTCCGAGAGGCTGTGCCGAAGCGATGGGTGGGGATGGGAAGCGTGTGGAGGGGCACGAGGCACAGGCAGTGCCCTTCACAGGGCTGGGAGAAGGAGGCCAAGGACCTCATGGCCAGGTGAGGCAGCTGGGCCGGTGTGGCTCAGTCAAACAGCGTTAAGCTGGAGCAGCCTCGCTCCAGCCTCAGCAACACCTCACAGTGCACAGCCCCCCCTTCTCTGGACCCAAAGGCTGAGTGATCCGTGTCCCCCTTCCCACCCCAGCAGCCCCTGTCCTCCTGCCCTTGGCTGGCAGCTTTTCTCCAAGGACACGGCCACCAGCAACGAGCCCCTGGCAGGGGTGGGCTGTGGTGTCCCTGCACGGCTTCCAGGCTGCAGTTCCCACAGGACACACCTGCAGCCCGTGCCAGAGCCCAGTGCTCCGGCTGCCCTCAGCATCCCAGCCGGAGCTGGACACAGCCCAAACCACGTCCCAGCACGGGCTCCTGGGGAGCACCAGCACTCCCAAAGTGTGGGCAGGCACGGAGGGATTGCTGCCCACACAGTGCCAAGAGCCCTAGAAACCGACTCTAAAGTATCCCATTTTTCACAGGTGTCGTGCCACGCATCCTGTGATGCTGTCCCATCCGGAGAAGCAAAGAAGAACTCCCTTTTAGGCCCAAAGCAGCTCATCCCCAGCCCAAGGGAGCCTCGGGCACTGCAACGCTGCTGGGCCCGCGGGCAGGCGGGCACTGACCACACAGCCTCCTCCTCACCTTTGTGCAACTCATCCGACAACCTACTTCCCTCTGGGGCTTTAGTCCCAGACACCAGCCCAGCGATTCCCCCTCCAGACCCCATGACCTGCCCGGTGTGAGGCGCTGGGACGGGGGGCAGGGGCTGTCCCAGCTGGGGGCTGGCAGTGCCCCCCAGGCTGGACTCGGAGCGCGGTGTCCGGAGAAGGGGCACCGGGACCTCCCTCCCTTACACCTCACACTCTGTGAGAGCAGCTCGAGTAGCTGCAAGTCTTGCTTATAAATTCCTTTTACGGTGCACATTAAATATTTTCCACAACAGAGACACCTCTCCTCTTCTTCCTCTTTTCCTCTGACACCTTTGTCCCCAGCGAAGCCCTACGACTGCTGCTTGCTGCGGCCTCATTTAGCATCATCATCGTCACCACGCACTCATCCTCATATAAAACAGAAATCTATTCCATCAAGCACTTAACATAAATATTAAAATAATGGAAGGGACAAAATATAAATCTACATACAACTTCATGACTACCATAGCACCTATTACCATGACAAAGCAAATTCTGGTTCAGGGGGAAGGGAAGGGGGATGAGGAGCAAGTTAGGAAGAGGGACTTCGACTGTCATTAAATATGTAAATCACTCTTTTAAATTCTTTTTTTTGTTGTTGTTTTGTTTTTGTTTTAAGGTTACCAACCTTATTAAAATTCATTTCACTAACCAGCTCGTTCTATGTCACTATGGATACCAAAGAACCCTTTAAAAAACTTCGGCGAGGCGGGGGTTTCTCAGAATAAAAAACAAAACAAAACAAAAACACGGCGACTTTCTGTTGGTGCTTCCATGACAAGTCCTGCCACGCGCCCCTCCCCTGCACCCACCAGTCCACAGAAGGGCAATTCATTTACAAGTCCAGTTCTCAGTCTCCCAGGATGAGCTTGACAAAAGAGGCGACGTCTGTCTCTTTGGATTCGTGCAGGGCGAAGAAAGGATGTTGCTGGGAAAGAAAAAGAGAGAGAAAACAGCAAAGTTTGTTATTCACGACGCTGAGGACCGAACCAAAAGCCTTTTGAGCCAACCCTCTAGACAGTGAAAAAGGGGTTGTCATTAGCACCATAATATTGCAGCTGAGGCAAGTCGGGGAGCCCCAGGGGCCACTCCAGGAAAGCTGCAGAGCTGTGCTGCCCTCGTGGATTCCTTCTAAACCCTGGCCTGGCTGGGAGGGCTGAGCTGGGCTGCTCTCAGTGTTAAAACAGTGCCTCCATCTCGAGCACATCGTGCCCCTCGAAGCTCTGCTGCTCCTCCCGAGACGGTGGTTACCAATCCCACCAAGAGGAGCAAGGAAAACCTTGCAGGAAGGCTGACTGCAGTGGGTTTTCCCTCAGCTTCCTGTTTTATCTGTGTATTTACCCTCTGGTGACTTCTGAGTCTCATTTCTTCCCTGAATTGCTCCCATTTGCAGCGGGACATGGCTACGTTACCCCAGCCACCGCACAGGAAAGCCATCCCGACTGGAAAACCATCCGCACTTGTATGTTTAACTACTTAATCCTGACCAACATGGGGAGACATCCTGCCAGAAAATCTTGCCGACATTTCAGCACGAATGGAAAAATCTGTGTAAGGAGGGAAAACACAACCAAACACCCCCTGACGGCAACAGAAGCCCCTCTCCAGCAGCACCAGCGATTCCGTTCGGTACCGGGGGCTGCAACACGTCAGCTGAGATCAGCCCACTCCCACCTGAAATCCCCAAAACAGTGCTTGACACCCTCTGTCCTGGCAGATAAATGGATCTATTTGTATGGAGAGTGCCAGAGAGAAACAAAAGGCAGCCAGGGCCCTGCAGGGCTCACAGTGATCTCTATCTATGCAAGGTTGGAGGAGCCCAGTTTGAATCTAGACCCTCTCAGTTCAAGACAGGTTTTTAAAAACAATGTGGGGGTTCCAGGCGTTTCGGTTTTTTTTTTTTTCAAGCTGCCCCTCATCTCAGTCCCTGAGCACCGGCTGTTTCAATGATCGTTTATGGCAGGGAGAAGAGCAGAGAAAAGAGATTTTCCAAGGTGGCCTTGAGTGGAAAGTTATTGAGGCTGCTCTGAGGAGATGGGAAGCGACACAAAGACACACCAGAAAGGAAGAGGAAGTACAATTATGTGGGAAACAGGGCTGAAATGAGTTGAGGCAAGGATCCAGGCAAAATTTAAGGTCTCCCTAGGTCAGACAGTCACAGGAATCAAAGCGTCCTGAGTAACTCTGGGAGAGGTGACCCAAATGACCTGCCGTGTTATTATCCCAGAGTGATGCCACTGCTTTCACATCCCAGTGAAGTCCCGCCCAAAGCAGAGCTAGCACAGCCTGGAAGCACCCCCAAGTGTGACACGGGTGGCAGCAGTGACCTCCAGCCCCGTGTCCCAGTGAACCCAAGCCCTCTGTAGCGACTGAGCCTGGCCAGAGCACAGAGCCCCCCGTGCCAGGCACGCTGTGCTCCACGCCATGTGCAGACCACCGGTCCTGCAGTAGTTTCACGCTCCACTTCACCTGGGGAAGTGGGTTAGAAAATGAAATTAAGCATCCATATCAGTTTTCCTGATGCTCAAGATATCACAGAGTCACATTTTCCATGAGAAACCTCAATTCCACAGGAAAGCAAGGGAGCAGTCTCGGTCTAAATGACAAGTCCAATCCAGTACCGCAACTTAATGTCATAAGAGAGAGGGAAAAAACCCCAACAAAACAGCAACCCACAACCACAGGACCTCACAACATTCATGTCAGCCATAAAATACCACAGCATTGAGATACTCCAGAGAGGTGATCCAAGAACCTAATTCAATAGAAATGCACTCGCCTGCCAGTGGGAATTAATGCTGCAACAGACGGAGCTGCTTCGGTGAACCTTTTTGATAAAAGGCCATTTGGCAAAGTTCAGAAATTTGCTTAAAATAAATATATGTATTTATTCAATAACACACCAAAAAAAAAGGTTTTTTTTAAAAAAAAAAGTCATAAACCTCAGGCCTCCCTTTGTTTGCAACCAGTATTTGGGCAAACCGTGTGTCAATCAGAGCTATATATAGTCTAATTGCATTACAGCGCCCAGCACGAAATGCCACGGGAATTATTCATTGCTCACAACTCAGGTTGAAGAGGTACACGGATTTCCAGCACGACCTGCAGCCAGAGCACCTTAAACCCTGGCACCTTCACACCTCTGAGCAGACAGAGTGAGGTGGCAAAGAGACTGATTCCCTGGATAGCTTGTCCCAAGAATTACAGCTCAAGGGATACCAATGCCTGAGGAAATTCTGCAGCAGCTTCCACCCTTAATCCAGAAGAACTTGCCAGTGGCACTGGACAGGGGTGGGAATGTAGGGACAAGCAAGCATTTGGGTCAGGATCTTCAAAAATAACAAAGTTACACACCTTTCTGCTTTTAGCAAGCTGTGAATCAGGTGAGAGTGAACAAAGGACGAGATGCCTACAGGAGTGAAACACTGACTTCCTAAACTCTCCTGCTTATTGCCAGCTTTTAGGAGCACCAGGATCAATACTAGAGAGCCAGGAGAGAGAGGCCATGAAGCTGTGGAGCTCTAGCAGAAAAATATGCCCACAATAACCTGTTCTTGCCAGCTGCTGCCCAGAGCAGTGGCTGAGCAGACCCCAGTGCCTGCACTGGGAGCTCACCCAGAGCCGTGCCCTGCCCTGTCCCCAGCCTTTATTGGCCTTTTCTTCCTCAGTTATTCCTCTGTCCTAGACGTGCTCCCAGCAAACAGTCTCTAAGCAGTAGATGAAATTCAATAACCGGAATTATTAGTCACAGACTCGTCTCTGTCCCCAACATCCAGGAATTACTCTGTCCAAAAAGCCTCCTCTCCAAGGCGCCATGGCAGTAAAGCCCAGGGCACTCAACTCCTGCAGCTCACCTGGAGGATCCAGGGCACACTGAGGTGTCTGAATCCATCACACAAACCCAAGAGGAGGATTTTATCCTCACTGATTCTTCACAGCCTCATTCTTTCCCCTTAGGAAATCTATTCCCTGCTTTTACCAATTTTTCTCCCTTGATCTGACGGAAAAGCACCCAAGTAAGATTTCAAAGAGCATCTCTCACGTGCAGTCACCCTCCCAGGACCTTGAAGTGTCACGATTCTCGTGTCTGTTATGAAAAAGGCAATGCTAAACATCCCAAATCCTCAGCACTACTGGAATCCCTCTCTTCAGCATCTCACTGTAACCCACTGCAGCTCTGAACCAGCACACTCACCATAAGCTCTGGGTATGTTGGCCGTTCTTTGGAATTCTTCTTCAAGCTTTAATGCAGGGAAAAAAAAAGAAGAAAATATTAAAAGTTACATTCTGTCTGCAATTTAAGCCATAAAATTGTACCATGACAAAAGCAAGGTTTCAAGTCCCTGTAGAATAAGTTCAGCTACTCATCCGTGCTGAGCAAACTTTAACCTTGAGGACATCTCAGCCAACACAAGCAAGGCCAGTCAGATCAAGGAACACAGGGCTGGGTACACAACTGCTGTGAGCTCAAGGTCAAACAGGACCTGGAGACACCATAAACACCAGTTAAGACACTGCCTGTTGCTGGGGGAGTCAGGCACAACTGGGTTTCTGGGTGCCCTGCAGCAGGCCAGTGACTCAGGGAACGGGTACAGCCTCCCACCTCTCACTGGGAGCAGTGACTGAGTGGCTCCAAAGCACGTGTACAACTATTTGTTTATCCCCGTGCCGTTATCAGCGGGGACGGTTCCATGGGACATCCTCTTTTTTTTTTTTCTCCTCTCCTACAACAGATGGCTCTGGAGGGTTGTAGCGGGGAGTTATTTTGGTTTCCCTCCAGCAGAAAATAGCTTTTTAAAAAGACAGGACGTAATCTCTACTCACTTCCTGGCAGTGTATTTAGGGGAAAGACACTTGGAGCAACTTGAAAAGATCTTCACACACGTACGCGGCGGTGGCGGGGAAAAGGTGTCACACTGAGCAAAACAAAAGTGAGAACCTCGGCGATGATAAGTCGCTCCTCTGCTGGGATTTGCAGGAGCCCAGAGGAAGCAGGGGACACACACTGAATAGATATTTCCTGCTTGCTGTGTGTAGAGGGCTCGTGTTCAGTGTCATGTTGTGAATGGGCAGAGGAACCAAAGGACCGATACGTGCCAATAGCGCTGAACTGAAGGTACGGGATGTGTCACATCCTCTGAGCTCCAGAGCGGCCCAAGCCAAGATGACAAGGTGAATTTCAAGGTTAGGTGTGCCTAGATTTGGTATAATCCTCTTAATTTAGACCCTCTATGAATAAAAACCTTCCTCCTGGGTAATTAATACCAGGAAATCTGGTGACAAGTTACTGAAATCAATGTAAACTTTCAGGAATAAAGAGTCGTATTAGGATCTGATCCTGACTCAGACATCCCAGACACCTTCCTGCAGTGGATACAGGTGATCAGACTTCACTGCCCCAGGCAGCAGATGGATTAGACACAGAACTAAGCCAGGCTCGATACACTGAGTGGATGTGACCTGGTTTGGTGTCAGAAGAAATTCTCAGACTCCATCAACACAAAACTAGTAAAATGTGCAGCCAAACTCCCTGTTCTGAGTCCATGCCACAATGCTGCCATTGACCGATCTTCAGTGATCCTGAAAGGCAGGATTTGTAAAGAGAGGAACTGCCACATGCTCCCCAAAGTGGCCACAGATGTAACTCCTAAACCAGCCACAGCTTGAGCTGCACGACACTGGGCTTGCAAGAGCAAATCACTCAGTGAGGAACAGCCTGCCTGGCACCAACAGGCAGCCTGGCAATAACAACCAGCACCAGAGAACAGCAGTTGGTCCAAAACCTCAGCGTGGGCCTTGCGAGAACAGTGGGCATTTTGGGAGGGGGTTTTTCCAAGGCAGCTCCCACCTCTCCAGACACAGAGCAGTGTGGGCATGGCAGGTATTCCCCAGTATTCAGGGTCGGTGGGGAGGCGAGGTGCAGAACCGCAGGGACATGAAAACATGTTCGGACACGACTCCCAGGAATCCGAACGCCGGCACGGAGAGTCCCCAGGCATGAGTGGCTGATAATCCCCTTCCTGGGTCACGGCAGAGCCGGCCGGGCTCCGGCCCCAACACTGGCACTGGGGAACAGTCTCACATTTCTGCATTTGTCCATGTGCCGTCCTTTCTTGGCCACCACACAAACCCACCATCCACCTGCCAACTTGGCAGGCGGCGCGTGGCACTGCAGCGCCTGGAAAATCCAGCCGCCTCCCCGGCGGTTCCAGGGAAGCTGGAGGGAGCAGCAGTCAGGAGCTGCGGGGCTGCTGCCAGCTCTGTGAACCACGGGCTGAGGGCAGCTCTGAGCCTCCCCGGGCGCTGCAGAGCCTGAGCTCTGCGCAGCTCCAGACAGCAGCGTCTGCCCCAGTCCTGTTCCTACGCCGCGGCCAAGCTCTCCCGCTGCTTCCAGCACAGAGTCCCGTGGAAAGCAGCACAGCAGCTGGAGGGCCCCGGGGAGCGGGACAGAGTCTGACAGGGGCCACCACGGGGCAAACTCTGCCCTCAGAGCTGTGTCCCCGGGGAGTGGGAGCAGGAGGAGGTGGTCATTCCACATCCTGCTCCCCCTTCCAGCCTCGGGGCTGGAGGAGCGCCCCGACTGCACCTGCCTGTGCACACAGGAGCCTTGTGCTGCTGATGTGGGGGCAACCAGAGCCTCCTAAACCCCTTCCTCCTGTGCCCCCCCCAAAAGGGACTGAGCCTGTTCCTCGCCACCTCAGGCAGGCAGATGCTCACAGCCACCATCACCGCTGCTCTGCCCGCACACTGCCAGGCAGCAAGGGCACATCCCTTCCGGGGGGGATGTTCTGCCCAAAAACCGGGTTTGTACCCCCAGGAGCTGCCTGTGAGGACAGGGGTGAAGGAAGCCAACAGGTACGTGTGTCCCCCAGCCTCCCCCCAGCACGGCAGAGGCCGGGAAGGTATTTTACCATTGCGAGGTAAAATCGACGAACTCCGCTGAGAACTTCTCCGCTGGGAGCTGCGGCGACGGCTCCTCCACCACCTGCTTGAGCTGCTGGAAGGGCGTCCCCCAGGAGTCGTAGGGAAAGCGCAGGATGGCCAGCTCGATCTGGGGAGACAAAGCCCACAACTCACGACTGGGGCTGGACACCCCACAGCCTGCCCACCCCACAGATTTCAGACTCCCGTGTGCCCACCCTGGGGTGTGGGGTTTTTTTAGGTTCCACGCAACTTTGAGGGCTGGATCACCTCTGCTATGGAGACCTTGCTTAACCTCCCCCAGCAAAAGGGAGAGGCCAGAGGAGCCCCACATGAATCCATATCCAATTCCTTGTTATACCCCCATGCCCGACATCACCCGGGAAAGAAGAAGTTAAAACCATCCCCACGTTGCAGCGGGTAACTGTGCTGTAAAACGACTCTGTGAGCAGATGGATTCCCCCCAAACACTGCGTGGGAGACACCCCCCATCCCTGCTCTCCTGAGGGGGACTCTGCTAATTGCTGAGTGCTGGGAGGGTGTCTTTGTGCTTGGAATCCAACCTGCTCCAGGCGCCAGACGCCTGTATCTTAGTCCATGCTGCCATCTCCTGGCAGCTGCGGCAGCAAGGACCCGACAAAGCAGCTCCATCCTCCTTCCCTTCAACCCTGCAGCACTTTTCCTGCTCCCCCCAGAGCTGTATTCCCGTTCCCAGCCTGCCACCTTCCCAAGGAACCGGTGCCAGCAGTGTCAGCAGGGCTGTGGGGTAAGCCTACCATGGTGATGCCCAGGCTCCAGATGTCGGATTTGACGCTGTACCCCTTCTGGTTCAGCTCTGGGTTAATTCTCTCAGGCTGTGAACAGAGACAGAGGTGGGTGAGGAACAGGGCTGCCCCCAGTGCCATGCCCACTCCCAGATGCTAAGCACTATTGTCCCCACAAGGCAAACATGCCAGAGGGAGCAATTCGAGAGCCTTTCCCAAGGTCACAGGGAGGTGAGAAGGCAGCAGAAAGGTGTGCCCAGGAGACCCATGAGATCTGTCTCGCTCTCTGCCCCTTTACAAGGGGACCGAGTCCCTTAACTTCAGGGATACGTCTTCCCAAAGGACTTCCCAGGGCACATGCCAGAGGCTGATCCTTCCCCCGAGCTCGGTTTCCTTTGGCTGCTCCCCACGCAGCTTCTCCACGGCTCAACTTACAGCCATGTAGGGTTTGCATCCTGCATCCATGGTTTTAGCAACCGAGTCGACGAGGTAACCGCTAATCCCGAAATCGCACATTTTCACCTGCCCCTGCGTATTGATCAACACGTTAGAGGGCTTTACATCTGCAAGAAGGAACACAGACCACAGTCACTGTCACACGTGGGCGGCTGGGCCAAGCCAAAAACAGCTGAAGAGCTTCCTATCAGCAGAGGGCACCCAAGGAGCCCGTGCAGAGCCCTGACCGAGCCCTGGACGAGCCAAAGCCCCGCTGGCTGCGGCTGCTGCACGTTCAGGTGACAACCCCATGGGCCTGTCGTGTGTCCCTTCCCCTGCAGGCTCCCCTCTGCAATTTGGGGAAGCAGGAGGTAACCCTGCACGTAACCACCACATCCCACTGCCTATGGGATGGCCACAGACATCAGAGCAGCTCCACAGGGCTGGGGGCATCTCCGTGGGATGTCTGCCAAGGGCTGCAGCTCTGGCAAGTCCCCGTGGATCTGGCCTCGTGCCAGCAAAAGGAATAAAACACGGAGGCATGGGCAGGAAAGGGTGAAATGGAGCAGGGGATGCAGGGAAGGAGGGAGCTGTAACTAAGACGAGGACCAAGATTTCAGAAGTGGGCTCTAATTTTGAGGATCCCAGGCCTGGTGGCAGCATGAGCAGCAGCAGGTGAGTGGGTGCTCCACACCTTATGGAAATCAGGCCAGTGTCTCATCTATTTATTATTGCCAGATTTATCTGCTTCCCATCACGGCCTCACAATCCCTGGTGTGTTCACACTTGCATCATGTTATAATCCCCATCAGAAAGGGAAATTAAGGAACAGAAAGATGCCAGGAAGCGATATCCAGGGGAGCATGGAGTTGCTTTCCTGCACAGCAGGCAATTGCTCCGTGAGGATAATCCTAAATGAATTCCCAACACAGCAGAGGTGACTCCAAAGGGAGCAATCTTTTCCCTGCTGCCACCCAGAAATCACAGGTCTCTTCCCTGTTTCCATGTGATAATCTATTAAATACAAGGCTGAAACATCATCTGAAGGAGGCCAGAAGCTGCTTTTGAGTCCTGCTTATTAGAACTGGGTGGTTTACAGCTTGTTAACATCTGCTCTCTAATCAGCACTCTGCAATCAAAACCCTCAGGTATCTGAGATCCTCACCCATCTGTTACTATGCTGAAGTAAGACAATTTTCAGTGGAAATCAAACAAGTGAACAGAAGAACAAGCAGCATTTTCCACTTCCTGTAAAATGACACAGAGGGCAGAAACTCACACACTCCATGGAGGGCTTTTTCCTCCTCATGACAAATTGAAAATGACCCTTTAAAAATAAAGGTGTCAAGCAGCAACTTCAAATTTGCTTCTTTCTAAGTGTGGTCATGGCATCTTTGAGATGCTCTAGAGGGGAAAATGTCAGAAGAGCTTAAGGAGGGTATTTATGATTTCACTTGAGGCTATTTCAGCTATCAAACTGTTCTGCTCCACCGGTGCTCAGGGAAGCTCAGGGAAGGGGATGAGGATCACTGCCTGAGGCATCACTGGCACGGAGATGCCTCTCCCTGCACATCGGCACAGAACCAGGGGAAAAACCTTGGCAAAGCCTGGGCCAAAGCTCACCAAGGTCAGGAGAAGCCTGGCTGAATTTCACAGAGGTGTTGAAGCAGACCACGGATTTAGGGGAATGGGGCAACCAGCACAACCAGGCTGGAGCTCACTTCTCCACCTCAGGGAAAAGCCGGGACCAGCGGGCACTTTCCAGCAGCCATTTCCTCTGACTGGGTTTTGCTGCAAGTCATGAGACGCTGGGGAACATTTTTGCTGTCAAAGGCCCATTTTATCTGGGGTGCTCTGGGAGCCCTTGCCAGTCTGAGAGCAGAGCAGACAGACAGACAGACCCCAGCATGGCCAGGGCTGTGTGCCTGGCACTCACCTCGGTGGATCACGGAGAGCTTACTGTGGAGATGTTCTAGTGCTTTTACAATCTGAAACAACAAATCCAGAGTCAATCACAGCTGGCATCACCTTGAGGAGGAGGAAATGACATCTGGCTTCACCCCACCAGACCTGCCTGGAGGGTTTCCCACAAGTCCTGCACCCTCCCAGCAGCCCAAGGTGATGGTGGGTACCCAGGGATGTCCCAGGGGCTCCAGGACCCTAATGAGAAGGCAAAGGAGCTGCAAGACCCTCCCCACATCTCACACTGTGTCATCTCTTCATCACGCGTACAGGCACTTCTTGGGTTATTTATGGCTTATAAATAAATATCATCACCTCAGACCACATCCTGGAACCAGCTGTGGCCCACGGACCATGCTCCTCCTGGTGCGAACAGAGCAGGGAGCTTGGGTCATGTAGGACTTGGCTTTGAAGGAAAACCCCCTTTCCCTTCCTTCCTCACCCTGCTAATACTCACAGAGACGGCGATTTTCCCCAGGATGTCCTCGGGAATCGTCAGGCCTTTGTCAATGACATGTTTGTAGAATTTGTCCAGTGAGGTATCCATCAGCTCCATGCAAATCCACACGTCTCCCTGGAGAAAAAAGCAAGCAGTTATCTACCTACTGGAACCAAGCACCCTTTCCTTCTTTTCTTTCCCTTCCTGTCCTGTGCAGGTTTTCCTTTCTTTCTTTCCCTTCCTGTCCTGTGCAAAGCTCTTTGGTACCTGCCCTTTACTGACCTGTTTGCCTCTTCCCTGTCTTTTAAAACTCATTCAGCAAAACTGTATCAAGCTTCCTTTTCCCTCCTCTCCAGCTAGAATTGGGTGCTGTCCACATTCCCTACCATTTAGGGCGTATTTTTTGCCATCTTTTTTCCCAAAAGCAGAGTCCCGGTGATTCAGGAGCCCGGAAAGTCTCTGTGTCCAGATGGACATTAAACCCCTGGCGCTTGGGAGGGATGGGAATTGAGAGCCTGGGAGAAGGGGCAGCAGGGCTCAGCCCCAGCACTCCGTACCTCTCGGAAAAGTGCCCCGTAGAAGGTGACGGTGAAGGGACAATCCACCGTCCTCATGGAGATATCCAGGTCCATCAACAACCGCTTCTGCTCCTGGCTGTTCACCGTGGCTCGGATCCGCTGGAAGACAGGGCGTGTCAGTGGTGGCTGTCAGCACCCCTGGGTGCCCCAGGGCTGGCCACAGGGCCCTCAGACCCCCAAAGCCCTTCCAGCACACCCCCTGGGCCCCGCTTTTATCACCCCCCTTCATCACAGGCACAGCACGAGCCCAGCACCCACGGCAGGAGCACAGGGATCCTCCCGCCTCGGCCCAAGCCGCAGGGGATTTTGCTCTTCCCTGCAAACACCTCTCTTTGCAACAGCCAAAAGAAATGAGCGTCGGGAGAGGAGGAAAGAGCAGGAAATCAGGTTGCAGGCTGGTGGAAAGCTGGGATTTTGGAGCTGCAGTGGAGCTGCCATTACATCAGCAGACTGGTCATGAGAGAGGGCTCCAACCCTGCACCAGAGCACGGAAAATGGGCATTTCTCAGTCTCCCAGGAAGAGATGGGAAATACCCGGAGACTCTCATCTGGGTAACGCCACAACAGGGCATGACACAGCCCAGCATGGGTCACACACGTATTCCAGGCTCCCTGGCCAAAGCTCCTCGGGGTCAGTGATGGGACAGAACGAAACTGTTCAGCATCACAGGCGGCCTGAACGCTCCTGCCATACCCTGTTCAGGTCTTCCATCACACTCAGACATCTTCTGCACTTCGGTGACCACCAGGGCAAACAAGAAGACCAAATGCAGAGCACAGAGGTCTTGAGAAATGTCCCACCCAGCACCCACAGCAAAGCCTACCCACAGCTGAGGAGCAAAGAGTTTTCCCTCAGTTTGCTCACAGCTTCCAATTCTGCATCTCTTTTTTTTCTTATTCAGAAAGGAAACCTGAGGGAAAACTCAGCCAAGCAAAAACTGGTCCTACCCAAACTTACAAATTTTCCCATGACCATTTCCCTAAGCTCCAAATTTTTGAGTCTAAGCTGTTGTTATGAAAAGCTTTCATAACAGCATCTACAAGCCTGCCATGGATCAGGATCCCACTGTAGCAGGCAAAACGTGAAAATCCCATCAAAAATTTCCCCTTCCAAATAGCCTAAAAAAAGTCCCAGGTGGAGAAAATTCTCTTATGCAATTAAATTTGCTCGTCTTTACAAAGTGCAGAGCCCTGAATCTGAGGGCATGGCTGCATCGGAAAAAAAAAATATGTGTGTTTAAAAAATTATGACAAAGAGAATTCCAGGGAAACAGGGATATTGTGGATGAAGGTGAATGACTGATGCACTGAAGTGCTGGAAACACGCTGAACATCATTGTTTTAGAACACACCCCACGGCTGAAAGGCCCAAATCTCCCTGAGCACTCTTTGAGCCCCTCGAGCTCAAAACTGTCCCGGGGCTTTTTTTCCCTGCTGTTTTTTTCAGACCATCATGTGGTCAGGCTTTTCCATGCTGTCAGAAGGCTTTGCTTCCAGAACAGCAAGATCCACCCTGAGTTAGACTCTTGAGGAGAGAGGGCCTTCAACAGCAGTGAAGGGAAGCACTTTGGCTGAGGGCTTTAAACGAGCAAAGGAACTGCCGAGAGCAGAACGCTGTTAGAGAATATTTGTAGGAAGAGGATTTCACGAGGAAAGAGGCAAAGCAAAGGCAGCAAATCCCAGTAAAGGCACGTGTGAGAAGAAGTGAGACAAGAGCTGTGCCCACACACCCCGACAGAGACACAAAGCCCCCTGAGGCTCACTCTACCTTCACTGCCATGATCTGCCCGCTGGGCATGTGCCGCATCTTCTCCACCACCCCGTACGCACCTCGTCCCAGCTCGGAGATGGGCTCCAGGTCATCGGCCTTCACCTCAAAGTTCTGGGGGAGAAAAACCAGCACGTGGCCACGGCTGTGCAAGGGTAAAAATGCCCCCCAAACCCAGCCCTGCTCGGGACATCCCCTCACACTGTGAGTCGCTTCCCCAGGACACAAAATCACGGTCCGCAGGGTCACCGAATCACGGAATGGTTTGGGTTCGAGGGGACCTTCAAGATCATCTTTTTCCACCCCCTGCCATGGGCAGGGATACCTTCCACTAGCCCAGGTTGCTCAGAGCTCCATCCAACATGGCCTTGGACACCTCCAGGGATGGGGCAGCCACAGCTTCTCTGGGAAACCTGGGCCAGGGTCTCCCCACCGTCACAGGGAAGAATGGGCCAAGTACCAGCTGAGTGTGCCCCATCTCCAAACCACAGAGGATTTATTCTGTCTATCATCTCTTTCTCCAAGCCTTACCCAAAGGATGACTTTGTTTGGACCCTGCATCCCAACCTGCCCTTCTCCCTTTCTGCCTCAATATTGTGCAGCCTCTCTATTTTTTGATTATTATTATTATCATTATTGGATGTTTAAAACATGCCTTTGCCACTAAACCCAGCCATTCTGTTTGCTGAAGGCACAACCACATCAGTCAGTCACCCTCCAGAAGGCGGCGGGTGAGACTGAACGGATTCGCAGGGAATAATCCCACACGGCTTTTTGCCGGCACAGCAGAAAAATTCCTGCAGCCTGTAGTGGCTGGGGGTGCCACAGGGAGCAGGGATGCACCGTGGGAATGTGCAAAAGGAGCCCTGACTAACATTTGGGAGTAACAGCAGAGATTCAAGCATCTCTGACACTGCTCCTGCTGCTCATAAGGACCCTTCTCCAAAAAAGCACTTGGAGCGCTCTCTTCAAACCAGTAGCAAAGTTTAAAGGGAGAGGAGGGAAAGAGGCTTTCCCTCGGGATCAGGGTGAGTGCAGGAAGGCTGGTGGAAGAGGGAGCCCATCCTAAAGGAACCTGGCTGGATAAACAGGTAGCAGATCCATGGGAAATGCAAGCCATGGCATGCCAGTCCCTCTGAACCAGCCACAGATCCGCGTGCCTGTAACACACTGAGCTCTGGGGTTTATAAGCGTGTTTGTCTCTGCACCATCCACCACAGGCTCGCTGCCTCTGTGCACGGAGCCTTTTTGGAGCACTGGAGCCTTTTCTCATCCCTGGGACTGCAGGGGAGAAGGGATTTTCTCGGAGCATTGCTTGCTCTAGCAGCAGGCAGCATTTTCTCTGCCTCTGTGCTGCACCGTTTTGCTCCAGAAGCATCTCACACTGTTTCCACCTTCCAGCCCCTGCTCCATGCCAGGGAAAATACAAAATGAAAGAGAAGCAATCCAAAGATAGGTATTATAAAACACTGTTGGGTTAGCATTTCACTTCATAAATTAACTCACTGACACCAAAGCCTACCTTCTGCACCTAATAAATTTGTTGTCCAGCTTTAAAGTGCTTTTATGGATTCTGTTCTGCCTTTTTTTTTTTCCTATCAAAATAACTGTCCCAGGTTTTAGTTTTTTTCCCTGCTATTTTTTTCAGGCCATCAGGTAGACTGCCTTCCATGCTGCCAGAAGCATTTGCTTCCAGGACAGGAAGATCCACCCTGAGTTAGACTCCTGAGGAGACGGCCTTCGATATTAGCGAAGGGAAATACTTTGGATGAGGGCTTTAAATCAGCAGAGGAACTGCAGAGGAGAGTAAAACGCTCTGTTAGCAACCCCCTGGCTTTGTAACCGCTATTTCCAGGGGATTAGCTGCACCTTGTTGCAGCAAGGAAGGAATTTCCAGGGTGGAAAATATGAAGGGAACCCACGTGCCACGGGAGGCAGAGGGGGAGTGTTTGGGGCATGTTCAGCAGAGCGGTGCCAGCCAGTAGGACCCACTGCAGCTGGCCAAGGGGCCACACTGGTGTCCCACACACACAGCCCTTGCTGCAGGAGCACAAACACCAGATGCCAGGCAGATATTTATGGCTGGAGGTGGCTCTCAGGGCTCACAAGCCCCCAGAGCTACCAGGCTGGCTCTTCTCAGCTTTTATTTATCCAGCAACTGCCTTCCATTTCAAGTAAAACGGGCTGTGTTGTTTTTAATAGCTGGTATTAATTAATCTACCCTTTTTTTGGGGGGGGGGGGGCTGATGTGATGGTCACCTGTCCCCAAAGGTCCCTCAGCCTTACCTCCTCGCCAATAGAGATGCAGGCCTTGGAGTCTAGATCTCTGGGTGGCCTGAAGAAAAGAAAAGGGAAAAGATGTGAAATGTGCCCTAAAAAGATCAATTTTCCCTCAGTGAATAAATAATAACCCCCCGGGTCCCCCAGGCCATCCCCTCACACCTTCATGCAGCAGCCCTTGAAGTCTCGAGCAGCCTCAGTCTCCTGGCTTTGCAGGATCAACAGACACCCAAGATCCACAAAGTCACCCCAAAAAGGGCTCAGGAAGGAACTGCTGGAATTGGCATTTCTCACATCCACCTTCCCCGTGCAGGAACCCAGAGAGATTCACTGTGAAAGGCAAGGCAGCTGGCAAGCACCGAATCTCTGCCAGCCTGGATGAAAAATGGGTTCAACGGGCATAAAGGCCTAAACCCACTGCAAATTATTACCTCAGCCACACAGCACATGATAACAGGCTAAAAAAAAGTGAATTCCCAGGGAAGCAAAGAAAGCCAGGCTGGCTGGAGCTGCACAAATTGCCTCAAAAACAGAGGGTTTCCTATTGCAAGGCTGAGCACTTAGAGAAAGGGACACATTTTTATGCCTTGACTAAAGGCACGTTATGCAAACTGGGTGGCCAGAGTGCCACATGAGGCAAAACTGGGTGCCCATTCCGCTTTTTGACTTTTCCTGCACCATTAAGCAGCACGTGAGGCAACGGGGATGTGATGGGTGCAGGCGGTGGGCTGAGATCCCCTGGCTGTACCTGAGAAACACAAGGGCTGCGAAGTTATCGCACAATCACGGCATGGCTGGGGTTGGAAGGGACCTTAAAGCCCATCCAGTTCCACCCCCTGCCATGGGCAGGGACACCTTCCACTAGCCCAGGCTGCTCCAAGCCCCATCCAGCCCGGCCTGGGACAGTCGCAGGCCCCAGCAAAGGCTGGAAGCAACTGGGCTTTGTGGTTTTCTCTTCATTCTGCCTTCAGTGTTTGCAGACTTACGTGGAGCTTGTCTGTGGTTGCTCAAATGCTTCTTTAGGAATTTTCAGCCCAGGGTTTCTCTTCTTGCCTGTGAAACAAGAAAGAGGCAGAGTTAAAGGCGCTTTTTTTGTTGTTGTTGTTGTTGTGATTTGTTTTGGGGGTAATTTGCAAAACACAGCTTGTCTATATTTGTTGACCTTATTTAACACAAATGCCTGGCCAGGCTGGTGGTGTAGACTCGGGGCACAGAGTTCAAACATAAAGTGCCTTTGTTCAGTAAGTCTTCTTTTAGACCTGCAAGGTCTGGCTGCCAACTTGGTACAGAAAACAGGCAAGAGCTCTGGCAAAGGCAGAAAATGCAAAGGGAAAGGTATTTCTCCTCCTACCCACACAGGATCCCTTAAAATATTCCTTAGATTTTAAACCATTCCAGATACTTAACTGCAAACCCTGGCAGCATTAAAAAATCTCTTTTAAAATTGAATCTGAAAAGTCCAGATTCCGATTCTGTTTAACTAGATGTTTCATCTCCTGGTCATTAAAGTTGTGCAAACCCAGCAAAAATAAAGCAGAATTAAGTTTGCAGGCTTCAAAGCCGTTTGTTTCTGTTCACACTGACCAGCCAAGCTTTTCTGAGCTGGACGCAGCTCAAGCTCTGAAGGAGTTCAACTGCAGCTCTCCTGTAAAGGGGGTCCAAGCCGGCACACACAGAGCCAGGCAGAGCAGAGAAACACAAGAACCTTTTTATGACTACACATATACAGCCACATTTCAGCCAGGGGGTTGGAATTCACGGATAAAAGAACCTGAGAACATAAGTCATGTCACCAAAACCCCAAGGTAAACATCTGGCTGTGTGAAGAAAATCCCTGGTGTGTCCCCCCCCCCCGCCGCCAAAAAAGGCACAAGCATCTAATTTAGGTGTTTGCCATTTGCAACCAAACAATTTATATCAGTCGCTTTCTTTTAAGCAGGAGTTTTACCCTCTGTTCCCAACATTCCCTCTCAAACTTCACGTATCCCCGTTTCAATTTGTTTTTCCTTTTGACACGAACTCATGTCAATAGATGCCTGTGAATCGCAGTGCCAGAGGGCTGCTGGATCAAAGTGCAGGCACCCAGGATGGAAAATGACCTTTATGAATCAATTAGTCAATTCAGATTGCCGTTATTATTATTTTTTTTAATTATTATTTTTTTTCCTTGCCTGCTCCAAAAGATGGGATCAGGCTCATTCCTTTTGGCAAAGAGTCATTCCAGGATGGGATAGGATGGAAGAACCCAGCTGACACCTCACAGGAAAAGAGTTTATTGGAAACCCCTGTGCACACTCACTATCAAGATTAGAAATCAACAGAGCTGTGAATTTACATTAAAAAAAAGTTAATTCTCTGCTCCCAGGAGCTTCCAACCTAACACAGAAAAGGCAAAATGAAAGCAGCAAGGTCACTCAGAAGCACGAAGAACAGCACTGTCTTCCCAAGAGGTAAAAGCTGGATTGTGAGGACGTAAAAACGGTGCTAAAACCCAGCGGAGGAATTCCTGCAGTTCTGTGCCCCTTTTCCTTCTAGTTTTCTTGGTTGTGCTACACAGGCATCCAGAAGGCACAACTGAGGAGCAAGCCCTGCTGTGCGGGATGCTCTGGATTCCATCCCTTGCCCGAGCTGTGCCCAGCGCCCCTCGGATCCATCGGGATGCTAAATGGGTAACAGTGCTCTGGATGTCGGTGTGTCAGCTAAAAAAGGAAGCCCAAAACCACAGGTCTGGCAGTGCAGGCAAACAAACCCCCCGTTTCCCTGGCAATTTCCAAGGCTGCTATCCCAGTGAATTCCCTGCCTCCTGGAACCTGCCTGCATCCCCAAGCAAACAAGACAACCACAGGCACAAGAAAAGCATCTTCATCCTGATCTTGTGTGCGGAAATCCAGACACAAACATCCACCCAGGTGCCCACAGAGGCAGGAACTGCCTCTTCAGAGCTGAACTCTCCCTCCTGACACTCACCAGCTGCCTTTTGGCCCAGCACAAGGACCAGCCCTCCCCTCTGCTACAATCGCACTGGCACCACCGAAATCAAATGAGAAACAGGCACGAATTCACTCTGTTATTGCCTTTCTTCTCTTTTTCCCTTCGTGGCTTTGCTTGCACCACCCCATGTGCTGCACCTGAACCTCAGGAACCCGCTCTGGGGCAGCTCTGGGGGGGTGAAAACGAACCTACTGGAAATTACCCTAATTTGAACTGGAACCAGAACAGGTTGTACAGCGTTTAATCTTATCATGGCTCACAAGTGGTGTCAGCAGAACTAGGTAGCCAACTGCCAAACCCAAATAAATATTAAAAGCCTTCCGCCTTCTGGCGAAATAAAATCTGCACTTTGGGGAGTTTATTTTCCTTGTCTCTTCTTCACAGAATACAATATTTTGAAACTTTGCCATTTTTTTGAGGCACAATCTGTCGGTGCGTTCGGGCTGCCAAGACACAGGCACAGTTTAACATTCTTTGGGGTTTTCTTTTCAAGAAAGAAGAGAGAGACAACAGTAGCAAGAATAGAACATGGATTTCAGGATGGCAATGGGAGAAGGGACTGCAAATGGGAATTGCTGTCTCTGGGACTGGCACCTGCAGTACCCACGGGATGAGGAGGGGGAACGTGGTGACTCCACACACCACGGGGTTCTTTAATGAATCCTGGGCTGAAATCAGGCAATTTCAAACCTCCCAACTGGATCAGGCCAAGTTTCTGAGCTCCTTTTGTTCCAACATGCAAAGCACTCACCTCTCCAAGCCTCTGGGGCCAGCAGCTGAGAGCGGTTTGCAGGAAGCATCAGCAATCCCTGACACTGCCTTAAAACAAGGAAGACGGAGCAGAGGCAGGGCTGCCACCTCAGTGGGGTGCAGGAACTGGGATCCCCCCCTTATCCCAGCCCCCAGGTCCCCATTGCACAGGAGGGGCTCAGCTGAGCCCCTGAAGCTGCCCCAAAACTCAACAGTCCTGGTCACACATCCTTCAAAGAGCTTCCCCCCACAACAAGGCTGCTTAAAAGAGTTTGGGGTTGTTTTCTTCAAGGGAAAAAAATAATTAGAAGTCCCAAGATCAGTTCTGTTCAATAGGAACTGCCAAGTAAGTGTCTCGCTGTCAAAATAAAATCCCCCAGTTTGCCACAGCTTTGAGAGATGATGCCGTATTAAACTGCAGCTTGCAGAGAAAATCATCTGCACAGGAACTCAGAACGTGGAGGCAGCTTAATAACATAGAAAATTAGATGTTACCTGTTCCATCCACCAGAAAACCAGTATTTTCCACAGCGTTTTTATGAATCATTACTATTTTTAGCTTTGTTTCCTGAAGAAAATCACCCCATGTGTTTATCTGACGGTCTGTGTCCCTTGTGGTAAGTGTAAATCCACTGGCCCATTTCCAGCCCCATCTGACAGAGAAACTGAGCTTTGGGAGATTGCAAATCTGAAGAAAACAGGTGATTGATTAAATAGAGAAGCCCCCACTTCAGAGACAGGCTGAAGCACAAAAGCCACCCATGGCAGGCACCAGCCATCCACACCCAAGCTGTGCAGAAGCCCTGAGTGCCTCAGACGCCAAAATAACAGCACAAGGTTTGATCCTGAGGCCCAAACCAGGGTCTGAGCATGGGGTTCCCTGCAATTCCTTGGGATTTGCAGTAAGGAAAGCCCTGATGAGCCATCACACACAGCACAAACTCTGCACGTGGCTCCTGTTGCAGAAGGTTCTGGGTGCTGGTGGATCAGCAGATGGGATTGTGCATCTGCTCCCCAGCACCCAAAAAGCCATGAGCTTTCTGTGGAAACAACCCCTGGAGCCTTGCTGGTCCCTGAACCTTCGAGCTAAAGGTCATTTGAGAGCTCTCCCTGCAATTTGCCACACGGAGACATCCACAAGCACTCGACTCAAAAGCCAAGATTTAAGAATAATTGAGGGGGGGAAAAAAAACAGCCTGGCTTGAAGAGATGCTGAGACACATCTCCAAAACCCAGCCTGGATTCAGCAAAACATCCAGACTATCTGCAGTGTTAAGCACAAGCTTGATTCTATTTTCTTTTAGCAGAAAGATTACCCACAGTACATATTGAACCAGCTGGAAAAGTTGCCACCTTTACAAAGCCTCCGTCCTTTCCTGCAAATGCACTGCTCAAGGCAGCTGGAACAGTCTCAGGATGAGAGGAAAACAGCCTCTGGTTGTGCCAGGGCAGGTTGAGATTAGATTTAGGAAGAACTTCTTCACCAAAAGGGTGGGTCAGCATTGGAACCGGCTGCCCAGGGAAGTGCTGGAATCACCAGCCCTGGAAGTGTTCCAAGTGTTCAAGTGGAGGTGGCACCTGGGGGACGTGGTTTGGTGGTGGGCTTGGCAGTGCTGGGTTAATGTTTGGTCTCGATGATCTTGCAGAGCTTTTCCAACCTTAATGATTCCATGATTCCATGATTTTAATTCCAGCAGCTGGCTGCAGCATCACCACAACCTCCCGTGCCCCAGCACCGACCCCTGCACGGCTCAGACCAGCCCAACTGAGCCAACACTGAGAACCAAATGAGGTCTGAAAGCAAAAATCCTAATAGGAAAAAGAAACCCTGACTTAATGAAAACACATTAAATACTTCCTTGTGAAGGTCTTAAACCCAATTCCTCAGGGAGGGGAGAAAAATACACTTCCAGTGGGCTCATTAACCTCTTCCCACCGGCACTGACAGAGCACGGAGATGGATGTCGTTAACCCCCCTCCATTAGGGCACCGTTAAATATCAGTATTGAAAAAGGAAACTTCAAAGATTCGCAGGGAAAGGGTAGGAAGCAGAACAGAGAATAACAAAGAAAGGGAAGACAGAGGAATTCACTGCCCACATAGGCTGTAACAGAAAACAAACTTCGACTTCTGAAGGAAAATCCCATTCCTCTGTCTCCTGACATTTCACTGCAGTCAAAAACTTTTTCATGATTTAATCCAAAGTAAATGGTTCCTTGCCACAAAAAGCTCCTATTTCCATCAAAGGATATTAACTAGTTCTGTCTTCACCACAATTTATTATTAAAGCTGTGTTCAATAGCCATGTAGCAACATTTCCTTTCAAATAACACTCTTTAGCACAGAACTTGCTGGTAACATTTCACAGGCGGGAAATGCCTCTTTCTCCCACTTTTTCAGGAGATAAAAGTGGCTCGTTTACTATTCCTGTCTTTCCTAAGGATTTTTTTTGTCTGATTTCTTGGAAGTTTTTGGAAGCCAAATGGTCTGGTTTTCCCCTATCAGCTGTACTCGCTATGCAAGCAAACCCCCATCTCTAAAATGAGGGAAAAATGGACTTGCCCATCTCCTTCAGTCCCTCAGTCACCTGCCCCGGCACCAGCTCGTCACTGCTCCCCAGTTCTCAAGGAAAAAACCCTTTAATCCTGCCCAGGTCTTTCCACCAAGGAATGCCACAAGTGGGGACATCCCAGGAGCAGGAAGGCTGTGAGCATTCCTGGTGTCCCCACAAACACTCACCACCTCCAGACTAAACAAGAGCCACCCAGCAAAGACTCCTGAGGCTCCCAGCCAAACAAACTGCTGCTTAAAAATGAAAATACACAGAGATAACAAAGCACATTGGGAAGGAGTTGGGTCCACGCTGCTGTACCTGGACTCGTTCTCACAACCTGGCTCTGTTCCAGCTGTAATGGGAATCAAGTCCTCAAAGAGAACAAATGGGGGAGAAATTCCTGAACCAGCCACTTGTGGTGGTTTTAGTAGCACAAATGTATCTTCCCCAGCGGCCACTTCCCCAAGGCAACCCCACAGGTCCTTCCTTGGCTTGTTGTGGCATCTCCACAGCCACGGCCACGGTGACCCCTGCACCACCACCTTCCTCCCAGGGGCTGAAACCCTTTGAATTCTGCCATACAGGCAATCCCAGTGTGGACCCAGACCATGGCTTTTCCAGTTAAATGCCTTTGCACAGAACTGCTGGTGACAGGGGCTTGCTGACTGGGATGGGGAGGCACTTCTGCTCCTGTTTCTGGCTTGTGTGTCTTGGAAACCCTTTGGTGAAGCTGCCTAAAATCCCTCTGGACAATGCTCAAAGCAGGGTCCCAGTGACAGGGTGGGTGAGCGGCTGGAGCTGCACCCACCACCCAGTTTGGAAATGCAGAGCTTTAACCAAGCCCCAGTTTCTGGAGAAAACCAAAATCCAGGTGTTCACGTAAGCACCAATAATATGGAAACGCGGGTCTGAAAATCTGTTTTCCAAGTCCTCATGAAGCCACAGAAAAAGAATTTAATATGCAAGCAACATTTAAAAGCTGCTGAAGTCTCAACCAAAGGCCAAGGGAAGGGATGAGGTGGATACTGTGCTTTATTTGTCTCCTTGAAATAAACTGAGCTGCTTCCCTGTCAGTAAGTGGCCAAGTGCCACTGGCTGCTCTTCCATCACTGCCACGAGAAACTGGATTGGAGGGAAGAAAGGAGATGCTCCAAGAAGGATGATGGTAAGTCCTCTGTGCAGGACAGGGACGTTTCCCACACTTCCTTTATCTGTGTCTTCCCTCGTGGTTGTTTGCAATAACTCCTTGGAAACGGCAAATTTGAAATCTGTTTCCTTAACAACTCATGTCAGGGCTGTCTGGGGAACAGAGCTGAGCCTGCCACGGGCGAGGTGTCTCCAGTTCCAGGCTTTCTTCCTCTCGTTTCGGTGCCATGGAGCTGCCAGGTCATTTGGTGGCCACTGCCACATCGATGCCTAGCTTAAAGCATTATTTATTTTCCCATTTTTCCCCCCAGGAACCACATTTTGGGTCAAGAAGAGAGAAAGGCAAGAGGGAGAGCACCTCTATACCTGTGATGGGCTTTGCCAACACGTTTCAGAACAGCACAGTCACAGGAAACCCTGAAGCCCTGGCACAACACACGGGCAGACCACGCTGCATTCACGGCCCACTTTGATTCCCAAGGCTCCTGAAGATGCACAGCAAGCCAAGGCCTGGGCACAGCTCACCCAGTAACCACGTACCAGCTGATCCCAAACTACCTGTCACCACTTACACCCAAATTAAAGTGCTGAGAATGTAAGTCACTGCCCCGAGGGTGGCCGTGCCCCAGCACCCAGGGGCTGTCCATGTCCCAGCACCCAGACATGCCCCAGCACTCAGCTGTGCCCCAGACATGCCCCAGCACCCAGCTGTGCCCCAGCTGTGCCCCAGACACGCCCCAGCACCCAGCTGTGCCCCAGCTGTGCCCCAGCACCCGGCCGTGCCAGCGCCTGCCCTGGGGTTTCTCCATCGCAGGGCCCAACTTGCTCCTCTGACTCAACCCTGCAACCTGTAATAAACCCAGGGCAGGAGAGGCCCCAAACCAAAATAGCAGGGCAGCACAGGGAGCGGTGGAGGTGCACCCAGAGCACCGGTGGCAGAGGTTGAGCAATGCCAGGGTTATTTGTGTCTCTGCTGCACGAATGGCTCCCAGCTCGCGGCGGCTGACGCGGGTCAGCTCTGCCGAGGCACAAACACGGCCCAGACAAAGCTCTCCAGCTCTGCTGCGAGCTGGAATCACAAGGTCAGCCCTTGGTGCCTGCCTCGGGCTGGCCTCCAGCAGGAGACACTTCTGTGGGGAAGCTCTGAGCAGCACAAAACGCTGGAACAAGGTGAAGCACAAAGCTCTGCAACACGGGCTCCAGGAGATTAATCCCTGGATCCTGCAGTGCAGACACACAGAGAAATGTCACCAAACCCTGCAAATATCAGAACCTATTTGCCCCCCTTTCAGTAAGCTCTGTATTTCAGTAATTCAATTTTGAAGGTAATTTCCTGACTCAGGCTAATCTCTCTTACTCTGCCCATTTTCCTCTTAGCACACCCTGCAGAAGTGCTGCAGGCTGCTGGGTTATTCATGTCAGTACAGAAACCAGAGGGATGCAATTCCTTCTTATCTGCCCATTTTGGTTAAGGGAGTCTGTCTGTCACTCTGATAAGAGTGCACCTCCAAATTTTAGAAGACCTTCCGAGGGCGAAGCGGAAGAGACACTTTGATAGAGATTAGATATGAGATCCTGTGCTAAGACAAGCACTGAACACGGGGCTGGAGGGGCTCTGGGGAGAGGGCAGGCAGCTGATACAGCTTTTGGGCACTTGTGTACCTTCCTGGAATCCCCCACCAGAGAAAACTGAGCCCCATCCAGCTCTAACCCATAGGAGCTGCAGGGAGCACTGGGATAATCACAGGCTGGAACAACCATCCAGCAGGTTTTGTGGGACACCAGCACCCAAGGCCAGCTTGTAGATGAAGGCTGGTCATCTGATGGAGAGGATGACACAGAACAGCTGCAAAGGAGAGGGTTTGGGAGCTCAGGATCATCTTTCATGTCTTGTGGAAGTCACTGCCAGCTCACTGAGCTGTTTCCTGGGCTCCACTGCCAGGACCTTGGACTTCCCTTCCCAACTGGGCTCTGTCCTGTGTGTTCCCTGCACCCCATTCCACTGTTTGCTTGCAGGGAACGCCACTATGAGAGGAAAAGGGCCTTCAGCACCTGTTTTCACGCTCACAGATCAGCAAAGAGCAGCCACATCCTCCCTCCTGATGCTGACAGGCAGGTGACAACACACAGCTTTTCCAGATGATGTCCCTTCCCAGCCCAGACGCAGTACCGCTTCCAATCTGCCAGGGGAACTGCAGGCACAGCCCAGGGCCACCCCTCACGTTCCTGCTGGGCTGGTGCCAAGACCACGCTGGTATCTGCAGATGTGACAAGGCCAGACAGAGCCCTCCCCTGGCATCCTGCACTGCCAGGCCTCTGGATCAGCCAGCTCCCCTTCAGAAAACAGATGCAATGCAAAGCAGCCCTAAATCCATCATACTTTAGGTGCCGATGGAAGTGGGAGATGGTAGGTAGGAGCGTTCTGCCTGCCTACAGCTTTCAGCACAGGGCACAGGAGACTGGAATATTAAAAACCCTGTTACAACACTTTGGCTGAACTCAGCCTGCTGTGCATCCAGCTGCTCCAACCCCGATGGCCTGGGGGAAAAGGGCACAGCTCCTCCCAGACTGCAGCCCCTCCTGCAGACAGTGCAACATCACCCAGCAGGAACAGCCCTCAGATCCATCGGATAGAGAGGTGGTGGTGGACAGGAGGAATGGGGAACTGGGAAGTGCACACTCCAATTCCAGCAACACCGACCCCATCCATGGCCATGGAGTCAGTCAGAGTCACAGAACACCTCCACTTGGAAGGGACCCATAAGGATCTCACCAAGCCCAAGTCCCAGAGTTGCACAAGCCTTGTTTGTGTGCATGTCCCCTCTGCCTGGCACAGGGTGGGGTGTGCAATAATGAACTCAGACAAAAACACCTCTGTTGCCGTGGGCTCTGACTCACATCCATGGATGAGGACGCTGGCAGCCACCAGAGGATGGTGCTGCACATTGCATAGGGGGCACGAGGAAGCAGGGGCTCACACCACCATCCTGCTCCCCTGAGCACCTGAGAATATTCACCCAAATCCATGGAAGTGGTTCAAGATAAAGATGGGAAAGCAGCACTGATTTCTCACCAGGCTTGTGAGCCACCTGTAACACCCCTTAGCTGCAAGAAAACACACGCCTGTGCCAAGGCTGGGGCTGTGCCTGGATGCTCCAGAGGTGCTTGATACCCCAGAAACCACCACTGGAGAAAAAAAGCAAAATGCAAACCCACAAAATGCAAAATCCAATGGTTTGCCCACACACATTCCCATCTCCAACACCCTGACATAAAGCCCACAGGGACCAAAAAGCCTCTTCCTTCTTCTCATCTTCCTTTGCTTAACTGTTTTTCCATCCAGCAGTGGCCCAAACCTCCCTCATCACACACAAACACCACTTCCACTCCTCTGTCCCCATCACAGCCTGTCAAACACCCTCAAAGCCTGCAAATCACCCGTGGCTGCACAACAGCAGGTTGTGAGAGCCAGAGGCAGCCAAAGGTTCAGGGTAATCCCACTGGGGTCCAAGAGATGCCCAAAAGGACTTGGTTTTCTGCTCCTTATGGTCGCTCGAGCTGGTTGCATCCCTCGTGGTGTTCCTGCGCCTCCAGCACTCGGGCGGCCGCATCCTCCCGCTGCTTTGGGAAAGACGTGATGCTGGTGGAGATCCCACGGGGAAACAGAGGCCACTGGGGCCTCATGGCCCCTGATGCCATGAGAAATCCCAGCAGTGGAGCTCCAGGGGTGAGCAGCAGGGGCAGGCGCTCCCTCCAGTCCCCAGCACACCATAAATCGTGCCCGTATTTTCCCTCTGCCAAGGTCCACTGGCTTCACTGCCTCCCCATCCCAGAGCCTGTTTTCTTTGCTGCTTATCTCAAATTAGGAAATCCACAGGAATTGCAGGCTGGGGAAGCTGTTTGTCAAGAGCCTCCAGCCCCTCGTGGGGATTTTTTGTATGAGGGACTTTTCATTTAGTTGCTGCTTTGTTCCCAGCCCTCAGTCTGTCTGCTTGCAGTGGGAGTTCGCTGGAATCAAAACTGGAGAAAAGCTCTTGGAATTCACCCGGGGAACAAAAGGGCTTTTGTGCAGGAGGATTTGGAGGACCAGGCTGCTTTCACTGCCACTACCTTCATGTCTATTTTCTGGGTGCCAAAGAGCACCTGCCCGTGGCACTGCAGGAGGTGGGCTCTGCCCGGGCACAGGGGGACGCGTGGGCAGGGGCACGGGCACCTCCTACACCTGTCAGCAGAGGAAGAGGACCACAGAGGGGCAAGGGGCTTTCCAAATGTTCCTGCATCGTGGCATGCAAAGGTTATCCATGCCTTTGTGCTCCCTGCCCCTCAGGAAGGCAGGGCAGGCTCTGCTCCTCAGGGCAGCACCCTGAGAGGTCTCCCAAGGGACTCTGCCGTGCCACGGGTGCTCCCCGTGCAGCCCCAGGGATGAGGGGCTGAAGCTCCCACAGCAACAGGAGAGCTGAGGGGATGCTGAGGGTTTGCCCACGAACCGGGCATCATTCCCAGTGCTCCGCTTGCTTTTTTTAACTTCCCCTTATCCACCAAGATTTCACCTCCGTGAGTGACCACACACACAGCTAAGGGGCTCTGAGCACTTCCCACACAAACAGCGAGCAGGCAGCAGCAACTGTCCTATATTTAACATAAAAGCAGGTGCTCCATCTGCCTCAGCCACAACGGGGGCAGGATTTGCCTTAAATCCATGTGCCACAGCCCAGCTACAAACACCATTATGCTTCCCCAAACCCGCTGCTCCCTGGAAAACCTGACACAGTAAACTTCATACAATCACAGAATCATAATATATCCTGAGTTAGAAGGGACCCACAAGGATCAGAGTCCAACTCCTTTCCCCATTGCTCTGCAGAGCCTCAAACCCCAATTTTCTTAGGGTGATAAGATCCCCTCCCCATCAGACACCCCACAGACACCCTTTCGCTCAAGGTCTCCCTCCAGTTTTCAATTTTGCTTTTCAGGTTTTTTAATCTGCTCGAGGCAGCTGGGATTTTCTTAAGGGGCATCCTGCCAAGTGTTTTCGGGGAAGCAGAGTGGGGGCCCTGCAGCACAGCTTCACCTCCCCTGAAAAACCAAATCAGCTCCTGCGTCTTTCCCAGCTGCCCGGCCCTGAGGGGTGGCCAGGCCGTGCACCCGGAGAGGACAGGCTGCTGTCCTGGTAGCGCCAGCACCGAGCCAGGGCCTCTTGGAGCTGTCAGATGTGCTGCCAGCACGGGAAATGCAAATTGCTTTGGAAAAGGAAGGTGACATTTCCACTCTTTGCCGCGCTGCACTCACAGCCCTGCGGCTCCAGCCGGGAAGGCTTCTGTGTCTTGCTGGTGCTTAGATTTAAGCCCGTGCTCAGCCTGAGCTCACGTTCCCATTAAGCCCGTCCTAAGTGCCAGGCTGAGCGGGATCATGGGTGTAGAGGCTGTGCCAGACCGCTGGCTTAGCCTTTGCAAGAGCCGCAGCACAGTCTGGGCACCTGCCACCCTCAGCCCCTTTTCCAGTCCCGAAAAGGACAACCCACACGTGGACAGTGGTGGCTCCCCATCATCCCCCTCCCGTGCCCGGTGCTGCCTCGTAGCATCCACTGGCAAAGCCACGTGGGCAAGAGCTGAGGCTTGTTCAGCCAAAATGAGTCAGAAGGCTGGAAAAGCAGGACTTTGATAAAACTGGACCAACGGCCCCTTTGGGGTGTCACCGTCCCCAGAGAAGCAAGCACAGAGATTTGTCCCCCAGCTCCTGCTCCCCCACATCTTAGTGCAGCCCCATTTCACCCACTGAACACCTTCCCTGTGGGGTATCTGTCCTGGAATCTCATTTTACCAAGCACAGACATCTCAACTGCACCTCTGTCAGACATCCACTGCTGATGCTCTGCACACAAAACCTGGGGTTATCATTTTCTGCTCATGACTAAAGACACCTTCAGTCAAAATGAGCAATTTATGTTCCAAAGAGAGAAAAGTGCTCATCGATTTGGTCATTCTGCGAGTTATGAAGCATCAATAATATTTACAGCCAAATGGGAATATCCATGGAAATAGAGGAATGTGCCACAAGCCATTCCTTCAGTGACCATCCTCACCTTCTGCAGAAGTCCCTGGGGAGCAGGAGGCCTATGTTAATCCATGTGTAGATCAGAAATTAGGTGGCAACCTCCATCAGAGGTTTTCCTGCATTAGAGGAATGTCACGGCACCAGCAGCACTGCCATGGAAGAGAAGGATCTGCTTCCTTGCCGAACGCTTCGTCATGGGAAAGTCTGGTAAAGCCAAACAGCCAAACACTGTGCTTAATTTTTCAACATGGCTTTTACCAGTCTGCCTTTGTGCTACCCTGTTAGACAGCTGTTCCTTAATGATTTCAGAGCTTATTTGCTTATTTGTATATCTAAATTATTAAAAATGGTATTTCACAGTTCTGGACGGTGCAGATGGGAGGAACTAACTCCTGCTCCCTCTGCTGGCAATGCTTCCAGCCAACGTGTAGGTCCTACTTTAAAAACACCCAGGAACACTAATCCCAGGGAGAAGCCAAGGGAACTGCAGGAAAGCCAAGCCCGTGCCCCCTCCAAGCCACCCAAGGCTCCAGCTCTGCAGCTTTGGGCACTGCTCCAACACCAGGGCAGGACAGGAGGCTCCAGGGAGTAACTGTCCTCCTGTTTATTGCTCTGTCAGCAATAACAGCTCCAGCAAACCACCGGCACACGGAGCTGCTCCCCCAGCGGCAGCGAGTCTGTCCCGCCACGGGCACAGAGCCTGGGCCTGCAAACACCTCAGCACTGCAGGCTGGCACGGGCAGGGAGGCTCCTGAGCCCAGAGCAGGTGAAGGTGGATGCAGCTTCCAGGGAATTTCTCTAAAGTTCAAACCCATTCTAGCCTGAGGTCAAAGAGCTTGACCTGCCAGACACCTGCTCAGAACCATGGAATATCCCAAGCTGGAGGGACCCACAAGGACCATTGATGTCCAACCCCTGGCCTGTGTGGGACACCCCAACAATGCCCAACCACTGTCCAAATGTTCCTTGAGCTCTGGCAGCCTTGGGGCTGTGCCCACTGCCCTGGGGAGCCTGTTCAGTGCCCAACCACCCTCTGGTGAAAGAACCTTTTCCTGAGATCCAACATAAACCTCCTCTGACACAGCTCCAGCCATTCCCTGGGGTCCTGTCACTGCTCACACAGAACAGAGATCAGTGCCTGCCTCTCCACTGCTCCTCATGAGGCAGCTGCAGAAGGTCTCCCCTCAGTCTCCTCTTCTCCAGGCTAAAAGAGCACATTGCTTGTATGTCAAATAAAGAGCAAGCAGTATGTAAAGAACAAAAGCCTTTCCCCACTTTCCATCATGCAATTTTATCTCAGCTTGGAAAACACGCTGAAGAAACCCATTACAGCACAGCACTGTGGCACAAGGCAGCAAGACTTCTCCTTTTTTCCCTAATAAAGTGTCCCTGACACAACTGGGCACATTTTTTTTTCTCTCCCCATATGTCCACGTGGATCAAAGCCCATCAGGTCACATCTCTCCACCCAGCCTTCTAAATGAGGAGCTGAAAACACAAACGTCTCTTTATAAGCCTTCCTGTCAAAGCCTTCACAGAACTCCCCAGTTTTGAGGCTGTCGTTGCACTTACACACACACTCCCAAAAATGATCCTGCTTTCCGTGTGCAAGAGCAGATAAGCAGAAATGGGAAAAAAAAAGAGCAGAAATGAAAGGGGGGAAAAAGGCAACCAAGAGCAGCAGGATACCATAAATCACGGGCACAAATCCATAACGTCCATCCCACTTAGCAACCAGGACAAAATACATCCCAACCTTGTAAATTCTTATGTGTGTGCTCAACCCCAAGCAAGCACATTCAGTCCCACTGACTCCTGCACAAGGGCTTAGATGCTGCAAGTTCAGCACGTGCACATGTAGCTTCAAGATGAAAACACGAAAAAAAAAATCCTATTTAGCTTCTCCTTTAAGGGGAAAGAAAAAAAATTCTTCAGCCCCTACTCGTCCAAACAGGGCCCTGCTCGGGTACAACTGCTCTGACCGAACCTCAGGATTGCTCCTGCCTCTTTTCAAACAAGCTGCTGGGAAAGGAGCCCCCCCTTTGCAGGAGGTGCTGGCTGGGGAGATGCTGCACAGGATGGGCCCTCAAGGAGTGTGCTCGAGGTGAAGGGAATGGCTGATGACGCTGGAAGCGCTGGCATTGTTCTGGTTTGGCTGCAGGAAGAGCCAGAGGAGGAATGCTCTCCTAGCGCAGGAAGCCGTTCCAGCCCCTTATCAGACATAAAGCTTCTGATTTCTTGCGGGGGAAGCACCAAATGTTTTTTTTTTGAGGGGAAGGAAAAAAAAAAAAGGAAAGGAAAAAAAAAATTGCCTGCTTAGCTCCAAAGGAAGCTGCCCAATGGCATGAATGGAGCTGAGGGGGTGCCACGAGGCAGGCTGTGGTGCTGCCCAGCTCAGGGGCTGCCAGGGCACGATCCCCTGCTGCCACCCCCACAAAGACCTGCAGAGGTGCAAGCCCTGGGGTCCTTCTCTCTGCCAAATGCTGCGAATTCAGCCCTTCCCGTCTCCAGAAAAGCAACTTACTACTGATCATCCCTGAATGCAGCTCCTGTGCCGCCATCCCCAGCTGCCAGGGGCTATTTTGGGCTCTCCCCCTCCAGTTCCAATGCTGTTCCGTCGGGGGGCTGGTGTGGGATGTCCTTCCATGCATTGCACCAAGCTGGCATTTTAGTTAATTTGTGGAACTGATTCCTTGGCAGGAATTCAAGTTTTTCCGTAGAGATGTTTCAAGTTTTATTAGCAATGAGCAAATTGCTGGTGTCCTTGGGAAAGGTAAGGAAGTCAGAGTCTGTGTTAATTGCCTGCATTTTTTTCCAGAGGGTATCTCCCAAAGGGCAATTCTATGCCACACAGCACAGCTCTCTGATTACACAAGGACCTGTCTATATAATAATGGTTGTCTTGGCTTATTGTACAGATATCTGAATAAACTTCAATTTTACGTATATTCACGACTTTATCAGACTTTGTGCCACGTTTCAGCCAAGCACTCCCCGTCTCCAGCCTGGTTTCTCCTGGTAGGTTCTTAGAGGATTGTGGTTTTCATCTCCTAAGAGTTAAAAAGCAGAAAAACGCTTTGGAACAGGTCAAAACCCAACAGTGTTAGAGCATTGCCTTTCTTCTGCTTTAATAGGCTACTCTGACAACCCTCTGCTTGTTAAATGAGAGAAAAATCTGTGGGCATGCAGTGAAGGTCAATCTTGTGGTTTTTGAAAGCATTTAATTAACAGAGTTAAGTACCAAGGTCTTCTTGGGAGGGAGTTCTGCATTAACCAGCATCTTTCTGTTCAGAGCAGCAGACCTGCAAGAGGAGACAGCAGGATACAGCTACAGCTCCACGGCCCAAACTTCAGTGCTGCTCACATTTAAGTACAACAGTTTCCCTGTCCTGTTGCTCCCTCCCAAACCTGGAAGGAGTTGGGAAATCACAGTCAGACCTGTCTCTGCACCTCACTAGCAGCAGAGTCCCAGCCAGCCAGACCCTGACCTTGTTCTGCAGGGGCTGGGGTGGCCCATTGCACCTTCAGGGCCCAGCAGGGCTGCCAGAGCCCTTTGCTGCGGCTTGTGCTTCTGCCTGAGGCACTTTTGCCAAGTGCTGAGGCTCAGTGCTTAAGCAAATCTACTTAAGACCTAGCTTAGCCCAAAGGGGGTTTGATGACAGCATGTAAAGTCCCTGTCTTTTCCTTCACCCAACTGGCAGAAGAGGATGGCTATTCTCAGCTCCTACAGGTGTTCACTCCTCGAATAAAACCGCAATAAACATCCCATATTTGTGCTTTAACCCTGGGCAGCCACAAGCACAAACCCCACGGTCCCAGGCCGACACTTCCCTTCTGAAAGGCCACAGCATCAGCTGTTTGAGAGCAGAAATCAATCCCAGCCCTCACAAAGCCAAACTGGGGTTTATTTCTTCATGCTTTTGCAGCACTGCAGACCCTAATTGCAGGCAATTAAAGCAGCCCTAGAAAAAAGGGCTGTGTTGAAACCAAAGCTGGGAAGTGTGTCTCTGAGTGGGGGCCAGCTGCCAGCACTGGAGAAGTGCCCTGGAAGAAGGAGCCGGTGCCCAGGGCCCTGTGAGGTGCTGCACAAACCCTCCACGCAGAGCTGGTGCCAGAAGAGCCCTCTCATCTCGTGTTCCCTGGCTTTTTAAGTGAATCCTTCACCTCCTACATGCAGGTACTTGAGTCAGCCTGTGAATCCGGCGGGCTCTGACTGGGGCTCCTGCACATGGCAGATGATGAGAGCAAACAGAACGGAGCAAATCCAGGGAAAGCATCACTGCATTGCTTGGGTTGGGAGGGAGCTGAAAGCTCTTCTCATTCCACTCCCTGCCATGGGCAGGGACACCTTCCACCAGCCCAGGCTGCTCCAAGCCCTGTCCAACCTGGCCTTGGACACTTCCAGGGAT
>JAWMRA010000042.1:2244535-2285892 GCA_035584735.1 Pseudotriccus pelzelni
ATCTTGCTTTTGCATTCCCTCGGAACCGGGACCTAATTCCTGAAGGTATAACACAAGGATAAGTCGAAGAGAATTATTAATTTGTTATTTATAATCAGCGAGGGTTCTGTTAAAGGTTTCGGCTGATATGAAGTTGGACAAGGCAGAATCACCGGTTTTAACGTATTATTCCACAGTGTGGAAATGGATGTATTTCCCATTTATTTTCTCACGGATATAAGGTATAAAAATCCAGTGAAAAGGTTGCATGGAGAGCATGGGTGGGAGTGCAAGCAGTGCTGCCACCTCTCCTCAGGCTGGAAAATGTGTATTATAACTGATTTTGATACCACACCTCCGTTTCCCAGCTGGCCCCAGGCAGTGAAATCACACTGGTCTGGCCTTGCCATTTTTAGCTGCGAGGGCCAGATTCTGAAGGAGGCTGCAACCCTCAATTAGGGACCTGTGTGTAACTCCCCACTGTTCAGAGGCTTTCAGGGATGAGGGAAAAGCGCTGCCGTACGTGGTCCTTCCTGCCAAGCTTCCAGCTCGAGCAAATCCCCAAACCCGTGCAATAAATCCCCGAAATGAAAGGGTTGCGATGGAAATGCTGACAGACCCTTAACTGACACATCACCAGTGCCAGCCTTGCCACTGGGTATCCGTGAGCTGCACCAGCACTGGGGCAGGATCACCGTGGGGAGCCAGAGCCCTTGTCCTGTGAAGTTGTGCCGCAGGGCTCTGGTTTTTAAGTGGATTTTAGGGTTTCTGACAAACTTCCGTTGGTCAAACTTGCGCGCAGGGATGCTCCTTTGGGTTTTCTTCAGGCTTTTGGAGGAACGTTGGAAGATCATCCATCGAATGTTATCAAAACCCAGTCGCTTGCACAGAATCACAGAGTCGAGGGATATCGTGAGTTGGGAGGGACCCACAAGGATCGTCCAGTCCACCTCCTGGCCCTGCACAGGACACCCCCAAAAATCCCACCATGTGATGCCTGAGAGTATCACCCAAACCCTCCTGGAGCTCTGGCAGCGTTGGGGCTGTGACCAAACCCTGGGCAGCCTGTTCAGTGCCCAACCGCCCTCTGAGGAAAGAACCTTTTCCTGAGGTCCAACCTGACCCTGCCCTCACACAGCTTCGAGGAATTTTTTGCTCTAGAGGATGGTGTCCTCGTTCTCCACAGTTTCCTGGAGCTCTGCCATGTCCCCTGCTGGTTCCAGGTGCCATCGGGTGCCCTGGGATGTCCCTGTCACACCCACAAGCTCGGACTGCACAGCAAACCCCGTGTCCCACGAGGAGCACCCAGCAAACACCACAATGTTGATTTTAACTTTGTTTTTGGTGTTTTCACTATTCCCCCTTCTCAAAGGTGTGCAGGGATCCGGGATCCCACTGCAGGGCTGCCTTCCTCAGAGTTAGGGCATCCCTGCACAGCGCCCTGCTAACGCCAAGGGGAATTTTCTCCCAACTTTCACGGGTTTAGGCTGTGCTGGGACCTGCAGAGGCTTGTCCTTCTCGCGTGCTGCTCAGTGGTTCGTGCGTGCAGGGTTGGAGGGTGTGTGAAGCTCGGCCAGAGGACAAGTCCTGACAGGCTGCAGCAACACTAGGAAGTGCAGGGGGAGGCAAGGGCACATCACTCCCAAATTGGGGGGCTTCCTCCAGGGTGTGAGGGCTGCAGCCTTCCCCAGTCCCTGCAGGATGCCCTCCCCTGCCCTGGAGCCGAGCAGGGACGTGGGTGAGTGACACATGTAGGTAGGACTGGACTTGAGATCATCACAGTGCTGTGATCTGGTTGCTGTTAGCTCTGAGTCACAGAGTGGTTTGGGTTGGAGGGGATCTTTAAAGGGCATCTAGTCCAACCCAAACCATGGGCAGGGACATCTTCCACCATCCCAGGTTGCTCAGCAATCCATCCAGCCTGGCCTTGAACTCTTCCAGGGATTGGGCAGCCACAGCTTCTCTGGGCAACCTGTGCCAGTGTCTTGCCACACTCATTGTAAAAAACTTCTCCCAAATGCCTAAATCATGTGGTACCAAGTCACTTCATTCCCTTCACAGTTGCTCCAGCACAATGCTCTGTCTGTCCCTTGTCAGGCCTTGTTCTTATTAAAGTCTACATTCTGCAGAGAGTGTGACCAGATCTCCTTTGTCCAGGCGGAATTTCCTGTCCAGGCAAAGGGAAGGGAAAGGGGAAGGGGAAAGGGAAGAGGAAGAGGAAAGAGAAGGGGAAGGGAAAAGGAAAGAGGAAGGGGAAGAGGGAAGGGAAGGGGAAAAGGAGTTACAGCAGAGGGAATACATATGGCTGAACAAAGAGATCCAACTTCTACATTTAGGTCTGGCCATAACTTTTTTCTCCATAACTTTTTTCTCCATAACTTTTTTACTCCCTGTCTAGAGTCCTCTGAATTTCCTGCATGTTCTGATTTATTTATTCCTCCTTCCAGCTCTCTCCTTCATTGCTAAGGAACGAATTTGCTGCAGAGAAATTGGTCGAAACGCTGTGGCATCAGGGCCCTACTGAAAAATCTCCTCTCTGCCCCTGCAAATGGGAGATTTGCGCCCAATTTTATATTTGTTTTAGTCACAGCATCATTTCCAGCACTTGCTTTGGTTGGGGCGCTCGGAAGCTGAGCCGGGTCACGCGTTGGGTTTGTCCGGGGAAAAGACAATTAGAGGCTTCAGTGTCAGTGTTTGTGTGAACGCTCACTCGGGGGTAATTAATCCCAGAGCTCTGTCCACAAACAACAGCAAGTCCCAGATTGTCCTGCTTGCCTCCTGCAGGACCATCCTCAGAGGTTGTTTCTGTAGCTCAGTTCCTCACACCTCCATGGGGAGGGGGGTGATTTACCCCAGTCCATCTCCCTTTGCTAAGAATTTTTTTTAAAATTCAGATGCCGGTCTTGGTGTTCAAGGATGCACAAAGAGGTACCACAGGTGTTGGGACACCAGTTTTGCTTTCTGTTTCCCACGATCTGTGATTATAACAGTTAAAAACCACGCAGGACCAGCATTCTGAATTTTCCAGGGTTTTCCCAGAGCATCACGCACAGTGTGAAGGTGCCGTGGCTGTTGCTCTGAAGCTGTTGTGTATTTTGGGTGACAGGCCTGTGCAGGGACAAACAGAAGTCCTGGTGCCTGGGAAGTGGGATCAAGCAGAGGAGAAGAGTGAGCCAACTTCCATGGGGCAGGAGGTGGGACAGGCTCCAGCAGGACCTCTGCAGAAGGACCCAGGGGCTACTTCAGGTCTCTTCAGTCCTGCTTTGTGTTTTGGTTGGGTTATGCTGCTTCCAGCCATCACCTCCCTTCATGGCAATAGGAGCTGTGGGATCAGCGTAGCCAGGGTTTGGCTTGGTGTGCCCTGTGAGGGTAACAACAGCTTTTGGAGACACCAGGCAAGGCAATGATATTGTCAAGTGTGATCCCATCCCCTGCGCAGCATCTCGTGAAACTTCCCACTGTTTTTTTAGCTGAGGTGGTGGTCAGTCCCCACAGACCATGGGATCAGGCAAATGCCAGTCATTCCCTGATGCTCCCGAGGTGCAGAGGCCTCACACTGAAGCTGAAAATTAAAAGTAGTAGGAATAACACACTGAAGGCTCTGCCTGCTGTGGGGCAGCAGACAAGGCGACACTCCCTGCTACAAAAGATGAATAAACTGCAGGAAGTTCTCCAATAGAAGAGGGACCAGCTGGGAAAGGGGATGCTCCCAAAAGGATGTCTGGGGAAGGAGCCTGAAGAAAAGCCAAAGCACACAGAGGGTGCAGATGCTGGGGAGGAGAACTCGGCTGGGGGAGAGAGGAGGTGAGAAACAATGAGCTGTCCTGAGCATGAGCCGCTCATGGGAGCAGAGACCATCTGTTCCTCAGGGGCTGAATGGGTGATATCCTGCATTCCTTTGTTCCCCGGGTTACAGGGAATTGCAGGCTGCAGGCATTTAAAGCCAAACACAGTCCCCAAGAGTTCAGCCACATCTTACCTTTTGTCTGAATTTCCTCAGTCTCCTCCTCCTCCTCCTCCAGCCTCTCCTCCCTGCGCATTTTTCCACCTCCGAGTAGGTGGATTAAAGCCCAGTAGGACGCTGCAGTTCTCAGAAGTTAAACAAACTCTGCTGCCCCGGGTGGGATGTTGGTAAACAGGGTGGGATGTTAGTAAATTCTTTTTTGTAGCTTTAGCTGGAAAGGTGGGGAATTGGGAGAGGATAAAATAACCCAAGAAGTACATGCAGCTCATAAAAGAGGCAGAGGCCAGTAAATAAAAATCACTTTCAGGTTAGTAATAATAAGGTCTCATAGACATAAACCAGGCTGGATAACAATGATGGGTCAAGCACACCCTTCCAGGAGGGGCGAGGGTGATGCTCATATCTGTTAACCTGAAGAAGAGGGACAGAGGTCGAGGTGGAGAGCCAGGCAGGATTTTTTAAATTTTTAGGAAAATATGAATTTAATGCACAGATGAACTAAAGCAGCCTCATACCTCTGGAAATTAATTGACTTGCAGTCTGGGAGAAAAGGTGTTTTTATATGGCCTGTTTTACATCGCTTAATCCTGGCAGTCCTGCTCTAGGGGATGGTTTTGTCTCTTTTAAAAAGCCTGAAATTTTATCAGGTACGTATTTTGTGGTCACCTTTTTGCTGTGCTGCTGCACAGAGATGTCCAAGCAGAAAACCCCCCTCGAAGGTCCCACCCCTCTGTCACCTGTTGGGCTTGTCACGAAGGGGCAGAGTCACAACTGCTTTTTCCTTGGCTATTGCTGTGGGTTTAACGCTGAAAATGTTGTTACGGGCTTTTTTTTTACCATTTGCATTTCCTCCTCTCCTCAATCCCTGCATCTCTCTCTCTGTATAATAGAATTTCTGTTTATTTTGGTGCAGTAATGGACCCAAATGCATCCTCCAGGCCCCTGGGAGCACTTAGCCCAGACTTTAGTCACAGCCCTTTTGTGTTTGCTGGATTTGCAGGGCCGGCTCTGGGTCACAGCCCCGGCCTGATGCCGTGCCACTGGCTCCCTGTTCACGGCCCTGTGACTGCTCAGCTCTGCCAGGGGCAGCTGGATGCTTCAGTATCTTTTAGGGTCAGATCCATCACCTTTAGTCCCCGTGGTTTTAAGATTTGCAGGCCTCTCGCCAGGCATTGTTTGAATGCCCAGTGATTTCATCCCAAAGACAGGAGCAATAAAGGACACTCAGAGTTTTCTAAATTCTGCCCAGTCATCCATATCCCAGCCCTTTCACAAGGCTGAGTGCAGCACCACATGTGCTGCTCCGAGGGATTTTTAAATTACTCCATCAAGGTTCCTCTGAAGTCAAGGCATCTTTAAATCACATTCAGTACCATTGCTCCTTTTTTTTTTCTTTTTTTTCCCAGCAAAATGAGTTGCAGGCTCTTCGACAACACAGTTAAGGGTTTAATCACAAACCGCTCATTGCTCTGGGTCCCCACGGATGCAGATCCATGTCTGCAGATGCTCCTGCATGGGGGCTTTCTGCAAGAGCCTGGGTCCCACCGAGGCCTGAGCATCTCCAGGAGGGGTCCAAGGGCACCCCTGTGCCAGAGCAGAGCTGCCCATCAGCTCTCCATCCCTCAGCGTGAACAACAACAACCACCATGAGAGTGGTTTTGTCGAGGTGGTTTAATAAACCTTCGTTATATTTATATAACTCCTGGGGCTGTATGATCTGGAGTTAATTACTGGAGCCGGTTTTCTTTGTGAATACATCTGAGGAGTTTGTCCAAAGCCCGTGGAGCTCCTTTTGTGCTCCTGTTTAACACAATACAATTCGGGGGGTTTGGTGCAAACACTGGCATCAGAGGGGCTGGGATCTAACACTTGGAGACCTCGGACACTGAAGGTGAAGGTGGCCATGGGCCCTGACAGGCTTTGCCAGGGGCTTCATCTCTACATGGCAAAACCCCTGCCTGGGATGTGGGTTCCTGACGGTTTTTGGGGTGTGGATGCAAAGCTACACAGTGTCCCAGCCAGCCTGAGATTTGGTGGGAGACCACCAGGAAACTCCCGGTACAGAGCACGCAAGGCAAGGAGAAACCTGGATATTTAGGGATAGAAGCTGAGGCTTCACCAGCAGCCAGGGAGAGGAAGGAGGAGGAGGAGGAACCCACTGCAAAAACGTTCTAAAACATGGTGGAATGAGGCTGAGCAGCTCCAAAAGTGAGACTCTGAGAACAGCAGTGCTAAATGAGGACAGGTAGTGCCTCTGTCTGCAGGGATATTTTTATTGGGATGGCAGCAGGAAACATAATTTTCTTTAGCTGACATGTATATCTGGAGTGTGTTGCAGTACAGAGTCAGCCAGTGTGGTGTTTTTTCAAAGAGGGAAATCATATTTCATGAAACATCCAGAAAAATCACTGGGAAGGGAACACAGCTGGAGGTAGGCAAGTGGCCACTGGCCCAGGGGATGCTGCCATGGACAATGGCAATTCTGACGAAAAATACCTGTTTTCTGGCACGTCCCCATCAGGGATTGACATGTTTTCCCCCTCCAAAGTCTGCCGATTTAAAAGAGGCATTTTGTGTTTTTTTTTCTACGAACATGAGCTATTATTCACGGCCAGAATGAATATATGTTTGTACCCATATGGCTGTAATTACAGTATTCTGTGTGCATTCCATACAATGTATATATTGTATATTGTGCATTATACTCCTGGCAAGGCTGCTGTCCAGAGGCTGTTGGTTCTTCAGTTTAAAGCCTGTTTTTTTCCAGAGGTTTCACTTCCCGTAAAAGTCTATTCTGGGCTGAAACTCCCCGTGCCAAGTCTTGGGCCAAGACTGAAATTTCTTTTATGAAATTTTATTTTGAGCCAGTTGGAATGTTGTTCCAGAAGGTGGATAAGAGCTCAGAGTGAAGTCTGTGTCTTGCATGGTGTGAGCAAATCTGACTCCTAAAGAACTTAAATTCTGGGTAACCATTTATAGAGGTGCCAAATGCTGCCCTTCTCAGCTGGATTTTAACCCCCCTTCCTCTATAACCAAGGATAAATTGCTCTTGGTATTGGCCTGTACATGAGCATCATGGCCTGGGTTTGAGTACTGGGAAGGTTTTGGTCTCCAGGAGGGCGCAGCTGCAGACTTGGAGCAGTAAATGCTGAAGGAAGTTGGGTTTTGCACAGTTTACTTTTTGTCTCTTTCTGGCTCCCAGAAAAGGCAGGTCTCTAAATTAGGTGCTCTGAATTACTGCTAAAGGGCTTCCCTGGCAGGGAATCGGGGCTGTAGCATTAGATGATGCAAATGCATCATCCTTGTGCTTTTCCACAGGTTTATTGATGCAGGCACATGGTTTCCAGTAAATACACTGTGTATCTCCTCAGCCTGCATGAGAAAAAGAGATCCAAACAGCAGCAGGAGATGGGTACAAGTGGGACTCAAATTGGTTGAAAGGCAGATGGTAAGTCCAAAGGAAAATGTAAAATAATTTGGGTTTGTCTGTGCCTGAACCTGAGCGATTTATGTGATTTGGCTTCTGGTTCCCAAAGGGCTCTGCAAAGCTTTGATAAAAAAAGAAACAGTGAAAGAGCAGCTGCTTTACCTGAAGCTTCTGCATCAGTGCACAAAATCGTTCCAGCATTCCTGGGCCTCCTGAAAGCAGCCAGAGCAGGCTCTTCCCAGCTGTGACAGAAAATCCAGAGCGGACGGAAGGGCCACATCCCCCAAACTGAAACTGGGGAACAATTTTCCATCTCTGGCCATGTATTTGTTGTCTTGATACTGGGCTTGTTCTCCCCTCTCTGCACAGCACAGGAAAGGATGGGCAGGACCTTCCATGTTCAATTGCAAGAAACAGCCTGCTCTGATGGGGGCATCTCCCTCCTGCTCTTCTCCACATCCAGGGGCAGCAGGTTTTGCACAGGATGCACAGGGATGCTCCCAAAGAATTTGGAAATGGTCCTCTGTGATTTTAATGCTTACTTCTTCTTCTTTTTTTTTTTTTTTCTGTCTTTACTTTTGAAAGGCTGAGTCACACAAAGAAGGAAAGAATGGAAAGAAAGGAAATTCAGTCAGTCATGTTTCCTTTCTGGAATGTTTTCTTTCTGGATGAATTAATGCATTACCACTACAGTGCATTGAACTGTGCTTCCATAATATCCTGTTTACTCAATTTCTTAGGTGAGCACCTGTGCACAACTTTCTTTTTCAACAAAAAGAGATCCTTTAAACAGAAAGTGGAAGAAATGGCACAGTCTGGCAGGGAGGAAGTGCCATTCTGCATGTGCTGCTGTGGCTTTGGAGCTGCTCCCGATGTGATGCAGAATCCATCAGCCCAAAGTGATGAGGACTGGAACACAATGGTCTTTAAGGTCTTTTCCAACCCAAATCATTCCCTGATTCTGTAATAAACCTTTGCTCAGAAATGTAATCTGGACGGTTTTGTGGTGCCCACTGCTTGCAAACACACCACCCATCCCAATCTCGGTGCAGATTCCTTTTGGTCTGGAACAAATTACATCACCCTCGGCTTTTTGTGCCTATAAAGGGCGATGATGTTCAAGGCACCCGAGCATACAAGGGTGTTGTAAAAACGAATTAGGTGGTGGTTTTAATGTGCTTTGAAGATGAAAAGCACCACAGCGCTTAAGGTGCTAATTGCTCTCTGGAGCTTCTCCCCCCGTGGTGCAGGTTGGGTTTGACTCTCAGGCGCTGATGCTGCCGCTGTGGTTGGTGGCTCTCTGGCTGCAGCAGCACCCAGGGCCAGGGGCGTCCCCCCCCATCTGACAGTAAAACACATTTCAGGGGATGTTATCCTCTCACACGTCACAGCCTGATGTTTTGGAGCACCCACATGTGAAAGCCCTGCCCTGCTTCGTGCAGACCCTTCACATTTCCTGGCCAGGAACTGTGCTGGGGGGTCACTGCTGCAGATCCTGAGCTCTGAGCTCTTCCCTGCGAGGACAGAGCCTGAGGTGAGAGGAGTTGTTGGGCTAAAATACCCTAAACTCCAAAGAGTTCCAAACTGTGCAGGGAGAACATAAAATCATTTAATGGTTTTGGTTCTAAGGGACCTTGTTCCCACTCCCTGGAACGGGCAGGGACACCTTTCACTAGGCCAGGAAAGAAGCAGAACATGAATATGAGCAGTTAAAACTTTTGAAGTATAAACAGAGACCACAACAAACATCAAAGTGACCAGAAGAATTCAGCCCCAGACAGGCTTCTATTCTGTGTAATGTTTGATGGATGAAGATAAGAAGTTTTGGTTGCTTTTCTTTTTTTTTTTTTTTTTTTAATTTTTTTTTTTATTTAATTGAAGTTCGAGTTATGTCATTGTATTTATTCAGTATTCATAAGGCAAAAGTGAAGGGCATTATTTAATTAGAGGGCTTTTACCTAATTCTCTTTGTTAAGGTGGAAACAAATGTGGGGGGAAAAAAGGGAAGTTTCCATGAGGTTTGTGCTGCTGTGGGGCTGCAGCACAGGGTGCTTGTGCCTAATGGGGGCTCTGGGCTTGAATCTTGGATATTCCCAATCACTGCTGTGGGTGAAGGCGTGCACGGCTGCGATCTCTGCTCCTGCTAACACTGCAACTCACTTCAGACTGCACTCTGGGACTCCATTCCTCTTCCCAGACGAGGACACAGCCTCCCGACTGTTCCCAAGGCAAAACGTGGACTCCACACTGCGGTTACAGAGCCGTGCATGGGCACAGCCGGGCGTGATGCTGGCGCAGCTCCTCAGGCGCACAGAACGACGCGGGACGAGGAATTCCAAACCCTCCTGCATCCTCCTCGGGGACCCGAGCGCTCGGTGCGAGGCGGAGCGGGAGCCGCACGGTGTTCTCCCGAGCACCGGACGCAGCGTCTCTGCGGCAGAGCTCGGGATGCTCGGAGGCAGCGCCGGGTTTGGTGTTGGGCTCAGCCTTTCCCAGAGGCTCGCAGGAGGCGCTTAGGAAAAACGAGCACGTCGGATTGCGCTCCCGGCGACGGGAACAGGGTGATTAACATCGCAGTGGGTTTGATCACATCCCAATGTCAGCAAAAGGATGGTCACGGACTCAGGCCCGTCCCGAGGGTGACAGGGACACTGGCCAGAGGGGGAATAACTCGCTGGGAACCAGCAGCCACCCCAGGAATTCGGTGTTTGTATTCAGGGCAGCATTTTCAATGCTTTAATTATATTTTGGGGTAATGCAATAAAATCCTGGCGACCTCTTGGATGCAGGCAGGAGAAGGCAGCACTGGAAGAGGGGGGTGGCTCCCACCCAGCCTTAAATCCCTGAGCCCCTGGGACTATTTTCCAGCCCCTTTCCTCTGCTCCTCAGCGAGGTTGTGGTGGGAGGAAGAGTGGGGGTGTCCCTGGGGGATGGGGTCCTCAGACAGGAAGGGGTCCCCGGGAGGAGGGGTCTCCCGGAGGATGGGGTCCCCGAGAGGGGGGATCCCTGGGAGGAGGGAGTCCTTGGAAGGTAGGGTCACTTGGAGGATGGGGTCCCCGGGATGGGGGGTCCCCGGGAGAGGGGTGCTCAGGAGGGATGGGATCATCTGGAGAATGGGGTCCCCGGGGAAAAGGGAGACCTCGAGAGGGGTGGTCACCCATTGGATGGGGTCACCGGCACGGAGAGTTGGTCACCTGGAGAACGGAGTCCCCGAGAGGAGAGTCCTCGGAAAGGGGGGGGGTGTCACCCGGAGGACGGGATCCCCGGGAGGTGGGAGTCCTCGAGGGGATGGGGTGCTCGGTAGGGGGGTCCCCGGGTGGGAAAAAAGGGATCCCGGGAGCGGAGGTATCGCCAGGAGAGAAGGCAGATCACCAGGAGCGAAGGGGATGCCGACGGACACGCAGCCCTGCCCGGGGCAGCGGGGATGCGGGGCCGGTAGTCCCGCTCCATCCCGCTCCGCTCCGCCCCGGGACAGCGGTCCGGCCCCTCGGAGCGCCGGGCGGAGAGGACGGGGGGGGTACCCAGGGGTACCCAGGGAGATACCGGAGGGCACCAAAGCTCTGCCGACCCCGCTCCGCTGCGGAGGGAGGCGGGAGCGGAGGGCGGTGGCGGGACCGGGGGAACGGCCCCGCCCGGGGTGGGTCGAACGGGAAGGGGAAGGAGCGGAGAGGAAGAGGAGGAGTTGGGCTGCACCTGAAATGCGCGTCATTACTCCGGAGTACGGGCTGGGCTGGTGATGGCTGGCCGTGCCGAGGTGCCGTGGCTGCGTGGAAAATGGTGAGAAAACCGCGTTTAGAGGGGTTTGGGCTGGGGGAAGAAAGGGGGAAATGGAAATCCGAAAGGCGGGTCCTCCCCCCGCGAGACCTCCGGGGGTCCCCGGGGGCGGCGGGGATGCAGGAGGATGCTCGGGGATGCAGGAGGATGCTCGGGGATGCAGGAGGATGCTCGGGGATGCTGCGGGACCGGGAGCTGTGCTGGAACAGCCCGGCCTGGCTCTGCTCCGTGTCTTTCCTTAACCCCGCAGTTGAGCGAGGATGAGCTGGGAGGGAAGCGGTTTGCGGTTGCGGGGCTCCCCGGGGCACGGCTGGGCTTCCCCTCGGGGGTCAGAAAAGGGGGGAAATTCAGCCCGTTTTTAGAGCTCCATAAACGGAGCATCTCGCTTTATTATTGCGTATCGTTATATTAGCAGTTTAAATAATTGAACAGTAAAGAGCACATCAGAGTTTGTTTAAGGACCATTTCAGCTGCTGTCCTCTTGCAGCAAGATCGATAATCTTATTTTCTGACCCTTCTGCAGGTGTTGTTCACGGGTAAATTGTTTTTTCCTCAGGCCACAGCTCAGTTAGCTGAGGCTCTCACCCCTCTTGTTTGGTTTTCTTTTCTTTTTCATTTTTAGCTTAAAAGACAAGGAAAACGTAATATGCATCACTAAATCATCATCTGACCTTTAAAGACCGTTGCCAGGATGAGTCTGGGGAAGGGAGGGGAGTCTTCCCAAGTATCAGCTGAGCATTATTTAAGAAGCACTGGCATCTCCCATGTGGAATTAAAGCCCAAACCCAGTTGCTTCCTTGAGATTGCTTTGATTGAGATGCCCACAAGCAGTTGTGTGTCACCTGCTTCCCTTGTCAGTGCAAATCATAAGTCTGTGGCTAAATTGGGGGAGCATTTCCTAGGTTCAGAGTGTTTTCATTTTGTCCACAATTATTCAATTAAATGCCTTGGCAGCTTGTTCTGCTCAGCCTACATGCTCGTTTTCTTCATCTGGAGTTTCAAGGAGGATTTGGGGTTGGGTTTTTTTTTTATCCCAAATAAAATTTTTCACCACAGTGTGGCTTCATCATGTAGCTTCAGTTGCTTAGAGAGGGGTGGCAGGTGTAGTATGAAAACTTAATTAACATTCTTAAAATGACCCTTCCTCCAACCTGGGTGATGTAAATTAAAGCGTGGCAGCGTTCCAGTGAAGATGTGGGAGTGTTTTGGTTTTTATAAGCGGATAGAAAATAATTAGAGAAACAGTAACTGGCTCTGGTGATTGAATGTGATTAAATCATCTTGGCCAAATTTTAGGTTTCATTAAAACAGAGAAGGGGTTGCTGTGTCAGACCATTGTGTGGCTTTGAGCAAGGACTTCACTGGAGCTTCTTCTCTTCTGAGCGCCTTTGAAATGTGCTCCTGAGAGCCAACAGTGGCAGTGCAGGCCCTTGGAGGGCGTGCTGTGAGCAGAGGGGAGAAGGACAGTGGTTTTTATGACCTGTAAGTGATAACTACTGCTTTTGATTGTTTTTAAAACACTCTGCTGCCAGCATGAAGCATTCCTTCGTTGAAAATATCCAGAGGAGTCGTACTCGTTTTTCCTGCAGGACTTAGTTGCTGTCTCGGGTTGGTTCTTAAGCATTTTTTGGTTGGATTTTTCTCTCTCTCTTTTTTTTTTTTTTTTTCTGAAGCAAAATATTTTTTTAATTTTATTTTCACGTTTGAAGTAGATTGGGTGTGACTTTAAGGGCAGCACTCCAGGCTGGAGGTGGGATTCCTCTTCCCAAGGCTTCTCTTTCAGTGATGAGCAGCTGTGTCCCATGTGGGCCCTCGTGCTGCTGGGGCTGGGGGCGGTCACTGCTCCCTGCAGGACCCCAAAACGCAGCCAGGGGAGCTGGGAGTGGGGGATTTGATCCCTTTTAGCCCCTTTCCCCTGCTCTCCTCCCTCCTACACTCAGACCCAGACTCTCAGTGCTGTCTGGGTGTAAGGTGTTTGTGTGTTTGAAGTTCTCCCAGCTCGGCTCAGCGGGGCTGACATCTGAGCAACCTCTAGTGAGATGCTGTCTGTGCTCCAGAAATAGATTTCCGTATTAAAATACAGCCAGGGCAGGAAGTTTGAGCCATGTGGTGTCTAACAGATAACACAGAAACCGAGTCCTGCTGTTGCCAAATACCTCCAAAATCACTGGGATAAATAGAATCTCTAACACTGTCTTTTTAGTGTTAGAAAGCAAGGCCTTGTTTTTATTTTCAGTGCTGGGTGTGTACGTGGCCAATAAAAGTCCTGCCTCCACACAGGCACCAATACATCACTTCTTCACTATTTAGACATTTTTAGCAATCAAAGAAATTAATGTTCATTGGTTTTTAATTACATAATTCTCTTTCATTAGTTAATATTCTGCCGTCTGTTGGTTATTAATTTTGCAATTTCTATGCTAATTAAGGCCACGCTTTTAGTCTTTTTAGTATCTTTTTCTCCAGTAGGGACTTCCAGCAGTTACACTGAATTCTTTGTTAGTTCTTTCATCTTCTGCTTTCTGCAGAAGGACCTTGTAGGTCATAAATCCGTGTCCCAAATGTCCAATTTCAACAATACATCTTTCTCTCTCCCTGGGCTTTGTCCATTGAAGCGTATCAAGGTTAACAAGACTCAGACTTTTAGTACTTTTCCCCAGTTGTGTTCTCACAGAAGTTGCTCATGACAACTTTTTTGCTATATGCTGGCTAAAAGGGATTTAAGGCCTAACACACATGGCCTGTGATTAATTAAAGCAGTTAACCGAAAGGTTAATTAGGATCATTGAAAAGTTAGAAAAGCGATATCATTTCCGACGCTGCTGCAGAGCTGCCTGGAGCATGCAGGCACCAGGAACATCAGCCCACCCCTGGAATGAGTGTTGGTAGCTGTAAAGCCTGAAATATGGATAAATTCCTGGAATCTGCGCTGAGTTTTGGCTGAAGTGCTGAGGAGTGACTCAGTTGTTCACTGGGGGGGGTGTGGGTGGGACTGGAAGGGTGGTGGCCCTGGAGCTGTGCCGGGGCTCTGCCGTCCCCGCTGAGCGGCTCACGGTTGTGTTTCACCTTCACAGATGAAATGTTGCGACATTCACAGGTGAGGGAGCAGAGGGAGATGTAGATCGACCCGTCGCTCCAAACCCGAGGCAGCAAAGTGGTGGCAAAACCGGGGAGAGAAACCTGCCGGCTGCCCAGCCCGCCGCCCCTCCGCAGGTACGTGCAGGCTGCGGGGAAAGCCTTTTTAATTTGACTGAAGCATTTCCCCCTTTCCAAAAGGTTACCCTGGGCACTCGTGTGCTGTGCAGCTGGGCTAATGAAAAGGTTAAAATGTAATGGGAAGGGAAATAAGCGGTGCTGGATGCGCTCCAGGATGGAAGGGGGTTACTCACGGTAAATTAAACAGCTTGCCTGGGGTGAGCTGGCTCTGGCTCTCGGATGCATCGCCCTGGCTGGATGCCCTCAGCTCCTGCCATGGCTGCTGGAACTCTGCTCCCGGAGAAATGCTTGGGTCTGAAGTTTATGTGGAGAAAAATAAGCCCAGGTTAGGTCAAGTCTAGTGAGCTGGCCTAGGGCTGGTCCTGCCCTTGAGTGCAGGGTTGGCTCAGGAGCGTCCCGAGGAATCTTCTGCCTGGATTCCCAGCTGGATTCCCCAGCTCTAGAGGAGCATTACCAGTTCCTCCATGTAATAAGACACCCAGCATATGTATCAGAAGGCATTTAAAGTAGGAAAAACTGAAAATAAAACATTTCTACGAAAATGTGAAAATAGGAGATGCTGAAAGCTGCAACCACCCGGCTCTGGAGTTTGAAATTATGTTGTCACTTAATATTGATTTGTTTGCTTTTCCTAAACTAGTCTTGAAAAATGGCACCAGCTGCTCCCAGAGAAGCAGGAGTATGGAGACAAACCCGAGCTCTCCTGTTCAAGAACTGTCTTATTAAGGGTAGGACTAAGAAAAGCAGCGTCCAGGTAAGGGGGCAGTCCTTGGGTCCTGCTGCTGGTGCACCCATAGTTACTCTGTGCTTAAATAACTCCCAAATCAGAGACAACACTGGGTTTTATTTTGATGTTTACAAAGTTTCGTGGTCTGCACTGAATTTTGGGTTGAAATAGACCTTTTCAGAAGATGCTGTGTGATCCTTTGGTTGAAGATGTATCCTGATGTGTAAGGCTTTATAGAGGAAATATAAAGTCATAGATACAGACAATGTGAAATATTATATTAATGTATTAATAACTAGTAAATCTATTAATACTATATATACTGTAGTATATATCTATATGTATTTATAACATAACATAATTAATATTAATTAAAATGTCCATGAATGTTGCCATCTTAGTGCACCTGGACTAGCATTTGCACCTGTGACTGCACAGAATAGCAGGGTGAGACCTCCCCAAAAGGTTTTCACCTTTTCTGACAGTTCAGCCCTGTGTGTGGGTGATGTGATGGTGCTTCAGGATGAATGTCGAGGAGAAGAAGACACAGTGCAGTGCTTGGCTGGGCTCATTCTGCAGTTCACAGCTTGTGTTTTGCTACTTCTCAAAGAGCACGGATTTGCAGATGTTTAAAGCTCATGGAATTATCCCTTTGGGCCTTAAAATGGCTCCTTAGGTTACTAATGCAGGCGATTAAAATCCTGCTTCAGCGCCAGGGCAGGATTTGGCATTACAGTTGCTGTTGCATTGAAAGCACCCAGGGAATTTCCCAGTCAAGTAACTGAGCTCACAGTCCTTCTTTTGAGCTTCGTGTAAGAGAAACCTGGGGAAGGTTTTACTTCCCCAACTGCTCTTTGAAATGCTGGTTTGTTTTTTTTTCCTTTGTCCAGGAGGTCCTTTTCCCCCTGTTTTTCCTGTTTTGGCTCATCCTGATGAGCATGATGCACCCACACAGGAAATACGACGAGGTGACCAACACCGACCTGGGCACCCTGGACGCCTCCCAGCTGGTGAACTTCGTCGTTGGGTACACGCCACCCACCTGGATGGCACGAGAAATCATGAAGAAAGTGGCCTTTGATAACTTTGAAGAGGGTATTCACGCCCTAAATGTTGTGGTTTTTCTCCCTAAATCCCGCTCTGTGACTTGTGCTTGGAGAGGGAGCTCACGGGCGCTGCTAGCAGGAAAAATCCATTTATTTTCCATCCGAGCGAAGGCGTTGGTGGGGGTTTTTTTGGTTGTTTTTCCTTGGGTGACAAGTGTTCTGGCAATGCCACCTTGAAGTGATTCCCATTCTCCTGGTGCAGCCAAAGTGTTGTGTGGCTGCAGGGGAAGTTTTGGGTACAAAAAGCCTCTGAGCAGCTCTAGGGCTGATTGACACCTGTCCTGTGACATCCTGGGGCAAACTCAGGGGGTGGTGCTGTCCCCGGCTGTGTTTTCTATCCTGGTGTCACTATGAAAACAACATTTTTAATTTTTTTTGAAATGTTTATTCTCATTAACACTTTGTCACGTCTTCTCTTGAAAGCAATTTTTCTCTTCTTTTGCCTTTTTTTTCCCTGATTTTTTTTTTCCCCCGTTTGTTTTTTCCAGTTTTTCTCCTTCTATTTGGTTTTCTTCACACTTGTTTGGGTTTTCATGTTTATTATTTTTCTTCCATCTGTTTTTTTTTCCTGGGGTTTGTTTATTTTCCCGATTTGTTTGGGCTTTTCATTTGTCTGTGTTTTTCCATTTGTTTGAGTTTTCCTCCTTGTTTTTTTTTTCCCCTGTTTTTTTCTTTTATTTCTTTTTTGTTTTCCTCCAGTGCTCTGCCTGCTCACCTCACACATATAACAGGGACTTCTCTCTCCAAACGCACTGATGTATTTTTAGTTTGATATCTTTGATTTTCCTCTCTGTGTTCCTCCTGCTTCAGAGGAACCTGACCTTGGACACTTCCAGGGATGGAGCATCTGCATCTTTTCTGGGCAACCCATGCCAGGGCCTCATGACCCTCACAGGGAAGAATTTCATCCTAAAATCTAGTCTAAACCTCCTCCCTCTCAGTTTGAAGCCGTTCCCCCTTGTCCTGTCGTACGTTATGTATCTCCAAACTCCAATGATTAATGATTAGCAGAAAACTTTAAAAACTGTTGCACATTTTTTCTCCCTGCTGTGCCAATACCTAAATCAACCCGGTAATTCCTTAATATCCCTCAGGCATCATCACTGAGGAGTATTTAAGTGAGGAAGAGCTGCAAGAGGCCAGTGCTCTCAAACCCTCCAACTTCGTGGGGGTCGTGTTCAAGGATTCCATGTCCTACCAGCTGAGGTTCCACGACTCCATCGCCATGTCCTCCATTTATATGGAATCCAGGGGTAAATGGGAGCTCTCTCACGTGTGCTCTGCAAGGGGATAAACTGGAAAATCAATTTCTAGTTTTGGGTTTTTTTGTCCTGGTGTGGCATATGTTGATTTCTGGAGGTTGTTTCCGGCACTGTCAGGAGCGGCCTCGAGCTGCGCGCTGGGGACAGGGCGGGGGTAACTCTCTGGTTTTTGGCATTTTAACACAGAAACAGGGGATCTTGGAGTGGCCTGGGCTGAAGGGGACTTCATGGATCCTCATTCCCTGCTTTATTCTGCAGCCAGCTGCTCCAACCTGCGGAAGGGCTGCGAGTCAGTGACCTACTGGAGCTCGGGGTTCACGGCGCTCCAGGCGTGTATTGATGCTGCCATTATCCAGGTAACTCTGGAAAAACCCAGCATAAACCCCGGGAAGTTCAGCCCTGTGGGCTGCCTTGGCTCTGGCTGCTTGGCTGGTGGTGGCTGTTAAGTGTGGGAAAGGCCATCTTAGAAGTCATCTCGACCCCGATGAGAAGGCAGAATGTTTTGGCTGTGCTTTGCTGTATTTTGGTGCAGAATTGTTCTTGTCAGGCTGGATAATGCGGATGTGTCCAAATGAGCCCAAACACCCATCACAACAGTCCTCAGAACACAAAGGCTCACAGTGCTCACCCCAAAATGCCATTTTGGGTGCTGCAGAATTTGCCTGATTTTGGTGTCGGTGTTGATCAGCAGTTTTTCCCAATTCCCCTCGCCTCATCCCGCTCATGCTGAGAGCGAATTTCATCTTTTCAAGGGCTAGAAATTTCACCTGTGCTGATTTTTGTCTCCAGGTGTTTAGATATTCTCCAGTTTCCGTGCTTTTGGGTTGGGATTTGGGGTCTTCAGGTCCCTCCCTGCCAGCGGGGATGGAGGTAGAGCTGAGCTGGAGCCTGGGATGGGGCTGAAAAACCAGGAGCAATCCCAAAATAACTCTTCCTTCTCTTCCCTTCAGCTGAAGACGAATCAGTCGGTTTGGGAACAGCTTGAACTGACGAGAGCAGTGGTTATGGGAGAGGCTGCTGTGGTGGAAATAGATAGTTTCCCCCGTGCAATCATTTTGATTTACCTGGTGATTGCCTTCTCCCCGTTTGGGTATTATTTGGCGATTCATATTGTGGCAGAAAAGGAGAGGAAGTTGAAGGAATTCCTGAAAATACTGGGACTCCATGACACTGCCTTCTGGTATGTGAGTGTTTAGTGTAAAAGAATTAGATATGTTTATAAAAAGAACTACTTAAAGAAAAACACTTTCTAGGAAAACTCTTCCCTTCCATCCTTCATTTTTTAAATTGTTTTCTGTCTGATTAACTGAAAACAACCAACAAGGGAAATATTCTGTAAAATCAAACATAGAGACACTTGCAGTATCATGAAAATATGAATATTTTAGTAAGTAAACACCAGAGTAATACTGTTGCATTTATGCATGTAAAGCTGTGCCAGACTTAGAGGGATTAAAACTGATGATGTGTGAGATTTTTATGTAGGTTTTTCATTCTCTTTCAATATTTTTGGCTCAGTACCTCCTTTCCTAGAGGCCCAACAGGTAACCTGCAGTCTGCTCAGAGCTTAGCAGCAGTTTCCCTGGCACATAATTAAATTAATCCAACTCTGTAATTCTAACACGATGGAGTAGTTGAAGCAACAGGTTTTAATTTGTTTCCTTACCGTGATGGAAATTGTCCCGTGGAATACAATGTTTTATTTTTCCCCCAAATGAGAGGATGTGCTAATTTGAAATCACTGGTAGCTGTAGAGATAAAACCAGGTTTGGCTTTGCCCTTTCCTGCAGCGTTTTCACATCTGTCCCCACTGCACCGAAACAGCCACCTGGGCTTGCTGGAATGATTTTCTTTTTTTATTTCTCTACTTCTGAGGAAATGTGTCATTTTTTTACTACCTGTACGCAAACCGCCCTCGTTTCCTGAGGTCAGAGTTGCTCACAGGCTCACAGCTCTGCTTTTCAAAAGAAAAGGATTTTATTACCCTGCCCGGCGACTGGAATGACTGGCGGATTAAATTTTAAATAGAATTTCTTGAATTATTGAAACCTACGACTCTGTTACTCTCTTTTGCTTATACCAAGGAATTAATTATGCAAGTTTTTTTTTTTAAATATATAATAGTGAATCATCTAATTGTGTGTCTTTAGCTGCTACGGGTATCTGTGTGTGCTCTAGTGCTGAGAACAATTCCAGGGGTGTTTACAAGAGCTCTTTTATTTGGGGGCTCTTGTTTTGTTCCAAGCTTGGCCTTTGGTGCAAGCTGTCTGGAATATTAAAGAATGGTGGTTTTAGCTGTTTGTGTGGCCACTTCAGGGTGGGGATTCATTGCCTGGTTTCTGTTCTTTCCCCCTTTTTGTTCCTAGGCTTTCCTGGGTGCTGCTCTACGTGAGCCTGATTTTTGTCATGTCCATTCTCATGGCAGTGATCGCCACGGCCTCTTCCCTCTTTCCCCAGAGCAGTGCCTTTGTGATATTTCTCCTTTTTTTCCTGTATGGAGTCTCCTCAGTAAGTACTCCCGGTCTTGTTAAACTCGGCCATCCCATCCCTGTGGGTTTTGTTCCCTTCCCACCTGATCTTGTTCTCTCTCCTAAAGCATTTGGGACAAGCGTTGCTGCTGTAGGACCAAACAGTGCTGGGTGTCTGCCCTGTCCCATCCCCTTCCTTGGCTCTCCTCCAGTTCAGGATGTTCCTCAGGTGTCTCCCATCACTATGGGGAAGGCATTTCCCTACTGAAACATCTGGGTTTATAATAATCAGTCCTTGAGCTGAAAACGCTGTACAGAACCATTTTGCAGTCCAAACCCACGTCCTCTTCAAAACGTTTGTTGTTACTCTATAGTGTAATGCTAAAACCCTAATTAAAGCTCAGAGAATTACAACAGAATATATTATAGATCTATTTATCTGGCAGATTGCCTGTCTGAGTTTATAAGCAGCCAATGCCCAAGTAGGTATTTTTTTGCTGTCGCTGGCAGAAGGGACACTCGTCAAGGTGGAGGTGCACGCTCAGCTCTATAAAAGAAAAATTAAGAGCCATAATTGCTTTCTGTGCTCTGTCTCCTGCCATCTCTGGGAAATCTGTCTCTCCTGATGTTCTGGAGGGGTATAAAAGCCATGTTGGTGTGGGACTTGAGGGCACACTTCGGTGGTGGCCTTGGCAGTGCTGGGGAAGCAGTTGGACTCGATGATCTGAAAGCTCTTTTCCACACAAAATGATTCCATGATTCTGTGTGGGTGAGTGCTGTTGCAACTATACCAAGAAAACAATATGATTATCAGAAGCAAAATGGTATTTTACCTTAGTTTTTCTATATCTGTATTATTATTTTTGAAACAGCACCTTCCTCTCTGTTTTTTTTCGCCCTCAGGTTTTCTTCGCCCTTATGCTGACACCTCTGTTTAAAAAGTCCAAGCATGTGGGTATAGTGGAGTTCTTGGCCACGCTGGCCTTTGGGTTTGTGGGCCTTAACATTGTCCTGCTGGAGGATTTCCCCAAATCTTTTGTGTGGTTTCTCAGCCCTTTGTGTCAGTGCAGCTTCTTGATCGGTGTCGCGCAGGTAAAGAACCACCAGCTCCTCATCATCCCTTTGTTGTGGATCATTTTCTAATAGATCTTGATGGAGACACTCTTAAGTATTTATTTTATTTCTAATAAACCGATGATGGCGGGGGAAAATGCCAATTTTAATAACCCCCCCTGGGAATTTAATGTCGAGCACTGTCAAGGAGCTGTTATTCTTGGTGTTTGTTGCTGTGATCTCAGTCACTTTCTCGTTATTTTTGTTTCTTTTGCCAAGTTTTTGCACTGTGCTCTCGTGTCTTTCAGGCTGGCCCGGTGCTGGTGTGTAACATCTCCCTCTCCCTGTGCAGGTCATGCATCTGGAAGATTATGAAGATGGGGCAACATTTGCAAATATAAATGATGGTCCCTACCCGCTCTGTATCTCTCTTATTTTGTTGGTGCTGGACAGCATCTTTTACCTGCTTGTAGCTGTGTACCTTGACCAGGTTATCCCAGGTATGTTCCCAAGGGCTGAACTGTGCAAGGATCACCAATTCCTGCGGTCCTGAGCAGGCTGGTGGCCTGGCTTAAATTCAGCTATGGAGAAAGGAGGTGATGCTGTTTGCAGTTAGATTTTATGCTGTGCCTCAGAATGCTTTTAGCTGGAATAATTTAATTTCTGTTAAACCTGTGAGGTTTGAGGAGGGGCTTTGGCCCTAAGAAGCAAAATTTTTGCCTCTTTCTAGTGGAAAAACTTTCTTACTGGGTTAATGAATGCTTCGGCCTTTAAAATTTGCTCTCTGAGGGTTGAAAATCAAAGACTCCTCTGCCTCTTCCAGACCTTTCCCTGTGACATGGTTTAACATGAAACACAGAATGAAGTTGTTAATCTTACGACTCAATCCTCGTTAAGCCCCTCGGCTCCGTTCACCTCTGATCCCTCTGGATTTGTGTTATTGTGTTTAAGTCACCATTGTTTTTTTTCAGCCCTGGGGGTTTCTCTTGCACGGAAGGAGATTTGCGCTACGTGTGTTTAAACTCTTGGCAAACGCCAGCAGCGTTGATGGCAGCAGTGGTTTAAGTGCAGGGGGTTAAAGCGGGCTGAAGAAATCCCTCTGGAACAGAAGGTGCAGGGTGGCTCGTGGACCTTTCCAGGGGAGAGCTCGTGGCTTTCAGGGGCTAAAACCCAAGAGCTGAGGAATGAATGCCTGATCAGAGACTGTGGGCTTTCCCTGTGTTCTCTCCAGGGGAGTTCGGGCTGCGCCGCGCCCCCTTTTTCTTCGTGAAACCCTCGTTCTGGTCCAAGCACAGGAAGAATTACAGGGAGCTGTACGAGAGCAGCGTCAACGGCAGCTTGAGCTTCAGCGAGATCGTGGAGCCCGTGCCTTCGGAATTCCAGGGGAAAGAAGCCATCAGGTACGGCCCCTGCCCCACAGCAGATGAGGAGATCCACCTGGGTTCCCCTGGGCATTTTTTTTTTTTCTTTTAAATGTGGAATTTGAAAATCCCCTCGTAGCTCTGCCCGCGCTGGATTCAAATAGCATATGGTATGCATTGCAGAGAGCCTGGCGTGGCTCCCTCCCAGTGAATCCCCATTGCCAGTGGATGCTCTCCAAGGATAAATCACTGGGCTTAAAGAGATGGTTTGTTGGTGGATGGTTTTCCTTTGGTTGGGATCCTCTCCAGCCCGGCTGGCTTTCCATTCTCTCAGTTTCACTGAGGCCACGGGCCGGTTGCAGATGTTGGAGCGTCTGCTCTGCTGGGAGAGTTTCATTTCTGGTAACAGATTTTAGGACAAAAAGCTGAATTGTAGGTTTGTGTGAAGGCTGTGGTGTTCTCCGTAGACCAGAGGGGAACTTCCCGGTGGTTTTACCCAGCTGCCACATACAAGAGACTAAAAGGAAACTGAGAAATAGATGCCCCCACTGTCATCTTTCATGCTGTGCTGTGTGTCACCTGCTGTCTTGCATCTGGACTGTCATGTGCTCTGTGGTGTTTCTCAGGTGTTATTTTCAGTGTCTTCCTTTGAGCCCCTTGTTTCCATCATTTTCCGGTGGCATAGTCTGGTGGGAGATGGGGAGCTCTGCATCTTCCCTCCTGGTTGGCTCCACTGGTCTCAAATGAATATTTGAGCTCAGTGACCAGAATGAGTCTTGTCCACACCATCCATGTCTCTTTGGGCACCTGCCATGGGTTCAAGGGTCCAGTTTTAGTCCTGTTGCTCACATGAGAACACTGTGGCCGTTGTTGCATTAAGTCCATCCAGGCTGGACTCTTCCCATATCATCCCTTCAGCAGCTCTCTAGAATTTTCACACTATCTTGTCATCTTTACATGTACGGGTTTTGTTTTCTTTCATACCTGGTTCTCCTCCCCACTTCTCGCCCATAACCCACTCCCATCCTCATTTCCAGGGCAGCCAGGCTTCCAAAACCCGTCCTGAAGGATGGGTGCCTTCAAGTTTTTCTTATTTGGAAAACCAGTGGGGCTGGAAGGTTTTCACCTTTCTTGGAGAGAAAGATAGCTGCTTTCTTTTACCTTATTTTGATGAGGAGCTCTCAGTAATCACATCTTTGGAGCCTGTTCTACTAATACCTCTTTTCTATATCCTATCTGTGGAGTCTTTTGTTGTATTGTGCAACCACTGGGGAGTAGCTGTTCCCTTTTCTACCTCGAGAAACCTCCAGTGTGTTGTTCTACCGTGTGAAAGAGGCACAGATTTTAAAGAATTCAATTTGTCAACACAGGAAATACCTCAGAAGGTGATCAGAAAAAGCTTTCTGATGCCAGGGTGGAGATGGGCAAAGCTCATCAAGATGTCCTGTCTCTTGATGTGCCTTGATGGGTCTTGAGCGTGTCTGGTGCCAGTTTAGTCTGATCATCTTGTTGTGACTGTTGCCAAGTATTGATCATTCAAAATGACATAAAAGGATCCTGAAACAGTTTGTACAATGACGTGTCTTCTTTCAGAATCAGCTGTGTTCAGAAAACATTCAGGAAAAAGGGGGAAACTGTGGAGGCTCTCAGAAGTAAGAACATTTTAGCTTTTTAGCTGCTTGTCAGATGCAGAGGAGCAATAGCTGAATTGCTGAGTGATCTTTTGTGTTTCAGTTCAGGATTTTTGGTTTCTTTTTAGAGGGGTGGGGCCATGGAGTGTGAATGCCAGATGTGCTTGTGTGTGTATTCTCTCACAGTAACCTTGTTTAGAGCAGTGCCCCGAGAAGTGAACCTTTCTATCACTAAGGAAAGCCTGTTGTTATCATCCCTGTTATTCCTCCTCTGCCCTTGTAGTGATATGATCTTCCCCGCCCCTCCTCCCTGATATTTTCATCCTGTGTGTGGCTTTTGGATGTGGGTGCAGGGCCTGTCCCGTGGCCGGCCGTGGAGGTAAGGTGTGCCCGCAGCAGAGTGTGAATGCATACCCCATATGTTAGTATTTGAATTGACCTCTGCTTCGGGAGCTGGCTCCGGGTGCCAGGAGCACACCCCTGACATCTCCTCCTCCTCCTCCTCCTCTGCCCCGGGGACCAGATCTGTCCTTCGACATCTACGAGGGTCAGATCACGGCTCTGCTGGGACACAGCGGCACCGGGAAGACGACGCTGATGAACATCCTCTGCGGGCTGTGCCCACCCACGGACGGTGAGTTCTCGGGGCTTTTGGGTGCCCTGCTCTCAAAACCGGAGCTCCTGACCTTTGTGGCTGTTTCAGGGTGCACCAGAGTTTGAAACAGAAAAGCAGAATTGCAGGCTGGTTCGGGTTGGCAGGGACCTTAAAGCTCATCTCATTCCAGCCCCCTGGCGTGGGCAGGGACACCTTTCCCTAGACCAGGGTGCTCCAACCTGGCTTTGAGCACTTCCAGGGATGGGGAGTCCACAGCTTCTCTGGACAACCTGTACCAGTGCTTCACTACCCTTATTATGAAGAAATCCTTTATTATATCTATTCTAACCCTGCCCTCCTTCACCTGAAGGTCTTTCCCCCCTGTCCTGTCACTCCCTGTCCTTGTGAAAAGTCCCTCTCCAGCCTCGCTGTAATCCCCCCTCAGACCCTATAAGGTCTCCCAAAGTTCACTTTCAATTCATACCCACATTCACCTGCTCTCTGGCTGCAAAGACCTGCTTTGTTGATTGCTCCTGGATTTTTTTTTTTTTTTAATTCTTGTTTTAGGGTTTGTCTCTGTCTACGGGCACAAAGTGTCGGAGATCGATGAGATGCTGGAAGTGCGGCAGATAACGGGGGTGTGCCCTCAGTCTGACATACACTTCGATATTTTAACTGTGGAGGAGAATCTCTCCCTGTTTGCTGCCATTAAGGGAATCCCTCAGAATGATTTGATACAGGAAGTAAGTCACCTGGGCACAGGTATTGCCTTATGTGTTCACTTCTAGCCTTGTAGACAGGTTTGCAGGGAAATATTACTTCGTGGTGCAGTAGACGAAGAGATACAGAGAGATATTTTGGCAAAGATAAACTGTTAAAAACAGATTTTTTTTTTTTTTTTAAGCAGTAAATGTGTTTCTTGTGTTCTCAAGGTGCAGAAGGTGTTGTTGGATTTGGAGATGCAGCCCATCAGGGACAATCAAGCCAAAAAACTAAGTGGGGGGCAGAAGAGGAGGCTGTCGGTGGGAGTTGCTGTTCTTGGGAACCCCAAGGTGAGAGTGATAGAGTTGTCCCCAGGTTGGCATCACTGATGGTCTCTTGTCTAAACCAATTAATACATATAATAACACGTAAGATCCAGTAATTGTTACTTTCAGCATCTGTTGCTCTTTTCTTTTTTTTTTTTTCATTTATGGCTTAATTATAATCATGTCAATGACTCAACCTTTGTGCTTGAGGCTGTTAAAGGCTCAGGTAATGGCAGTAACTCTGGATTTGATCCCTTTGGGAAATAAACAGTGTGACAAGTTTTCTGTAACTTCTGGCAGCAACATTTAGCCTCCAACAGTCAAATTGTTGGATACTTTCCTCACAAAGCCGTCCAGGAGCCGGAATGGAGCCAGAGAGCTCTTTTGTGTTACAGCTCTGTAATTTCTGGCCTGTGAGAATGGGGATTGCTTTGAGATCTGTATTTAAAAATGATGTGTATGACAGTTCCCCGGGGGTTTTAAGAGCAGGTGTGTGTATTTAACCACCCCTTAGGAGAAAAAGTGAACCCACAGCTAAATTGTTAATTCTAGTACGTAATTGTGTTAGAACCAGAATAAAACAGACTATGGCATTAAGTTATTATAGGATTTTTCCATTTGTCACAACAGGAGATGGATTTATTCGAAGTATAGTGGCAGCAGCTGCATTACTTAGTCTAGGGATGTTCCGTATATGTTTTAGAGGAATTGCTAACAGGCGTCAGACAAAGCCCCCTGGATCTGTAGGGGTTCCTGAGGTCACTGCACGTGGCTGTGGCGTTGAAAACGCTCCTGCTTTTGCACCAAGGTCTTGCTGCTGGACGAGCCCACGGCCGGGATGGATCCGTGCTCGCGCCACATCGTCTGGAACCTCCTGAAGAACAGGAAAGCCAATTGTGTGACCGTGTTCAGCACCCACTTCATGGACGAGGCAGATATCCTGGCTGGTGAGATCCTCTGCCCCCCCCCGGTGCCAGCCTGGGGCACCAAACCGCGGAATGCACGTGCGTTTGAAACGTGCCACTGAGTTTTGGAGGAAATTCTCAGCCTTCTGCTTCAAAGGGGCCTTCCTGACTTCTGTTTCTAGATCGCAAAGCCGTGATTTCTCAAGGGATGTTGAAGTGCCTCGGATCTTCTCTCTTTCTCAAAAGCAAGTGGGGAATTGGCTACCGCTTGAGGTAAGTGTTTTGTGGTATTTCTGTGCCATCAGGTTTGGGTTTTTTTTTTTTTATTGTGTTGCACGCTCTAAGAGAGCACCCTCTGCTCCTTCCCTCAAAGAAAATTGTTTTATCATCTTGAATGATGAAATTGAGTGTTTGGTGACTGTGGTGCTCTGCTGGCTGATAGTCGTGGTGCAGTGTCAGGAGGAGGTCGAGCTTTAACCCCCCAGTTCCTGGTGCTGTGTTTTCAGCATGCACATCGATGCCTATTGCAACGTGGAAGCTACAACCTCTCTGATCAGGCAGCACATCCCTGCGGCCACCCTGATCCAGGAGAACGATGAGCAGCTCGTGTACACCCTCCCCCTCAAGGACATGGACAAATTTGCAGGTATTGATGGGTTTTTGCGCTGCAGGGGTGAGTGGCTGCAGAGGGAAAATCCATTAGGCGTGGCTGTAGCTGCACCTCTTGGTAAACTGACAATTCTGCATTTATCTGGTTTTATGTGTGTTATTATTTGGCTGATGGTGAGTCAGTGAGGTCTTTCTTGGGTGAGTGAGGATCTTTTTGCCTCCTCCAGAGGGGCAGTGGGGTGTCAGAGGGATGTGGGTGCCTGACAGCAAGTGCTGGGGTGATGCCTCTGTGATGAAAAGACCCCTTCACCCGACCATCCCTTTGTCCTACAGAAGCATCATCTTGTGGCAGAGGGTTTTAATAAGCCAGGCTGGCCTCCAGTGGGAATCCAGCAAGGCCCAAATCCTACAAAAATCAACCACCCTTGTGGGAGCTGCAGAGAGCATCGTAACAAACAAAAGCGATCTGTGGAGTCAGTAAAACGATAACCTCTAAAACAGTAACACTGTTTGTGTCACTGCCTTTAAAATTCAGCAGTGAGAGGGAGCGTGGAGCAGATGTGAGGATTTCACTAGATGGCAGCAATTATCTGATCAGTGCTGTGCAGAGCTCCTTGTTCACCTCCCAGAAATAAATGGAATAAACACAGTGTCCTCTGTGCCACGTGGAAAGCGAAGGGGGAATCAATACTGATGGAAATATGCAGCTGATATTTCATAAGTGTTTTTTTTTTTTCCCTGCTGCATTTGATTTAATAATTTATTAGCTTTGCCTTCAGCAGCCACATTGTGTCCTTTCTGAAAACAGGCACCTTTTATGTAAGATGGAATCAATTCCCCCAAACTGTTGCAAGGAGAAGCCAAGGTTGGGAATGTGCCTTGGTCAGTGGGGCAGAAGAAATTGCAGAGATTGGAGCAGCAGCATCAGGGATCCAGCTGCTCTTCCCATTTTATACATTTCCATTTCCCTTCAGCCTGACCTTGGCTCTAAGCTCCTTGTTTCAAGTCCTGTATTTCACAGGACTGACCGAAGAGCCCAATAGCGTTTTTCATCCACGGGTATTAATTAGTGCTCTCTCTGAACTTCGTGCTGGTCCTCAAGCTCTGCCTGCTGTCCAGGATCTCCTGCCCATTTAACCTGGCTTTACACATCTGGGAATTCTTTTTATGTGCATGAAAGTATGTATTTTATATAGATATCAAATTACTCAGTGGTTTTATTTGTAAAATCCCTTTGTGCCTGGGCAGGGGTTTAGGCAGGATGACCTATCCTGCAGACCCTGCGTGTGATGCTACCAGGAGAGGGGCTCCTGAAGCTGCCCAGAGGCAGCTCTCAGCCCAGGAGCTTTAGGGTGCTGAGATGGTTTTCATCAACACCACAGCTTCAGGAAAAACCTGCCACGTTTCCCTGACCACAGAGATTGAAGTTGAGTGCTAAAAGGAGCTTACCCCAACGTTGGTTCTCAAGCCATGACCTGCGTCTTCACCTTTAAACACTGACATTTCTATGTTAGTGCTTCCTCCAAGGCTTTAGGGATATCTGATGTGCTTGAAGCTCTCTCAGGAGGTGATGGAGCACAGTTGCAGGGTGGTTACGTGTCCTGTCATCCCCAGGCTTGTTTTCTGACCTGGACACCCACTCCCACCTGGGCGTTATCACCTACGGCGTGTCCATGACCACGCTGGAGGATGTCTACCTGAAGCTGGAAGTTGAGGCAGAGATCGACCAAGCAGGTGGGGTGGACCAGGAATGTTTTCTCTTGTTTTCCCTCACGTGTGATTTAGTCTGAGGGTGGAATTGTCGCTGCCAGAAGGAGGTAAGAGCAACAACAGCTCTCCCAAGGTGCTGCATCCAGCACGTGGGGCTCCCTTGGCCTCATAACATTCCAGGCTGTTGAAATATTTAATGTGAAAACCAGGAAAAAGCAGTGAATTGGGTGGGAGGTGGTTCTGGGAGGATCCAGGGGAAAAGCTTTCTGCTTATTAATTTTTCATCCAGCACACTTACATCTGACTCCTCTGCTTCTCAGTCACACGTTTAACGACTTGCTTTTTAAAATGTCCTTTATTTTCCTAATGGACTCTGCTTTCAAGAATTTGTAAATGCACAGCAGGAAATTAATTCCCAACTTTCTGCAACATTAGTGGCTGCACTTAAGGCTATGAAACATCTCAACTTGTCTCACTTCCCCTCCTTTGAAATCAACTTTCAATTCAAATGATAAGTAGAATAGGCTTAATGTTATTCCAGAATTAATAAATTCTTCTTCTTGATGCTAACTTTGAATGGTTTAAGCTACTTTAATAGTTCTAAAGCTTTCTGTGTGATGCAGACTTACTAGTGTCAGTAAGTGTGTATACTCTGTAGGGTATATACAGTATATTGGTGTATAAACTTAGTAAGTAAGTAGAATTACTACCCTGCTCCACAAAGTTTGTGAGTATGAGAGGATTTAACAGCTGAATATGCTGGTGCTGAGTGATACAGGTGCATGAATCAGTGTCAGTGATCTTGGGGTTAAGCTGAGAGATTGGGATGGGATGAGTTCTTCCGTAGGAAGGACCACCTGGCTCCTCCACCTCTCCCATTTCAACCCTGTAGCTCTGTGAGAGCATCCACTCTGGAGAGTTCTCCTCTCCCCTTGTTTCAGATTACAGCGTGTTCCATTCCCAGCAAGTGCAGGAGGAGATGGATAACAAATCCCTGGATGACATGGAGCAGAGCCTGCTGATGCTGTCGGAGACAAAGGCACCAGCCATGAGCAACACAGCCCTGTGGAAGAAGCAGGTTTCCACCATAGCCAAAGTGCATTTCCTTACCCTGAAGAGGGAAAATAAATGTGTGAGAGTTATGTAAGTACTGGGATACAAAGTCTTAAAACCTGTTTGAATGATACCAGAGAAAGGGCAGGATTTGATTAATTTTTTTTCACGTGCTTACTGTTTTTTAAATGTAAATATGAAGCTATCATTTCTGTTGAGGACGTTCTTTTTTGGGGGGTGAGGGGGATGTTTTATTAACGTGCACATAAACCAGGCTGGCTTTCGCTGGATTTTAATAAACCCCCAACTTTTATTTCTTTTCAGGTTGTTGCTTTTTCTGATATTTCTTGTCGTTCAGATTTTATTGTTTTTCATACACCACATCATCAAAAATTCTGTAGCTGCTATCAAACTTTCCCCAGATTTGTACTTGCTGAAACCTGGAGAGAACTATCACAAGTACAGGAGTCGGCTCCTGCTGCAGAACTCCACAGGTAGGGGAGCAGCTCCTGTCTCCACCTCTCTCTTTTGTGTAGTTCCTTTTGGGACTGGGGACAAAATTTTCCAGTTTCCAAACACCCAGAGATGATAAAGAGTGAATATCCTTTGTGCCGTTTGGTTTGGTTTGGGGATCCTTCTCCTCCCATGCCCAGTAGCCTTTTTCTTCTGTGTCAGAGGATGATCCACAGGAAGGAATCGGCCAGAGATGTTTAGATACATCGACATTAAAATCCTGCTATAAAACATTTTGGAAAGTTTGCTCTTTGTTTCAACTTGTTTTGGAAGTGCACAGCAATTATCCACAGGAAGTGGAAAGGAGCATCTGTTCTAGCTGTTGGGATTTATGCTTAATACAACTTGTTTTCTCTGCATACCCTGTCAAAGTGCTGCTGGTTTCCTGATTTTTTTTTTTTTTAGCTAATTTGCTGTTCAACTCAAACCTTGAATATCCTGATAATGCTTGTTGGCAGCTCTGCTCCCTCACTGCTGCATTTGACTTGCACAAAAAAATGTGTCCCGAGTTCTTGGGAGGCTGTTGAGTGGGAAACTAAAATAAAATAGTTTGTGTTGTTCAGAATAGCAGAGGACTCTCTGGTGGGCATGAGTGAAAGGAAGCAGTGATCTGTCATGGGGTTACATCAGTGAGAAAATGCATCAATAATTTTGTGTAAGACACTGCAAGCTGATGATAAGGAGGGGTTTCAAAGTCGTGGAGATGTGGCACTCAGGGACATGGTTTAGTGGTGGGCTTGGCAGTGCTGGATTAATGGCTGGACTCAATGATATTAAAGCTCTTTTCCAACTGAAGTGATTCTGTGCTTTCTCTGTTCTCCCCAGAATCGGACATCAGTGACATTGTCCACTCCCTTGGGAGCATGAACATACTCTGGGAGATGTTCAATGACAGTGATTATGTCTCGGCTGCGCCTCACAGTGCAGCTTTAAACGTGCTTGCCCTTGAATCCAGACAGGTGAGATGGGCTGGGTTGTGCCCCCAAAGAGCCCCCAGGCAGCTGATGGGGGCTGGTTTGTGATACTCTTACCTGGAAAGCAACCACTGAGTCAGAAAATCAAGTAATATTACGTAGTATTCCTCATACAAAAGGCCTGAAAAGAGGACTTGTATTAACAGAGTGGAAATATTAGCAAAATAAATGTTCTTCCGTAATTATAATGGGCCAATCAAACTTCTATCCTCCTTTCTTCCCCAAACGGACACAAAAAGCCAAGAAAAATGTTTTATTTCACAGAAGACCTGACATAGGAATTTTTTTATATTTTTTTTTCCCCTTATACTGACTGAATTACTCAATCTGACAGAAGTACAATTCCGTGGTGCTCTCATGTGCAAAGAAAAATGAGTTTCTTGGATTGCGTGTGTTCTTTTCCGTATGGTCACTGAAGGGCTGTCGGGAAGATGTGAACTTTGGGGTTGTATTTAATCCCCCAGCAAAGGAACTGCTTTGCAATCTGCCAGCTCTGGCTCTTGTTCCCATTTTGCTCATTGACACTGCTCCCATCAGAGTGCCAGCGCAGCCTCTCAGCTCCTGTAAATTTTTGCCTGTCTGGTTTTTAAATCCATTAGCGAGAACATCCGAGTGTGGGGTCCTCGTGGGTTTTGTTTTTCAGCCTGTAATTGTCTGGAGTGTCGTTTGTCACAGTGTCACTGTTCTTCCATAAAACATGCTGGGAATTTATTCCAAATAATTTCTTCTCTGTGAACATGACTGTTTTCCTGAATTAGGTTATGTGTTACAACCACTGTGAGCAGCCCAGAGCTTCCTGCAAAGCAGACTCAATTATGCAAAGATTTTTTTTTTTTCCCCCCCCGACGCTCAGGTTTAATTAAGGAGAGCCCTCTCAGGGAATTGCCCTTCGTGCAGAAGAATTAATACAGTATGTACTTTTCTTCCCAGAATTATGTTTTCCACATCATATTCAACAGCACCATGGTGCATTCCCTGCCAGTTTTGATGAATATTGTCAGCAACCTCCTGCTGCGCAGCTTAAACGTGACGGAGAGCATCCAAATCTGGAGCAACCCCTTCATTCAGGTGAGCAGCACCCCAAAAGTCACCCTGAAGCACGGGGTGGGTGGCAAAGCATCCCTGGAGTGAGAGGGGGGAGCACAGAAACACCCCCCAAACCAAGGGAAAAGCCAGTTGGGATTGTTCGAGGGCTTAAAAGGACACGAAAGGTGCTGGGGTTTTGCTCTGCAGGTTGTGGAAGTGGAGCAGAAAGGGGCTTGGAAAGAGGATGCGGTGTTGGGATGTCCTTGCCCATGGCAGGGAGTGGAAGTAGGTGATCTCTTAAGATTCTTTCCAAACCAAACCACAGATTCACGATCCCCTGGATTTGTCGTGGTTTGTTAGACATGACGTGGGTCTGCTGCCTCCTGTGCAGAGCTGAGGTGGCCTTTGGGCGAGGAGAGGACCTGCAGCAGGGAATAAATGCTCTAGAAGTTCATTGGCTGTTATTTATTTCTCGTACAAACACTCCTAGAATTTCCCTGGGGATTTCTCTTCATGCTGCAGCTCAGGTGATGTTGACATAGAGCGAATTTATGTTTTAGCATTTACAATCACATTGCACTGCTTAAGGTGGTGTTTTGGTCCTGCACATTCTGGCATTGAAGAACTCCTGGTTTATGTTCCAGAACCTTCCAGACACGATTTTCAGGCTGGAGATCTACTTTGAAGCTGTGTTGCTGGGGATCATCATCACTGGAATGCCGCCCTATTTTGCCATGGACAATGCAGAAAACCATAAGGTGACTCCCAGGCGTTGAGCCAGTGATGCACAGGAAGTTAAAAATCCTGGGATTTGGGGGAAAAGCCTGCAGAGGTATTTAAAATAGTGCCCTGAGAGACAGCATGGGTGGGAGGGCAGTTTGCTGCCTGGGCTGGAGCAGATTTGGGAAAAGCTAAAATTGGCAATAACTGTGTAACACAGGGGCAGATTAACATGGTACTGATTTTAATTACTGTGTAATTAACACTGTGTTTTCTTCTCCTGTTGCAGATCAAGGCCTACACACAGCTGAAGATTGCAGGGCTCTATCCCTCTGCTTACTGGACGGGCCAAGCCCTCGTTGACCTCCCCCTATTCTTCTCCATCCTCGTCCTGATGATCGGGAGCCTCTTCGCCTTCCACTACGGAGTTTATTTCTATGTGGGCAAGTTCCTGGCTGTGGTGAGTGTGGTGGGGAAGGGAGAGCCTGGTTACCTTGTTTTCTCCAAGTGTTTATTTTTCTTAGGTGGTTCAGCCCAATTTTTCCAATGGATTTACAGGGAAAGCGCCCAATTAAAGCCGCAGGCGCTGAGGCTGCACCAAAGGCAAAATCGTCTTTTGTGGGGAAAATTATTCAAATCTCGGGGTTGCATTCAGAACTGGAGAAATAAAGCTTTAAAATAGCAGTGTTTTCCAAGGAAATGCTCCTTCCTTTTCCCCCTGCTTTCCCAGCCTGCTTTGTGCTCTTGGCTGCGACTGATAATTGCTCTGTTTGCATCCACGCGCTGCTAATGACAAGGTCACAGTGACTTTGAGCACAGCCCATCTCTGCAGTGAACTGCAGCATGTGATTAAACTGAAGACACCACAAGACTTGGTGTCTTTGATATTCAGAGCGGGCTTCCCTGTGAGATTGGCTGTAATTGAGAGGAATCAGCTTTTCCTTGCTGCTTTCCCAAGAAGCTCCGAGATGATCAGGTTTGGGGTGTGCCTGGTGTGCTGCAGGGCTGGTTCTCTCCCCTTGTTTTAATTTCTACAGGTAGAATTCTTACTATTTGCCAAAATCTTGAGGTCAGCATTTATATAAAAAAAATAGGAAAGAGTTTAAAGGTGGGAGGTTCCTGCCTCTCCTCACCCTCTTACCTTTGTGTCTCCACTAATATACGCACCAAGGCAGCAAAATATATCAAATTAAGTGACAAAGATGAATCCAGAGTTATGTATCACACCAAAGTAATTGCAGTTGATATTGAAACAAGAAATTCTTGCTGCACATTCCTGAGAACCCTTCCCTGTGTTTGCAGATTTTTTGCCTGATTGGTTACGTCCCCTCAGTCGTGCTCTTCACTTACGTGGTCTCCTTCACCTTTAGAAAAGTCCAGAACACAAAAGAATTTTGGTCCTTTATATTTTCAGTGGTGAGTAACTTGACCTTGAGTCGGGATAACAGGGAAGATTGGTGATCTCCAAAGCTACAGCAGCTTCCCAGTTAATTTATTTAACTGTCTGCCCTTAATGCACAGGGAATGTGAAACATTTACCAATGTCTCTGTCTTACTGTCACATCCTAAATGATAAAAGCTTTAAAAAATATGCCTCAAATTAGTTAACTTCTGCTTAGAGAGTCTGAACTGCATGAAAATGGACTTTTCTCCCTTTTCTTTTGTACAGACAGCCTTGCTCTGCACAGTTGTCACTGAAGTGGCCTTTTTTCTGGACTATTACCTGGTAACCACCGTCCTGCATTACGTCTTTTCCATCTTCATTCCTATTTATCCCCTTATTGGCTGTCTGATTTGTTTTATAAAGGTAAGGGGACACAGGGGATGCTTTTCAGAGCACTTGTAGCTGGCTGGGATTGGGGAGTATCTCTAGTGTGTCTATAACCATTTAACATGTGAAGAATAGCAGTTACTGGGGAAAAAAACCCCACCTTTTTCCTCTTAAGCAAAACGTTTCCATTTTAAAATGAGAAAACAGCAAGTTTTCCATTAAATTTCCTTCCAGTACCTGAAGGGAACCAACAAGAAAGATGGAGAGGGACTTTTTAGAAGAGTGTGTAGTGAGGGGGGATGTTTTTAAATTGAAAGAGAATAGGGTTAAATTAGATATTGGGAAGGAATCCTTCCCCGTGAGGGTGGGCAGGCCCTGGCACAGGTTGCCCAGAGAAACTGTGGCTGCCTCATCCCTGGGAGTGTCCAAGGCCAGGTTGGACGGGGCTTGGAGCAGCCTGGGCTAGTGGAAGGTGTCCCTGCCTGTGGCAGGGGGTTGGAATGAGATGGTGTTTAAGGTCCTTTCCCACCCAAAGCATTCCATGATTCCGTGATATCCGAAGGAAAACCACGTGTTTTTCAGTGAGCAAATCCTGTTATGGGCCATGGGTTAATTAGGAGTTTGTGGTTTGAAACCAGGAGCAGCCCCAGGGATTTGGATGGAGTTTTATTGGTGTCAGACTCGTGCAATCAGAGCAGAGCTCAGGAAATGCTTGAGCACCATAACTTAAAAAGCTGCTGGAGATTAAATGCACAGTCTCTGGTAGGTGATTGTATTTTTTTTTTTCCATGAATTTTCAGGTTTCCTGGAAAGGCAAACGGAAGAGTGGGGGATACTACGACCCGTGGGACCGGCTGCTGGTGGCAGTTCTGGCTGTGAGCATGGCAATTCCATTATCTGCCTTATTTTCCCTAGGGAATTGCTGGCTCCTGCTGGGAGCCCCTTCTGTTCACAGCTTTGTTAATAAAGATTTGATCTAGTGCTCAGCATTGCTGAGCCTGCAGCTCCTGCAGCCTGTTGAGCAGAGTCAGTAAAGCTCAACATCTGCTGCCTCAGTGGCCTGAGTAACACTGCCAGTATTAATTCTGATTATTATGGGAGTCTGTGCTGATGGAGCAAGGACTCCAGAGCAGGGGCAATGCCTTTTCTCTCCAAACCCCCCAAATAATTGCCTTTGAATCTGGGCAGACTTTGATTGTGCGTGCTCAGAACCGCTGAGCGGCGTTCAATGATGTATTTAACGTTCTTGGAAACACCAGCACTTCTGTGGTGGTGCAGAGCTGGAGGAGCTTCTTGTGCCTCATCACACTGGTGGGGTCACCTTTGGGGTCACCTTTAGGGTCACTGGCAGTGCTCCCAGTAACCAGGCTGGTGTTTGTCTGCTTCAGCCCTATTTGCAGTGTGTCGTGTGGCTCTTCCTGCTGAGGTGCTTCGAGCTGAAGAACGGAGGGAGGACGGTCAGAGAGGATCCCTTTTTCAGGTGTGTCTCCTGAACAGCCTTTTTTCTTAAAGCAGCAGTGCAAAGAAACTGGAGTGTGCAGTGGAAGAAACACAATCACTTCCATTATATTCCATCCCAGGTGTCTGAAAAATTTGTTCCCCTCACTTCAGTTGTGTGAGATTCAGGCACTGAAGGGCAGAAATAGTTTGTGTTTTTTTTTTCTTTTTACGTTATATCAGTGCAAAATCAGGAATTTTGTAGGCATGTTTCCTATATAAAAACAGGGGGGACTGCCTTTCCCACTGGGTGAATAGAGATGCCATAACCCAACAAAGGTGACACGGTGACAGCTCCTCCTGCTCTCTGATGAGCTGCAGGAATCTGCTCCCCCTGGGCTTGGCAAACACAAATGGCTTTCAGCATCGAAGCCCTGAGCCAACCTCAGCTCAGGGTTGTTTTCTCCCCCTTCAGAAAATGCTTCACAAAAGCCAGAACCTGGAAGTTCCCAGATGTGCCCCACGAGGAGAACGAGGATGAAGATGTGAAGGCGGAGAGGCTGCGAGTCAAAGAGATCCTGAGCAGCCCCAAAAGCGAGGAGGTAAAGCCCTGCACACCCCCAGGCTCTGCCCAAACCCCACACTTGGAGGTTTCCCAGCCCTGCTGGGATCTGCAGCCACCTCCCTCTCCCCTCCTTAGATGCCAGCAATCCTGGTCAGCAGCTTGCACAAGGAGTTTGATGAAAGGAAGGAATTTCTTCTGGGCAGAAAAATAAAGAAAGTGGCAACAAAACACGTTTCTCTCTGCGTGAAAAAAGGTTGGAGTTCAGTGACTTGCTGTTGAGCTGTTCTATGTGCAAAAGCAGTTCTTGGATCCGTTTATCTGACCTCGTGGGCAATGGTTTGTGTCACCCTTTCTTTAGGAGAAATACTAGGTTTGTTGGGACCCAACGGAGCCGGGAAAAGCACGTTAATTAATATGCTCGTTGGAGAGATTGAACCCACCAGTGGGCAAGTACGTTACCTGCTACAAGTTATGTGGAAAATTAACTTTCATTTAGATTTTATTATTATTATTATTATTATTTCAAGCATTCCTGAGTGCAATATGCAAAAGCAGTTTGGAAATCTGTCAGGTTCTGGAGTGAGGTGTGTGCGTTTTCCTCGCAGGTTCTGATGGGAGATTATTCTTTGGGGCTGAGCAGTGAAGATGACTCAGTGAAATTTGTGGGGTACTGTCCTCAGACGAACCCGCTCTGGCCAGACATTACACTGCAGGAACACTTTGAAATTTATGGTGCTATCAAAGGAATGAGTCAGTCTGATGTTAAAGAAGTCGTCAAACGGTGAGTAGTTCATTTTAGAAATCCTTGAGATTTAGCTGGATTTTTCTTAGGGTTTTTTCAGGTTTATTGCCGGAGGTTTTTTTGGCCCTTTTGTGGTGTGGTTTGTTTTTTTTTTTTCTCCCCACCTTTCCTAATGCAACCTTTTCTCATTTAAGTTGAATTGGATCTTTACTGCAAATTCAGCAAGTGTGAATATTTAGGTGTGGTGATATAGAATTCAGTTGGCACTTCTAGTTTTTATATATGTATATAAATACTTTTAAAGTTTAGAAGTGCTAACGATGACCTTTGGAGAAGCTGCAAGGGGAGGCAGTCCCAGGCTTGGAGCTGTTTCTGGGTTGTCACCACAGGCTCCTCCAGGATGTGGGGCAGGTGACTTTTGTACCGAAGCGCCCGCCTCCAATTCTGCCTCTTGCTCTGCTTTTCTTGTACTTTATATACAAATATTTGTAACTGAGCTTTTCAAGTGGGGCTCTTTGCACCCTTGTGATGAGGGGGAAGCTGAACCACCACCCTTTCTCTGGTCCTCCCCCTTCCGCAGCATCGCGAGCGCCCTGGATTTGAAGGATCACCTGCAGAAGACGACGAAGAAGTTGGGTGTGGGGCTGAAACGCAAGGTATGGGGGCTGCTGGAGCGCCTGTGCTGGGGCTCAGCAGCACCACCCTGTCCTCACCCTGCCCCTTTGCCTCCCTGCCAGCTGTGCTTTGCCCTCAGCATGCTGGGAAACCCCCGGGTCACGCTGCTGGATGAACCGTCCACCGGGATGGATCCCAAAGCCAAGCAGCACATGTGGTGAGTGCCCCCCCCACCAGGGCCGTGCTGCCCACAGGGCGTTTCCTCCTTGGAACGTGCCGGAATTTGTGTGTGTTATCCATGTCAACACTAGGGAGAGCCATAGGCAGGGAATCACAGAGTGGTTTGGTTTGGAAGCGACCTTAAAGCTCATCCAGTTCTACCCTCTGCCACGGGCAGGGACACCTTCCACTAACCCAGGTTGCTCCAAGCCCTGTCCGACCTGGCCTTGGGCATTTCCAGGAATGGAGCAGCCACAGCTTCTCTGGGCAAACCTGTGCCAGGGCCTGCCCACCCTCATAGGGAAGTATTTCTTCCTAATATCTGCTCTAACCTGCCCTCTGGCAATTTAAAAACATTCCCCTTTGTCCTTGCGCTCCAGGCCCTTGTCCCAAGTCCCTGTCCAGCTCTCTGGGAGCTCCTTTAGGCGCTGTAAGGTGCTTTAAGGTCTCCGTGGAGCCTTCTCTTTTCCAGGCTGAATACCCCCAGCTCTCCCAGCCTGTCTTCCTACCAGAGGTACTCCAGCTCTCAGAGCATCTCCGTGGCCTCCTCTGGCTTGTTCCAGCAGCTCCACATCCTCCTGTGTTGGGAGCCCCAGAGCTGGACATGGTGATCTGGGTGGGGTCTCACAAGAGGGGGAGAATCAACCCAACCTCAGTGCCAGGTGTATCTGTGTCCTCCCCCAGAACAGCTTGGGGGTTAAAAGCTTGGAAGCCGAAAGAAATCCTTAAAATAATACAAGGAGTACAGATTTGAGTCATCTTTGGAAGGTTCAGGTGTTGATTGTTGCTGTGGGAGTAGTGTCAGTCCACAGATAGAGGGTTTGTGTTGGACCATCACAGTCCTCTTTTCCTAACCCAGGGCTTACCTGCCAAATGTTTCGTTCAGGTTTTTTTTTTTTCTGTTACGTTTTGTAGGAGGGCAATTCGAGCAGCCTTCAAGAACAAGGAGAGAGCAGCAATCCTGACCACCCACTACATGGAGGAGGCAGATGCTGTGTGTGACCGTGTGGCCATCCTGGTGTCGGGGCAGCTCAGGTACCACCAGAGCCTCCCCTGGGGCAGGGGGGACAGGACAGCCATCAGCTAAAATATATTCCTTTGAAAATATAGACAGACAATCTTTGTTCTTTTTTTGGTACCTTAAATTTGGAACAAAATCAGTCTTAAACTGCCAGAAGGGTCCGTTTGAAGTTCAGCTTCTCCATGAGTGTGGTCTAACACGTACAACTGGTATTTTCTCTCTGCGACTGCCAGATGTATAGGTACTGTCCAACACCTGAAGAGTAAGTTTGGCAGAGGATACTTCTTGGAGATGAAATTAAAAGAAACAGCAGATGTGCAGCAGGTGGAGTATCTGCAGAGCCAGATCTTGCACATCTTCCCCAACGCCAACCGCCAGGAGAGGTGAGGTTTGACAAATACGCAGAAAATGATGTTAATAAAAGGCTCCGATTTTTCTCAGCGGCAACTTGGCACCGGGTAGGGAATGCAAATATTTACTCACAGGAAAAAAGAGGAAGGGTTTTGGGAGCCAGCAGGGCCCAGGCTGCCAGGGCAGGGCCAGGAGCCCGTGCAGATGTTTGGCACGGGGGGAAGCAGAACTCAGTTTCTGCATTGCTGTTGCCTGACAACTTCCTCCTTGGTCAGGGCCTCTGGGAAAAGCAGAGTCACTGGCCCTTACCTAGAAATGCCTGAGTGTTCTCTGGGGCATCTCAGTTCGAGGGTGGGCTGGTTGGTTTTCCACCAACAGCTTTCTTTGAACTTCTGCCGTATGAAGTCGAGGATCTGGCTCGGTGACTGCTGACGAGTCTCTCCAAAAAGTGCACTGTAGGCATCGTATAAGGAGTGTTCCTCAAATGTGGGGAGTCAGGAGGGAGCAGAGTTCCCTTTTCAGCAGCAGATGTGTGGGGCAGAGCAGCTCCCTGCCCTGGAATCTGGGTTGCGGGAACTGCTGTGTGGCACGAAGTTCCAGGAGCTCCTTTGACCTCTAAAGTCATTTCAAAGGAAAAACTTCAGAACTCTAGGACTTCCAGGCAGTGAATCTTCCATGAGTAAGCAGAATAGGAATGGTTGAGTCTAAGCTGAAGAGCATGTAAGTCATAGAACGGTCTCTGGGGATCTCAGCTGGTGCACCTGGACCTGCATCTCTGAGGTGAAAAACCAGCTGGAGTTGCATCATTCTTCCTGTCTTTATGGTCATGACTAGTCAAAATGCCTGGGGGAATGCTTAGAGAATGAGTTTAAATCCATTCAGTTGGATATTAAGATTTTTGCTTTGTTTTTTGCTTGAAGCTGAATTTGTTTTGTCTCTTCGTTCCAGTTTTGCTTCTATTTTGGCCTATAAAATTCCTAAAGAAGATGTACAGTCGCTTTCACATTCTTTTTCCAAGCTGGAAGAAGGTAATTAAGCACTTGTCATAGACCACGTACAGAAATCCTTTTGTCTCCTCTAAGTGACACTTTTGCCAGGCAGTGTCACTGCTCCATTTCTGCTCCACATTTATTTAATTTACTTTTCTTTTATCATTGTCGTCCCCAACTCTGTTTCGTGTGAAACCACAAGTAAGCACTTGTACCACCTTAAAATCCAGTTGTCTGAGATAGCGAAGTACCCCTAAATCTGCTCTTATTAATTCTTTCCCCAGTAAAACACGCCTTTAACATCGAGGATTACAGCTTCTCTCAGGCAACACTGGAACAGGTATGTTAAGTTATATTTGTGGAAGTAAACCCTGCCAGGTGAAGGTGTCAGACAGAGGGAAGGGTTAGGTTGGATACTGGGGAGAAGCTCTTCCCTGTGAGGGTGGGGAGGCCCTGGCACAGGTTGCCCAGAGAAGCTGTGGCTGCCCCTGGATTCCTGAAAGTGTCCAAGGCCAGGTTGGACGGGTCTTGGAGCAACCTGGGCTA
>JAWMRA010000042.1:2286217-2296672 GCA_035584735.1 Pseudotriccus pelzelni
CCAGGTTGGACGGGGCTTGGAGCAACCTGGGCTGGTGGAAGGTGTCCCTGCCCATGGCAGGGGGTTGGAACGAGATGAGCTTTAAGTCCCTTCCAACCCAAACCAATCCATGATTCTGTGGTGAAGGGCAGGCAGCTCATCCCCCATGCCAGGCTTTCAAGCCACTGAGGCCACTTCGCTGATGCCTGTTTGGACATTTTTGGGAAACCTAGGTTCCCCTTTTCCAAAGTGAATAGGAATTGCCAGTTGCCATGCTCCTCTTTATTCCCATTTTCTCCTTTAAAAATAAGATGCCAACTGCAGTGACTGGAGGGAAATAAATTTGTGGCGTTAATGGGAAAGCTGCTCTGATTTATTCCGAGGACGGGAGTCGTTGCTCATGGCTGAAAAGAGGGTGAAGCTGAGGCTTGTTATTGCTTATTCTGGATTAATTATTGCTGATGATAAATGTCCTTCAGTGTGTTTGGTTCAACTTCCTTTCCACTGTGTGCTTCTGAAGAAATGAGGTGGGAGAGTACAAGCAAGGAGAACATCTCCAAGCTTTTTATGTTTTGGGGGTTAAGCAATGCTTTCAGTGCTCATGAGGTTTTTAGCCTGAGTTGTGTTTGTGACTGAGAATGTTCCTACAAGGAGCACGGGGTATCCGTGTCCTCTCCATGTGCTCCAGGTGTTCGTGGAGCTGGCTAAAGAGCAGGAGGAGGAGGACAGCAGCTTTGGCACCCTGAACAGCACGTTGTGGTGGGAGAGGACGCAGGAGGACCGAGTCATCTTCTGAGCTCCTCGTGTCCAGATCTGCTCAGAAGCTCCTGTTGGTGCCAGCAATGATCCTCTCCACACACTCTGGGGCACGTGCCTGGAAAACATCGGAGCTGGGAAGGACAAGGAGAACCGTGTGTGGAAGCCCTGGGCGTGTCCCACCATCCTGGCCTTAGGAATAACGCCACAGCCGCGGTGTCAGCGTCCCCCCCCGTTGTTCTGGCTGACCTGGAATTCCTTCTCCCCTCGCTGTTCCCTGGTTTGTGTTGGGCAAGGGGACGCTGGTCAGCTCCTGGTGTTGGTGGCTGGTGCAGGAGCTCCCACCTGCCTTCCCTCAGCCCTCCCGTGCCGAGTGCGTGCCAGAGGTTGGGCTGTCTTAAAGGAGACCCTGCATCTGAGCAAAACCAGGGGCCACTGGAGCGTCCTTTGCTGCGGGGCTGGTTCACGGGGCTTTGCTGTGCCCTGTGCCCTCAGCTGGGCACTGCTGCCTGTCCCACCAGGTGCCCTGCAGACACAGCCCTGCAAGGTCCTGCTCCTCCACCGGCTCCTCCATCCCTGCTTATGCTTTGAAGATGCACCTGCTTAGAAGAGAGGGGGGGAAACCCACTCCAGAGTGATTGCACCACTGCAGAGAGGGTCCTGAATTCCCAAAAAAACCCCCAAACCACTCCAGAGTGATTGCATCACTGCAGAGAGGGTCCTGAATTCAAAAAAAAAAAACAACAAACCACTCCAGAGTGATTGCATCACTGCAGAGAGGGTCCTGAATTCCACCACGAGCTCAGCTTGGCCTCCGACCAACGCGAAAATGTTCATTTACGGGCGTGGCGTGGCACTTGTTGGCACTTCCATTCGTTTCTCCTGCAGGTTGGCAGCTGTGGCTGAGCCCCGCTGCCGCCGTGGGTGGCACTGGTGTTTGTCCTGCATGCGCTGGGGGTGGCAGGGGGTGCACAGAGCGGATCTGTTCCTTCCCCCGCCTGGTGAAAGTACAAAGACATAACTGTGCAGTCACGGGATTTGCAGAGATGTGAGTGTTCCTTGTGTTCGTTAAAAACAGCCCGATTCTTTCCTTGGGTGTAACAACATGTGTCCTGCCAGCTGCTCCCAGACACAGTCCTTTGGAGATGTTTTCCTTCTCCTTGCCAGTGGATTCATAAGTGCACGTACCAGTGTTCCCTAATCCGTCTTTGTTGGCATAGCAGTCAGTAACACAGGGACTTTGCTTCGTCCTTGGCCTGGCAATTTGTCACTCACCTTTGTAAAACCCCAGCTCGGATGATCCCAATTCACAGCCTCACCCGTAGGAATGGTGCCTTGGGTTTGCACAGAAGCACTAAGAGGAGTAGAATAGGTGATCCTTCAGCCTAAGAGATGACAGATGTATGTTGAAAATATTTTTTTGTTTGTTTTTCTAAACAAAGATATCACTTTTTGTTTTTGGTTTTTTTTTTAATTTTATGAGGTGAAATTAAAGGTTTCTCTCAGTTCACTGTGCTCTGCAATGAACAGATACAGAGATGCGTTTATAGTGAGACATTGGCTTCATAAGTCGTATCATTTATATCTCTTCACAGTAAAGTTAGAAAAGATCTTTTGTTTTTCTTGTGAAAACTCAAAACTCTGGGTTAAGGTGGAGTTGTGTCCCAGCTGTTTGTAATTATACGTGTATAACTGTCTGATAATGGTTTATCATTGTGCCGAGCCAAAACCTGTTTTGATTAGTTTCTTATTCCACTGCAGGGAGGTGTGAACTCTTTAGGTACCACTTTGCTTCCCCTTTTGTGCCCGTGCATTGCATATGAACGTACAGCTTTGGTTTTGTGGTGAAAAATGAGCCCAAGCACTGCAGAAAGCTTGGACAGCCCTTTTGCTTCCCCAGGGAACCACAGCCTGTGGTTCTGCCCCTTTTGGTGAGCCCTGGAAGTGAAACAGAGGCAAAGGGTGGGATTAAAGCACCAGCCTCTGAACTGCAGCTCCAGTGAAACCTTCTAGGGGTGAATCTTCCCTGTCAGAGAAGAAAATTCCCCTAATTCAGGTGGTTTGTTTATTTAGCCCCTGGGTCCTCCAGCCTGTTGCTCCCAGCCTGAGCATTTTCCTTTATTTGGAGCAAAGGTGGGACTCAGGATTTTGTCTGGTGGTACTTTCCCATGTAGGTAGGGACAAGTTCAGTGTGTCTTCCCCGAGTCCCACATTTCTTACTTTGTAAGTGTTGTGTCAGCCAAGTGTCCCATCAGTCCATCAGTGCACAGCACGTTCTTGTCACGTGAACTTACGGAAGCCCAGTGTGACCTGTGAGCCTTGGTGTCTTCTTTTCACTTTATTCTTTAACTTGGAGCTGATGGTCTGTAAAATAGTTCTGTACTTGTCTGGGTGACAACATCCTGTTTCAGATAGTTCCATGTTTTCTAACTCTTCAAATGGATCGTACGAAAACTTGGGTTAGCAGCCAGACGAGCTCACTTTGGTGCTGTTGTTTACCCTGGAGGAACCCAGGGGATGGTGGCACTGTGTTTGTGCGGCTACGCGGAGAAAGATTTTTGGCTCATTTAATTAACCGTGTGCTTGGGTGGGATCTTTTTCTGGCGTGGTGACATCCCGTGTCGGTGCGGGGTAAGATCCTGCCCCCAGACATCACTGTCACCGTAGCGTGTTGTGTCAGAAGTGTTTCAAAGTGGCACTCGGTGTCTGCAATTGCCAGGATGTGGAGGGGGGAAACACGTGCAGAATTAAACCAGAGAATCCCCTGGGAACATAAGAGCTTTACTGCTGTGATTTCGAGTCCCTTTGTTCAGCTGTTACCAGTGACATGCCAAATCCCACATGCACGACACACAGCGTGTGCTGGAGGAGATAAACGGGAGCCAAGGCAGCTGGATTTGGGGCAAATCCACCCCGTTTTGGGTCACCGCTCCCAGGTGTGATGGTTTTAGTTACCTTGCAGGGTTGTTGTGAGATAGTAGCTGATATATCCAAAGCTTGGAAAACACGTTTACTTCGTGGTGGTGTTACAAGGTTGTATTTTTGTATGGAGAATTTAACGTGTCTTGTTTTTTTGTTTACGTTCCCGAAGAAAAAGTCCTTACTTAAAAATATCTCTGTATAGTGAGTGAAGCCTTTTGCATGGCCAACATCCAGAACTTTGGTAGCAGAAGCAGAAGGTGTTGGGCCAAAAGGTGCCACGTTTTGTGATGCTCCTCCTGGTGTTGAACCACGTGCAGTTCATTTTATACACTTGCCTTTCTTTTACCACTTGGCTGTACCCGTAAAGGTGAGGATTTTCCTTTCCCAGCAGAAAGTACTACCAAAATAAAGATGGATTGGGTTGTTAAACGCTTGGCTATCTGTCCCTGTGTGTGTTTTGACGGAAACAAAGGGGTTGTTTCGAAAAGTTTTGGCTGCTCTCGTGCTTCAGGTGAGTGGGCTTGGGCAGAGCGTGGGGGGCCCCAGCCCTTGGCACGGGCTGGAGGGTCAGGCTGCGTATTTTTAACTGAATTTTGGGGAATTCTTCAGGATTGCAACACTCGGGATTCGACCTCCCGCGGTTGTATCGCGTTTTGCAGCCGGATTAATTCAGCCCAACTTGGGGCTAGAAGTGCATCCCCCCCCCCGCCCCTCCGGCAGCTGTGCGCTCCTGGCACGGCACATCCTGCATCTGCAGGGATGAATCACCTCCAGCCACTGGAAAATTAACCCCACTGAATCAAAAAAAAAAAAAAACAAAAAAAACCAACTCATTTTTCTGGTTGGAGCTGCGCCCCAGGCGAGCTCGCCGGGTGGGTGCTGGCTCTGGGGTTGAGGGCCAGGGGCACAGGGAGGTTTTGGCTGAAGGTGGGACGTGGAAACGTGGCCTGCAGGGATGGAAGGCGCTGTGTCTGCTCCTTGGATGTGCTCTGGCACTGCTGGCTCCCCGGAGCGACCCTGCTGAGGAGGAGGAGATCCCTTCCAGCCCAGGAAGTAGCAAACTGAATGGGGTTTGTGCTCTCCAGACCCACCACTGGAGAGGAAAATAACCCCCAAAAATTTTTAACTCAATTTGGTGACAGTTCCCAGAATTTCATACTTGTTTGTCTTTAATGGTAGGGGCAGCGTGCCATGTATTTTTTTTTATTTTTCTTTTTATATAGCTGTAAAATTAATTCATTCCCTTATAATGCTGCCTTTAAGAGACCTTCAGAAAGTCCCTGCTTTAACATGCAGAATTTCTCTTTGATAAGGGTTTCCTGGAGCTCTTGCTGTTCCTTTTTCCTGCAATGCACAGCTTGGCATGTCCCCCTGCAAGGGTCTGGCTCCATTCCCAGCCCTTCTCCTCCTCCTGGCAGATACAAAGGATGGTCCCAAGTCCTCTTCTCAGAAATCCTGTGGAGCATCTGCTTGGGGATTTGATTAATGGTATTTTTGTGTGTTCTCCTGCTGCTTTTCAGTGAAGCCCTGAGGGCTTGCTTTGGACTGGGGTCCAGCAGCAGAGCCATTCCCAGTGCCCAGGATGGGAAACCTCAAGAAACACTTGGAGCAGGTGTTATTCTTGTGTTGAAAAGCCTTTTCTGTAGCTGATGTGCAGTCATGCCAGGGCTCCCTGGGGCTGGGTGCTGCCAGCACACTGTGGGCATGGTCAGAAAAACGTGCTGTTTTTTAGTGAAGTGCATCTCGGGCTTTTTGCAGTCACGAGGAGCCTTCCCCATTTCCCATTTGTTGCCCAATGGGAAGTGATGCCGGAAAACACTCTCCTAAATGAGCTCATTCCTTGAAAATGAGTAAATCAGCAGCTGCAGCAGAGCTACAGACTTTTGTTAAGCAACAACCAGACAGCTCTTGTTTGGGTCAGCTCTGCAAATTAGATGCGCAGTCCTCAAGCTGTTGAAGTTCCAGGAGAGTCAAATTAATTTAACTAGTTGAGTTATCGTGTGGCCATACACCCTTCCAGCTCATTTGGACTTCCTGGCTTTTCTGATTTCCTCACCTCTGTGTTTTGAATGCAGACCCATTGGAAAGATGTTTTGTAAAAGCCCAACGTGCTCTATCCTGATCCCAGCTGTGTGGCAGCTGCTGGAAAAGCAATTAAAAGGAGTGGAAACAGAAAAAAAAAAAAGTTTACAAAAAAAAACAACGAGGAAAGGAGGAACAAGAACTGAAATCCCCTTGGTCCTGGAACGCAGGATTCACCTCGGCAGAGGAAGGAGCGTTTGCTGAGTCAGGCTTTGAGCAAGATGGGGAGAAAGCAGCGGAATTTTCCCTCTGGAGAAGCTGGGGCAGCGAGGAGGTGGCTTTGCCAGCCCTCAGGAGCTCCTGTTCACCCCAGCTCTCCTGCCTGGTGGAAACGTTGCACGCGATGTATGAGTTGTATTAAATCCCGCAAGCTCTGGTGTGTAAACATCTCCAGGCTCCGGGCCAGCAGGTTGTAGGGATTGCTTCATGGTTGGGACATCACTCCAGAAGTTTTGGGAGCGTTCACACCCCTGGGATGGGGCTGTGACGTCTGGAGAGGGGCATGGCCATCGGGCTGGGCTACGGCGCTGAGCCCTCGCCGGGGCTGCAAAGGGACCAGGAGCTCGGACACCTCAGAGCTGGGAGGCACCAAGTCCTGATGGAAAACACAGTATCACGTAAGGAGTCCCACACTTCTCTTTTTTCTTTTTTGTTTAAGGGAAAATTGATTTAGAAATAGAAATATTCTCCTCAGGGCGTTTTCATGCAGGGCTTTTGTTGGGTGATCAGTTTTTTTCCCTGATTGTTTAATACAGTGTTACACCGAGTGTAGGGGAGCTGCACCTTCCAGCTCACGTTTTCTGACACATGTTAAGCTTCGCAACAAAATGTGCAAGAGGCAAAGGAGTAAAAATATTCAGCTTTTCTGGGTGTGTGTGGATTTTGATTCTCACCACGGATGTGCTATGGCTGCAGGTGAAGAGCTGCAGATTGATCACTGGATCTTCCCAGATGATAATCACTCCCTCCACTCTGCTCCTCCTGCTTTGCTGATACCACTAAAGGCATCTAAAAATGAAAAAAAAAAACACCCAAGTTTCACTTCTCTGTAAGAGTTAAAGTCTTGAACTTTGACAAAGGGCAGGCTTGGAGGTGTTATTTTGAAGTTGAGAGTAGGAAAATAACCTGTTTCAAAGTTTGTGTGTTGAAGAGTGGAGTCAGTGCAAATGTGTCCTGCCTTTATCAGGGGGCCAGATGCAAACAAAAAACTGCAATCACTGCCAAACAGAAGGGCACAGAAAGGGCACATTCACCTCTGCACTCCCCACGTGCAGGGATTAATCCTTGGCTCCTGGAAAACCTGAGGCTCCTCTGGGAAGTGGGAGATGCAGCGTTTATTGCTTCCTTCACAGCCAGCACGGAGAGGCTCCTGACTGTGCTCCCAAAGATTTTAGGAGTTAGAATCGTCAGCTCATGGAATATTCTGGGTTGGAAGTGACCGTGAAAGGACATCTAGTCCAACCCCCCGTGCAAGGAGCAGGGACAGCTTCAACTAGATCACAAGTTAATTTTTTTGTTAGAGGGAAATAAGTCTGAGGAGGTGTCAAATAGGAATTCCCTGATTCAGTGAATAAAGGAAGGGGTTATATGGGATATGCCTTTCTGGGATAACCTTTGGGAGATCACAGGATCCAGTGGAAGTTACTGCAGCACCTGAGCAGTGTGTTTCTGGAGAGCAAGAAGTTTGGGTGTATTTAATGAGCCCTCGGGAGGCAAACACTTCTGGAGACATCCAGTTTTGCAGGGGATGCTCTGAACTGGCTTAGAGCTTCTCAAACAGTGCTGCCTCCAGATAAACTCCTACTGGGTTTATTTTGTCTTCTGAGTGTGAAGTTTTGTACCTCAGGTCTTGCAGAGGATTCTCTCTTGCTTTACCTTTTTAGTCATTCTCTAATAGCTTAAGTAGATATCTAATTAAAAGTTAATAATATCTAGTATTTATTAGGTATGTGACCAAAAGTTAAATTCCTCCTGATTATGTTCAGACAGCTTTTCTGGGCAGCATCACTTGTTTGAATTCCTGGCTTCATATTTGGCTTCCAGTGGTATTTGCTTCTTGCTCCACGGGAAAAAAATAAATTAAAACTGGTGGAAACTTAGCTGGAATTTTCTAAAAAGTTTTAGATCTGCTCCATCATTTCTTAAATGAAGTGTTTGTCGTGCTTGTAGGGATCCAGTGCAGCTTTTACAAGACCATCATGTTTTCCATGAGCCTTTGTTTACTGCCCAGACATCCTGATCTCAGTTCACAGTGCGTGAAATCCAGACCTGGGCAAAAAAAAAGTAACGTTTCCTAGAAATCCCTTCCTATTTGCCTTTAACCTTCACTGCTGGCTGGGATGGGGAAGCACAGGAGAAAGGAGAGCACCAGGAGATAAGCCCTGTGATAACAGTCAGAGGGTGAAGAGGGATTCTGGATCCATTGCCCTTGAAGGAGGCAAATAACTAAGTCTTCCAAAAACAAGCAGGGAAGGGAACGGAGTAGTAGAACCATTTATTAACTCCAGCTGCCCAACCTGTGAAATCAGGAAGTGCTGTCCAAGGGGAATAGAGCACTGTGCTTTTGAGGTTGCTTTGATTCAGGGTTTCAGGCCATCTGAAAGGATTAAAATACAAAAACACGCTGGGAGGTTCGCTCCCCTGCTCTCCTCCTGGGAAGGGGGTGAAAGCTGTCACTCTGAACTCGCTGCTGTTCTTGCACAGAGCTGACATTACTGTCCCCCATAAAAGCACCCCCCAGCAAAAGCTCACTGCTCCGTATTTAGGAGGATATAAAGGAACACGCGGCTGTTCTAATGCTGCCCAGCTCTGGCAATGCTGGAGCCAAAGTTCACCACCATTTGGGTGAAACCAGAACAAATTGCTCTTTCTACAGTGAGATGTAGAAAGTGAGCAGTTGTCTCATCTACAAAGATGAAGAAAGGTGAATCTCTGCACGTGGAAGAGGCAGCTGAGTCTGACCCACCTGTCTGTTCCCTTGCATAACCTTGGGCTATTTCCTTTGAACTTCACCTTTGTTGTCCAAACTGTCAAATGGAGACAAGTTCTCAACTTTTGGCATGTTATTGCCTTTCCCTGAAGTGCTCTTTACACAAGTAAATATATTAACTTCCAGTGACCTGTTTCATTCTTAATTATATCCTTTTCTTTCTCATCTTAGCTGGAAAAATGCAGGGGATATTCAAGAAAGCCTCAAAACTATTTCAGCAAACCCGTGCTCTCCTGTGGAAAAACGTTCTTCTGGTGTGGAGGATGAAGACTCAAAGTTTTCAGGCAAGTGTCGGTTCTTCCAAAGGGAAATTAGGATTTCCACTACGAAGTGTTTTTGCACTGCGTTGTTTTTGTGCAAGGGGACACGAGAAGCCTCAGCTGGTAGCGAGGCTCCCTGGGAAATGTCAGCAGTTGCACTTCTTCCTGCGATGCTGGAATACCCCCGGCACAACACGGCGCTGCGACCAAGCCAGATTGTTGATTTTGGTTGTTGCTCCCGCCCCGCACTGGACAAAAGGAACACCGTGTCCGGTTCGCGGCTGCGGTGCAGGATTGCCGGCAGACCTCCTTGGCTCCGGCACTAAGAAAACGTGTTTTCCACTCGAAACGTTGCCCGTGTTCTCAGATCCCCACACCTGTGGAACGGCTCTCCCTCGTGAGCGGAGAGAAGTCGCTCCCGGTCGGAGGAGCTGGGCTGAGGAGGGGCCTGGAAGAGCCTTCCCACGCCCCCAGTCCCTGGGTTGCAGCTCACCTCTGCGTTTCCTTCCTTCCCCTCCAGGAGTGGGTGACGTGGGCGGTTTTCCTCTTCATGCTGCGGGAAGCGGCAGATATGATCTGGCACTCGCCGAGGACGGAATTCCCTTACAGATCCCTGGGGCAACTGGACGACCCAGCCTTTAACGCGACGGGGCTGACGCTCATGTACACCCCTGTAACCAGCAGCACCCGCAGGATAATGGGCAGAGTGGCTTCGGATTCAGTGCTGAGCGGTAAAGCTGCTCTTAAATCCTCCTTCCCTCTGCCGTGTCCCAGCCAGCCCTGGGGGTGGAAGAAAACCTTGGGCCAACCTGATTTTTGTGGGTGCAAGTTGTAGTGGTGCCCATTTTTGTGTTGTTGCCTGACTAATCAGAGTTTTAGCTGTGATGGTTTTATTTCTTTTTTTTTTTAATGTTATTTATTTATTTTAATGACAGGTGTACTAATAGAAGAGACGGAAAATGAGGAAAAAATGGAAGCGAAAGGAATTTTGGAGGATGAAGTTATTGGTGTTGTTTTTAAGGATGACTTCTCCTACAGCCTCAGATTTCACATCAGCAGAGCTGTGTTTCCAAACGATGTCTTTGACCACACTGGTAACAAACCAAATGAAACCGCAGGATCTGATTTTACATTAAAAGCTGTTTGGTGGGGTCTTTGTGCTGCTGTGCCACTCCAGAGGGGTGGAGGCTGCAGGGCTAAACGACTCCAGAAAGATGTTAATTAGAATTTGAGAGTCCGTTTTCGTGAAAGGAAACAAGTGCCAGAGGAAAAAAGCTTTCAGAACAACTAAACATTATCCACAGTCATAGAATCAGGGAATGGTCTGGGTTGGAGGGGAGGTCAAAGGTTGTCCAATTCCACCCTCTGCCGTGGGCAGGGACACCTTCTGCTATCCCAGGTTGCTCCAAGCCCCGTCCAACCTGGCCTTGGACACTCCCAGGGATGGGGCAGCCACAGCTTCTCTGG
>JAWMRA010000042.1:2299813-2311198 GCA_035584735.1 Pseudotriccus pelzelni
GGGGCAGCCACAGCTTCTCTGGGCAACCTGTGCCAGGGCCTCCCCACCCTCACAGGGAAAAATTCCTTCCCAATATCTAACGTAAATTTCCCCTCTTCCAGTTTGAACTCAATCCCCCTTGTCCTGCCACTCCAGTTCCTGAGGAACAGTCCCTCTTTGGGTTCCTTGCAACCCCTCCAGACACACAGCCTTCTCTTCTCCAGGCTGAACAGCCCCAGCTCTCCCAGCCTGTCTTCACATTAAAACATAAAAGGCTGAATAAAACTAACTGTTGATTTCCTGACTCTTGGGTAAAAGACATTTTCAACCTCACACGTTATATATAAGTATTTATACGTATATACGTATGGAAATGTAATAATTAATTCTTCTTTTTTTAAATTTCTTTCCCCAACAGAATCCTGCTGGGGTTATTCAGAAAGTTACTGCAAAGTTCCTTTGTACTGGTACGGAGGTTTCCTCTCAGTGCAGTCCAGCATTGATGCAGCAGTCATAGAAGTAAGTGACCACGATGGAAAACATGTTTTCTGTTCTTTGCAGAGTTATCTGTAAACTTTAAAAAAACAAAAAACAAAAAACAAAACAAACTCCCAAAAGCAAACAGCAAAAAAACCACACAAAAAGCTCCCCACCGAGCCAGTTCATTTTTCCACCCCTGGAGGAGTCTGAGGCCAGGTTGGACAGAGCTTAGAGGAACCTGTTCTAGTGGAAGGTGCCCCTGCCCATGGCAGGAGATTGGAATGAGATGAGCTTTAAGATCCCTCCCAACCCAAACCATTCTGGGATTCTCTGATCCTGTGATTTTCTGTGATCATCAACTTCCTAAATACATGGCGTGACTCAAAAGTTCAAAGAATGGCAGGTCATTCTCAAGGCTCGGGGCAGAGTTAGTGTTTATTGCAGGGCAGTACAAAAAGATACTAAATATTTGTTAGTTGCCCCTTGTAAACGTAACTTTATTACTGGCAAACTAATAGTAGTAATGCTTATAGAAACCCGTTTGTTCTGATGTCGTGTCTTTCGTTGCAGAAATGAAATTAATGCCTAGTCTCTTTCCTTCAGATGAAAACCAACCATTCTGTCTGGAAAGAAATGAAGTCGATCACTGGGGTTCACCTGCAATCCCCCCTGATGAAACCTGTGTTTAGGCTGGATTATGTCCTGTTCGTTTTCTGTGCTATATTGTGCTACTCCCCATTCATGTACTTTTTATCAGTGAAGGTTCTCAGGGAGAGGAAGAAGCTCAAGGTGTTAATGGGAGCAATGGGTCTGCAAGATGTCGCCTTCTGGTAAGTCTGGCAGAAATTAACCATGCAATTACAGGCCTTACGTTGTCTAATGTGTGTAGGATCTGCCCTTCCACTCTGGAAGCTGCAAATATACTGAAATTGGGAAGTGTTTGAATTAAAGAGTGTGTCGTTTCGGGGCCAAAAATAACTGTGCCTTCCTCTGCAGGTTGTCCTGGAGTTTGCTGTACACTGTGTACATCTCCATATCAGCTGGTTTGCTGGCACTGATCACGCTGACAGACGCCTTGAATCATCAGAGCTTTTTAGAACTGTATTTTTTTTATTTCTTTTATGGCACGGCCTCTGTAAGTCTGCTTTTGTCTTCTCAAACCATGCAACTTTTTTTTCCTGATTTCCTATGAGAAAGTAACAAAAACTTCTTGCTACTGGAATCTATTGTTATAATTGTTATAATTTTTATCTTGATATATATCGACATATTCTATGTTTTGTATGTATAAAAATTTATGTTTTATCTATATTTCAATATAATTTCTAAATATATCACTCCCATTACATTTTGAGAGATTCTGACTTGAAATCAGAGTAAAAAGAGGTGCAAGCACCAGGCTGGTAGTGATTTGTCTGTCCCTATAAACCTGCCCTAACTCTGATGTGCCGTGTGCATCTGCAGGGGACAACTGAAACTCAGCTGAGTCTCTAATTTTGCTCCTATTTTCACGTTTGTTTTTTTTTTTAATTGCCAACAGAAGTGCATCCTGCTAACTCCTGGTTTTCTCTGCTGCAGATTCACTTCACTTTCATGATCAGCTCGTTGTTAAAGCAGCCAAATATTGCCAGTTTTGTGGGATTTCTCCTTCACATCCTCTTTGGGTCAGCGGGCTGTTTGACGCTGTTTGACTTTTTGCCGCCGTCTGCAGGATGGATTTTGAGTCTCTTCAGTCCTTTCGCCTTCACCTCTGGCCTTGCAACGGTAGGTGCGGGAGAAAGCCAGTGCGCCACACGAGCCCAGCCCCCAGCAATCCTGCTGCAGAGTTCCGCCACCCACAGTCTGTGTGGTCAGAGCAACCCCAGTCACACCCCCCTGCTCTGAGTGCTTGGGAAATCTGACCCCAAAAAGTCAAATCCTTACCTGCAACAAGGATGGCTGGACAGTCGGCAGGCAGCGTTTTGCTGCCCCTGTATATTCAATATATTGAAATCGCTCTACAGCGCTGCAGCAGTGGGATGTGTGTGGTGGGCACCAAACACCCCGTGCATCGCTCTGCTGCTGCAGGAACTTCTCCACGACTTTGAGTTCAGCTTACTGAGGCATTTCTGATGCTCGTGGTCACAACAAAGCCCTTGCCTCCTTGGAAACGGCACCGTGATCCTGAGTGGGCTTGGGTTTGCAGCGAAAGCGGTTGTGATGACACAGCAGGAGGTTGCACGTAGTATTTCTGCCTGAAGGAAGTGTCGTGTCTGACACTTCTAACTTGTGCTTGTTTTTTGGTGGTTTTTTTTTCCCCCTAGATGGTAAAATTAGAAAAACACGGACCAGCATCCAACCCCGAATTGTACCCTTTCTATAAACTCTACCTCACGCTGAGCCTTGACAGTGTCCTGTATTTCCTACTGGCCATCTACTTTGATAAGGTTTTGCCTGGTGAGTGGAAATGTGAGGGGGTAAAAAAAAATGCAAATTTCCTTGCGTTGTATTCTATAATTCTCTCCCCTTGTTAGGCGGGGAAGCTACCAAAGGGGTGATGGGGTGAGAGAAGACTGTAAACCCACGTGGAGCAACAAAAAAGGTGTCCTGGCAACGTGCTGGTCGGGCTGTGGATGGGCATCTTAACAGCCTCGACGGGTTACATCAGGGGATGAAAATGGGATTTACTGCGTTTCTCAGGAAGTAAATGGTTGGGAAGAATCCTGTTTGCCCAGAATCTGGGTGGGTGTAAGTGCCTTGTTTGGCCCTGCCTCAAAAACAGGCTTAAACAGATCCTGCTCCCACAGCCCTGACCACTGGGTTTGGAAGGATGTTGCAGAATTTGACCTGGTATTTTTGGACCAAAGGGTTTGAAAATGGGGTCTTTGCTGTGATTATTCTCCACCTGCATTTACAGATACGAATGATTGGACAACTTAAATAGCAGAATTTATCAATTCTTTTTACTCTGCTGAGAGTCCACATCCTGCAGGTGTCGAGGAAGAGACGGCTGGACAGTTTGGGGCTGATATTTTGCCTTCTCTGTCTCTGAATTAGGCAAGTACGGGGTGCCATATCCTCCTACCTTCTTCCTGAGGCCCTCGTACTGGTTCAAGCCCGGCAGTGGGTATGTGGGGGTGAGAGCTGGCAGCGAGAGCAACCACGACCCCGTTCTCAGCGGTAACACCGAGCCGATGCCCCCGGGCTTCCATGGGAAGGAAGCAATCAGGTGAGGACTCCTGTAGGTGTGGAAAACACACCTCTGCATGCAATGGTTGGCTCTAGAGAGCACAGTCATGCTGCACTGGTGAATGTTAGACTGGGCCATGTTATACGTAGAGACAAGGTTAATGGCAAACGTGTGGAAGGAAGGGTTTGTTCAGGGTTTCGTTCCGCTCCAGAGCTGGATTTGAACACTTACTGGACATGGTTCATCCTTCCAGCCAGGGCCAAACTCACTGCCCTGGACTTTCCTCTCTGCAGAGCATCAGCAGTGACTCCATTCCCCTTCACCATCATCCTGTGCAGGGCTGAGTTGGACTCGACGATCCTTGTGGGTCCTTTCCAACTCAGCGTATTCTGTGAGTCAGTGATCTTTAAACACAAAGCTGATGGAGTGTGGTGAATAAAATACTTCTGTGCACATCCTTCCAGGGCTAGCTGGGCTTTTTGCTGATGCTGCCTGTTGCTTGTTACCAGAAAACAAACATAAATCTGCTGAATTAATAGCTAAGTCATCACTTTTAATTAGATAACCACATGTTATCAGCTCATTCCCTGGGGCCTCCTACTTCATTCACTAAGTGTTCCTTGAGCTGGGCTTGGAAACCTTTTAAACAGCTTTTGGAAAAGTACAGTGGCTAATTCTGCTTTAGAGGTACAAGAAATGAATGGCATGAAGGGATTCCTTCAGAATGAGCAGGACCAGCTTGGGGAGGAGGTTGGGAAATATTCTTCTAATAGTTTCAAAGGTTATTTTGAGGAAACGTGCCCAAATTGTGAGATTTCATAGTAATGGCTTGCTTACCTTTCCTTTAGACTAAACAACATTAAAAAGATATATAAGAAGAAGGGCAAGAGCACCGAAGCTTTAAAGGGTAAGAAGAGATTCTGTCATTCTTTTATTCATTTTTCACTAGATAAGAACTCAAAGTGTTTTGAAATGTACCAGATGTGCTGAATTCTGCCTCTGGTACAGTTAAATTACATTGTGCAACGGTTATTTCTGCTGGGGTAAATTACTGGCAGATTTCTACCAGTTTGTTTGTTATCTCCCTTTTCCCTGCAGGAAAATCGCTGTTTATTACTTTTTGCAACAGCTCCTTAAAAGCTGCGTGTATTTTTTCCACTACTCTAAAAATCCCCTCTCAAACCTCCCTTTCAGAATGTAAGTTATTATGGGAAAATAAAACTTGGGGTTTTTTGGTCCCTGGCTGTAGCCAAATCTTCTGTCTCTCCCTGAGCTGAGCTCTCCCAGCACTTGCCAATGCAAATAGTTGACATAGTCACAGCATAGTTTTGGGGTATTTGTTAAATGCCTTTGTTCAACAGGAACTCCAAATGAAAACATAAAAAAAAGAAAAAATATGAAAAATATGAAAAATATCAATATGGTCCCAAACGTCTATATTGAGTAAAAAGCCCCAAGAAATCCAACCCAAACAACCCACAGAAAGACAAATCAAGGTGTTTTTTTTTTTTTTTTTTTTTGAAGAAAATGGGGCAGCAAGTCTGGCTGCTCTGATGTCTCTCTTGAAATCTCCTGTGTTGAGGTTAATACACTTGTTCCCTCAACTCAATTAAGACTTGACAGGAGGTTCCTTACTAGGCTTAGGCCCAGCTTTTGAAGAACCAAACTGAGCTTTTGGATCTGTGGTTTTGCCTCTTGGCTTCATAAGAAATGTCACTCAGTCACTCATGGCAACATTCTCCAGGAAAAAAGCCCACAAACTTCTCACAAACTTCCACCCTAATATTCTGTTTCTCTTCCAGGTTTGTCCTTACATATATATGAAGGCCAGATCACTGCATTGCTTGGCCACAGTGGGGCTGGGAAAACTGCTCTTTTAAATGTGCTCAGTGGATTTTCCAAGCCTTCAGCAGGTAAGATTGTGGACCTGAATGCTCAAGACAAGAAACTGTTCGGTTTTTTTTCAACTGTGAGGGGGAAATATGCAAAAAAACCACCCCACCCAATTTTCCCTCGTGCTGGGTTGTTTCAGTGCAAATTTCTCCTTCCACATGAGCTCCAGGGATGATGTGCCCTTTATGGATAAACTCACATGTGTAAGCAGGTTGTTCCTCCATCTGGGTGGCCTGATGTTTTCCAAGGAAAAACACCCATAGGAAATATGTTTTTATTCTCAAGGGAGAGACCTGATGCTCTGAAGTATTTTTGAGGGGTATTAAAGCTTCGGACGGCACAGTTATTTTGCTTTTTTAAAAATATTTTTAGTTTTTATTTTATCGCTTGAGAAACATCCACAGTGCTGGGATTATTGTCAAAGGTATGAACACAAACCACGCTGTTTCCTCCTTATAACTGGGAAACAAGATGACATTTGTTTCCTTCATCCCCCCTGGGCAGGTTCTGCAATGATATACAACTACAACGTTTCTGAAATACTGGACAGGGAAGGAATTCAAGCAATGGTTGGGGTTTGCCCCCAACTTAATTTGCGTTTTGAAGCCCTAACGGTGAAGGAAAACCTGCAAACTTTTGCCCACATCAAGGGGATTGAGCAGAAGGAAGTAGAGAAAGAGGTTGGTATGTGCTTGTCCGCCACTGACTTCTCTTTTATGGCATCTTGGCCAGTTTGGGCTTTATTTCTGGAAGATCATCGCCAGCATCCGGTTCCGTGGAAACGAGAACAACCCTAATTTAGGGGTGAAGGGCTTTTTCAGTTCTTTCTCCTCCTCATGTTGTGAGTTAGAGCTTGGATTTGCAGTATTTAACTCTGGGAAAAGCCATTTAAAAGTAGGCGAGTTTGAAGTCGTGCTCTCCTGTGCTGTGTGCAGCTGTTTGTGAATCGAAAAAGTGCTTTGGAAACCTGACTCTTGTCTTCGTGTCTCACCAAGGTGCAGAAAGTCCTCGTGATGTTGGACCTCACCGACCTTCAGAATGTTTGCGCTGATGCTCTGAGTGGGGGCCAAAACAGAAAGTTGTCTCTTGGAATTGCAATTTTAGGGAATCCGCAGGTAGGGATCTGATTTATACACACGGTGCGTACTGTTTTAGCACATAGCTTTGCATTTTGAGCTGGCACAGAGACAGTTGTAATTTTCCCCTGGCATTCCAAGGCTGCTGACCTACTAATTCACTTACTGGAAGGATGGAGGAATCTAGTTCAATGAGAACCACATTTTTAATTAAAAGAGTGATAATACTGTAACAGGAAAAAGAGCAATAAAAATGGCTCATATTTGAGGATGCATTTCATTCTCTGCATGAGATCATCAAAAGAATTAAATGAGGTGATGTCAACTGAGCCATGGAAACACAGTCCTGACCGTATTGGCCTTCGCAGGTGTTGCTTTTGGACGAGCCAACAGCTGGGCTGGATCCCTGCTCCAGGCACCACGTGTGGAGCCTCCTGAAGGAGCGCCGGGCTGGGCACGTCACACTCTTCACCACCCAGTCCATGGAGGAGGCTGATCTTCATGCTGGTGAGCCCACATTTACACTCTGTGGGTCTGCAGAAGAGGGGTTTCCATTGTAGAACCCACCATGGTGCAATCCCTGCTCACCGGGCACGTTTTGTCTGACAGTGACCACCCAAGCCAGGCTGAGCAAAGGCTAAACCTGGGCTGGTGTGTCCCTCCAAGACCTTGCTCATGCTCTTCCTCAGGGTAAAGCACTCCCATGTTGTCTGGATGTGTCACTAACAGCACGTTAGTGCTACTGTTTGAATTAATATCTTTCCTATTTCTTTATTATTCCCGTGCTGTGTGGGAAATTCTCCACGAGCCCAGAAGAATTCATAATTAAAAGGGTAACACTGATGTTTAGGAGAAAGGCAGCGGTTTAAAAAGAAAAAAAAGACCTTCAGCACTGGCCTGGTTTTACTCCTCTCAGTGTATTATTAACATGTCTGAGTTCAGAAGGAGCAGGGTGAGGTCAGCCTACTGCACTCTTGTAAATCCCCCTAAATCCTTTGTTTTCATACCTCCTCAGATCGGAAAGCTTTCCTCTCTAGTGGGAGATTACAGAGTGTTGGCTCATCCCTGTACTTGAAGAGAAAATGGGGAATTGGCTACCACTTGAGGTAAATCCTTTTCTTTTGGTCATCACTCTTTTTGGGAAAAAAACCCCCAACTTCCAGTTCTCATGAGTGTTTTCTTGTAGAGTCTGTATTTCTGTAGAGTTTCTATACCGAGTAATAAAAATTTTGACTATTAATTTTAAGACCTCTGAGAGTGCCAAAAACACCCTGCTTTTGGACAACAAGCTGCTTTTCTTTGGAACCCAAACCTGAAAGCCCTGAGCAGGTAGCTAAAACGACTTTGCAACATCCTTTGCAGCTGAAAGGGGAGCAGAGTGAGGTGCAACAGCTTTAATGTGAAATTCTTTTCCTTTGGATCTCAATTTTTGTGTTCTTGCTTTAGCAGTACTGGCCGGGATCACTATTCCCAACCTCAGCTGTTTTTTTGCATGCATGGCAAAACCAGGAGCGCTGCAGACAGCCATAAAAATTCCCACTGAAATGCTGCCCAGTTCTGAAAGTTTCCCTGGCTTTGGATTTGAAGCAGATGATGCACACGTTTTTTTTTCCCCCCTCATTTAACATTCTAACAATGGTTTTTTAACCCAAACAGGATGCACATAAATGACCTGTGTGACCCAGAGCTTATCTCATCCCTGGTCAGACAGTACATCCCTGATGCTGTGCTCAAAGGGAAGAGGAGGGATGAGCTGTGTTATATGCTGCCTCTGGAAAACACTGACAGCTTCCCAGGTAAGGAAACCTGTCTCTGTGCCAGGGTTTCAAAGGGAAACCAAGGGGTGGGAAAAGCAGAAAGCAAAGTTGCTGTGAGGGGAGTAACTCTATTCCCCTGGTCCATACTGTGTGGGATTAGGGAGCTGCGTAAACATCAGTCGTACAGAAAGACTTCAATGCACGTGTTAACATAAATAATGCAGATGAACAAAAGAAAATCCACCAACAAACCTCCTAACTAAAATCCACCGAGTCTCCTCCGTTTTCAGGATGGCCCATGTTAATCTAAAACCCTGAATTTTCCACTGCTCACTTAAAGAGCACGATCATTTTGTGATGGTTTTTAAGTCGTGGAGGTTGATGATGTGAATGCTGGAGCATCCACCTTTAATCCCGCCGGTCTGAGTTTGTGCTCGGCACCAGCCTTGGCCGCTGGGCTGAGTCTGGCTGTTCCTGCTGTGCAGATCTGTTCAGCCACCTCGAGAGCAGCCTTTTGCAGGGGGTTGTCAATTATGAGGTCACCAGGACAACCCTGGAGGACGTTTTCCTGAAGCTGGAGGGTGAGGAAGTCGCTGATCGAGAAGGTAAAGCGCTGACTCCAATTTGCACATGTGATGTTATTAAGGTCCCATATGTACAGATGTTTTAATTGAACACCTAATGAGTTTCTCTTTAGACTTTGGTAGGTCTAGAGTAGCAGTTGTATCCCACTTTCCTTTAGTGAAGAATATCTTCTTGGAGAAGTCTTGACTTCCCACAGTCTTTTAAGCACACAAATTGAAGATTGATGGCTGATGTTGGAAGGGTATTTACCTGTGAAGTGTTTTATTGCCCAGAGAGGGAGGTGGGAAGAGCTAAACTAGGCAGAAGGCATTTTTCAAGGCCAGCGAAGATTCTGGATGTGTTGCCATACAAGCCCCTGTACAGCCAGACTGAACTCACCAATGTAATTTATATTCTGGACGAATTATAGCCCTTTTTCTCTGCCCTTGTTCCTTTTCTGACCTGAAAAACCCAAAGCCTTCCTCTGTTCGGAACTTGCTGATCGTGATTAAAATGCGTCCTTTGAAGGCCCTTTGCGGATCATGGCATTTCTAACACACAGGAGACGGGGACCTGGAGGAGAGGGACCAAAGCCTCCCGGGGCTTCCCAAGCAGGGGATCCTGGCAGGGAGCGGGATGGGGCTCTGGAGGCAGCAAGTGCGTGCTGTGATGAGAGTTCGCCTCTTAAAACTGCAGCACGACGGAAAGTTCCTCAGGGCCGTGTAAGTACGGGAGCTCCCACAGCCCTTGTGCTGGCTCAGTGCTTTCCAAGGGGTTGGATCATTCCCCAGAGCGACTCGTGCAAGGCTTCAGTACTGCTGGAGATGTTTGGAAGCAGAGGATCAGGTGGAAAACGTTTAAAGCTGCAGTAATAAGGGCAGCCTGAACTTACTGGTAGAGCTCTGGATTGCTTCAGTTTTAAGTTTCCCCACAAATCACAATATCCGTTAAGTTGGAGTTCCCCTGGACTCACTCATGGTCTGTTTTTCCACCTAGATTGTTGTTGTTTGGAACATTCATGCTTCCACTGCTGATGATTTTAATTCTCATTCAACTGTGGCACAGCTCCAGTAGCTGGGAAATCACAGCTAGTCCATATTTTCTTCCCACTAAGGAGAAAATTCAAAATAAGTCCTCAAACCTTCTCATCCTCAATGACACAGGTAAGGAAGGACATGCGATGCTGACTCACTTCCTGCACCAACCTGAATCTTTTTATAGTTGACAGACTATCCTTGCCTTACTCTGTCTGTACATTCCTTTATGTATCTGTGGCTCTGGGAGGTGTTTTTTTCTGAGCAAAAGCAAATCCATTTTTAGTGATGATAACTGAGTAGATGATGCATGAAAGACTAATGAACCAGGCAAATTAAAAAAAAAAAAAAAAGGTAATAAATAACCTAAGAATGGAAACACACATTGTGTTTAACCAGTTTAATTAAAATAGAAAAAAATATAGCAAATACATGTTTGCTTAGAATCTCAGTGGGGTTTTTTTAACATCCTCTGCTTTGCAAGTAGGAACTTGTTTGCATGAAACTGTTTATATTTAAAGTAAAAAACCCTCTCTAAGTACTCCGATTTCTGTTCTTGACTTGATTTCAGGGTCAGAAATGGAGGATTTCATTGCTGCTTTGAAGACTCAAAACATAATCCCAGAAATAACTCTTGAGAAGAACATCACAAGCCTTCCACATTATAATGGAGCTATAAAAGTATCCCTGGAAGGCAAGGTGAGGGTTTGTTTTTTTTCCTTCTTTCATCCTGTACGCCAAGAGGATCCTCTGAAAAGTGTTTAAACGAGGTACAGAGAAATAAACACACCAGAAAAGGGGTTTTAATTATTAAATAATATTTGATGTTATTTAAGTGCCGCCCGCACTCCTCAAGGGTGCAAAGGTGACAGCTTTTGCTTTCGCATCCTCAGAGCTACCAGTTCACGGTCATGTGCGGTGCAGAACCCGTCAACTGCTACCCTGTGCTGGTGAACATCATCAGCAACACCCTGCTGAGGCTCTTCAACTGCACCGCGCGCATCCGCATCTGGAGCGAGCTCTTTTCCAGGGTGAGTGTCCCGCCTTGCCGGGCGGGAACTAGTTGGAATGCTGAAGAGATGAGGGCTGTGCAGGCTGGGAAACCTGGCTGGGTGAGCGAGTTCCAAGGGCTGGGGCCAGTGGTCTGACTGCTGCCAGTTCCTGGGGGTGTTTAGTGAGAGCTCCTCCTGCCGTGTTTGAGAGCTCCGTGGGGTTTCACTGCCATGGCCTTCCAGCACCTGAAGGGAACCTGCAAGAAAGATGGAGAGACGCTATTTGCAAAAGCCTGGAGTGACAGGACAAGGGGGATTGGCTTTAAACTGGCAGAGATTAGGTTTAGAATAGATGTTAGGAAGGAATTCTTCCCTGTGAGGGTGGGCAGGCCCTGGCACAGGTTTGCCCAGAGAAGCTGTGGCTGCCCCATCCCTGGAAGT
>JAWMRA010000042.1:2311606-2347078 GCA_035584735.1 Pseudotriccus pelzelni
TGGAAGTGTCCAAGGCCAGGTTGGACGGGGCTTGGAGCAACCTGGGCTAGTGGAAGGTGTCCCTGCCCAGGGCAGGGAGTGGAATGTGATGAGCTCTAAGGTCCCTTCCAACCCAAACCATTCTATGATGATGAATATGGTCAGAATACAACAGTGATACTTGCAAACCCCACCTTTCTCCAACATCCATTTTGCAGGAATCAGCATCAAAAAGTTGGTCTCTTTCCTCAACAATTTACGGTTAATCAAATACTTTTTGAAAATTCTAAGATGCCAAACACCTTTTTTTTTTATTTTAATTTGCCTTGTTTTCTGTTCTTACCCAAAAATGGTTTACCATTAGTGTTCTTGCTCACTTGCATGTTCAGCCATCCTATGAGTCAGATTTTCCCTGGATAGCTGTTGATTTTGGGTGACTCTGAATTTCTCTCCACAGACACAAAGCTCAGATTTAAAGGGCTATATTTTTTTCAACTGTCTCAGCTACCTGCTGATTTTGGCTGCTGGTTTGCCCCCTCTCTTTGCAGTGAGCAGCATGGAGGATTACAAGGTAAAGAGCACGAGCTGTAGATGGTCTTACACAAAAAGTAAATGTAAATTCAGTATCTCTGGAGACCAGTTACTGGTAGTGATGCCCTAGCACAGGTTGCCCAGAGAAGCTGGGGCTGCCCCTGGATCCCTGGAAGTGTCCGAGGATAGAGCTTGGAGCAACCTGGGCTAGTGGAAGGTGCCCCTGCCCAGGGCAGGGGGTGGAATGGGATGAGCTTTAAGGTCCCTTCCAACCTAAACCTTTCTGTGATTTTTATCATTTCTAGATAGAATGTTAGAAGAAACACAGTCATATAAGCACAGTGTTGTACCAAAGTACATTTCCCTACATGCCAGGGACTCAGCTGGGGCTCAGAATAATTTGGATGTTAATAAAGATTTTGAGATCAGAATGATTTAATTTTTTTTTCTTTTTAAGAATGATGTGGTTTTAAACAATAGTAGAACTAAGAATTGCAAGTGCTTGGGAAGGAGAGGAAGGCTCAGCCAGGGAAGGGAGGAGCAGGAATGCTGTTTTAGACTCTTCTAACTCGGCTCCCCGTTCCCACTTGCAGCTCCAGGCTCGCTCCCAGCTGCGGCTCTCGGGGCTCTTCCCCTCGGCATACTGGTGTGGGCAGGCACTGGTGGACGTCCCGCTCTTCTGGACCCTGATGTGCCTCATGTTTGGGCTTTTGGTGGCCTGCAGCCGCACCTGCCCCTTGCAGGCCGGCACCATCCTGCTCCTGGTGAGCTCTTTGCAGGAAAACAGGCAGACCCCAATCCCTCTCCCTCACTCTGCAGCGAGCCTGTGCTTTCATCACTTGATTCAAAGTGGACTAGGCAGGTTCCCACATGTCCACAAGCCCCACATTGTCACTGATGTTGGTCTCTCCTTCTCTCTCTAGATCGTTTGCATCGTTGGTTATGGAGTGTCTCTCGTCCTCCTCATCTATTTGATTGCCTTCAAACTTCGCAGGGGCCGAAGCAATCGTTACGTTTGGTCTTTGATCTTCATTCTGGTGAGTGAAGAGCATCTTCACTCTGAAATGTTTGGTTTACTTGTTTTGCCACTTGAGGCTTCGTTTCAAATATATCACCATGCAGCAGAATAACCCAAATCAGTGACAAAGAGCCTGTTTTTTAGCAACAATGCGTTGATGTTGGAAATTCTTTTTCCTGCGTTGTTCCAGGTGAATTATGCTGTCTATATAATCAGTGACTACGATGAACCACTTTACTACACCTGTAATTTGGTTCCTGTGTTTCCACCCCTGGGCTGGATGATGTTCTCTGCACCAGTAAGTGAAACACATCCTGCTAAATTCCGTAATGGTCCTAATGGGGCAAACTGGCAAACCAAGAGGCTCTTTCCAAGTTCCCCATCTCGAAGTGCCAACTGCCCAAAAGAGAGAGTGAGGAAAGACAGCAGGAGAAGAAAAGGTCCAGGCAGGGGAAGTAGAGAAGGAGCCGAGATTTGACTTGTTAATCCTTCGTTTGATTGGGGATATTTTTGGTTTGTTTAGTTACCAAGGGCTGTTACAATGGCTGTATTTTTGGTAGCAGGGGAGGGGAAGGAGGTGGAGCGGGAAGACCCGGAGGGAGGAAGTGAAGCTGGCAGGAGGTAAAAGAAGTGGGAAGAGAGAAGCAATGATGGGAGAGGTCAATCTAACCTGATCTGACTTAAGGCCCCTCTGAGTTACTGTGGCCAAGGAAGCCACAACCCCTTGAGGCAGCATGAAGCAAAACCAAAGTGCAGCTCAAAGCTGATTTATCCCATCTGAAGAAAAGCTAAGCAGCCCTGCCTCCCACACTTGCTCTGACCCTGCACTCAGACACACCGTGCTAAGGAATTTTCCTAATAGACTGACATTCTTTTCTTGTAGCACTTCACAGTTCTTAACAGTGACGAACTTTCTCACTCCTGGAATCACATCTACATGGCTGTCTTTGCTGTAAGGAACAACTGGGAGACGGTTTCTTCGGAAAGGGTGGTTGTTGTGATGCACTGGGCTTGTACAACTCTCGCCATAAATAAAGCACGGGTTATGTGGTCAAAGTTTCATGTTAAGGTTTGGCAGGAGAGGCACAGCCAAGGAATCGTGGGCTTGTGCCTCATGTGGCCCTTGGATGCTGCACCATTTGTGCATAAAAACTGGGGAGGGAAGGGGGGTGTGAAGTGGAGCTCATGTGTAAGGTAATGTATTATTAATTAATTAATCAGTTTAATGCTGCTTCTACAACAGAATGATGTGATCCCTGATCCTGTAGGATCTGTTGGGATGTAGATTATCTGGGCTAAAGCTGCAAAAGGAATTCAGGGCTTTTGCAGAAGACATGCATGTCAGATGGAAGTGTATGGGAAACATCAATTTAGCTTCTTCCCCTTTTAAACCTTTTAGCTGAAATAAATGAGACAGGTTCCTGCATCCCTTTATAATTAATACTAATCAAGTGTGTTGTTACCTTGTCTCCATACAAACCTAATTAATTTCTGGGTTTTTTTTAGCCATACCTCCACTGTGTGATTTTTGCTCTCCTCCTGCGCTGTTTGGAGATGAGATACGGAGAAGGTGTTGCAAGATTTGATCCCGTCTTCAGGTGTGTCCCAGGGGTTCCTTGTGAGCCAGAATCCTCCTTGAACAGATCACTGGTGTGTGTGAAGCAGGAACCGATGAAGGAAAAACTAAACTAGGCCTTTATTTTCTCAAGGATGCCAGTGGGGTTTAGTTTCTCCCCCACAAATAGATGTTTGAGCAAACACTGTCTGTGGAACAGCCCAACGATCCCCATGGATTCCCTTCCTGCTCAGGATATTTTATGAGCTCCCTGAGTTCAAATGAATTTTGCAGCGGCTGTGCTGGCGCTGCCCTGGGAACAAACTTGGAAACACGAGCCTTTTTTGGAAGTGACTCCCAGTGATGCCGTGTCTCCTCCTCCACTTGCAGGTTCCAGCAGAGGAGAGTGGTCGCCCACCAGAACAGGGACCACCCTGGGGAGGAGCCCCCAGAGGTCCAGGCGGAGAGGGAGCGAGTGCGGAGCACGATGGTCTCCCTGCAGCAGGACGAGGTGAGTCCAACCTTCTCCCTCCTTTCCCTTTTCATTCCCCATCTTCAGGTTGCTTTCTTAGCTACTTCACCTTCATCTCTGCTTCCTGAGCTCGTGCAGTCGGATGTCCTGACTTGATCTCACCACCCAGCCCGTGGGTTTTATTTCCCTCTCCATCTCTTCACAGGAGTCGCTTGTCGTCGTCAACAGTTTGCGCAAGGAATATGAAGTCAAGAAAGCCACTTCCATCTTCAAGAAACAGAAGAAACTTGCTGTCAAAAACCTCTCTTTTAGTGTTAAAAAAGGTTCAAGTATTTGGCTGCACTCCCTGTGGTAGAAATGACTACAATCCAAAGATGACCTTCACTTTAGAGAAATATTTTTGTCAGAATTTTCTTGTGGGCAACCAGACCCAACACCCCGGGCTCCTGCACTCCAAGTTTTAATTTATGAGGATAAGTTAATGAACCAACCCTACTGCACATTTAGATATTGCCCAGCACAGATGGAAGAAGGTCTTATTAACACTAATTATTATTAACAGTTCTTGCACATTTGTTCTAGGAGAGGTATTAGGTCTGTTAGGACCCAGTGGAGCTGGAAAAAGCACAACTATCAACATGATTTCTGGAGAAGTAACAGTGACTGCTGGGGAGGTAGGTGGTTCCTTTGGAGGTGTCCTTGATGCCTTGATAAATTAAGGATGTGATAAGGCAAGTCAGCAACACAGGCCTTCAGCCAAGGAATTTATGGACATTTATGTACAATTTATATACTCTGGATATTTACAGAAGTGAGAAGAAACTGTTGATTTACTTCAAGCACGTTCTGGTTTTCATCAAAATCAGTGTTGCAGATTTAAGGGTCTGAGCTACAGAAAATCTTTGATGGGCATTGGAAACCCATTGTGAAATTTCCCAAGCCCTGCAGGAAATGTTGCCATGTAAAAAAAAAAACAAACCAAAAACAAACAAACAAAAAAAAACAAACAAAAATAACACTCTCCATAAACAGCCTTGCAAAACCAGGAAATTGAAAATGAATGTGGACAGTGTTGGGCCAGTAACAATCCATCAATTAATTATGTGCAGAATGATTAATGGCATGTGCCGGGGGAGGGGAAATGCCATTGCAGTTACAGATTTGGGACTGGATGGTGGAAATAGAAAAGCACTACTGCGAAAAGGGAGTCTCATGTTGGTACCGTTACCAAAGTTTCGTGGCAGTGAAAAGACTGAGCAGGATCACCCCGTCCATGGAGCTTTCTGGGCGGCCACAGAGTGACCACTCAGCAGTGTCTGCTGACTGCTCATCTGGCCACTGTTTGACTCGGCCAGGGCTTGGAGCAACCTGGGCCGGTGGGAGCTGTCCCTGCCCACGGCAGGGGGGGTGGGATGAGATGAGCTTTACGGTGCCTTCCAACCCAAACCGTTCTGTGATTCTGTGACTCCCACACCCCCAGCTGTGCGTGTTCACGTGTGTTCACGTGTGTTTGTGCAGGTGCTGCTCAGGGACCGCGATGCAGCCGCCCTGTGCCAGGGGCAGGGCTGCCTGGGCTGTTGCCCCCAGCAGGACCCGCTCTGGCCAGACCTGACGGTGCTCCAGCACCTGGAGGCATTTGCTGCCGTGCAAGGGATGAGGAAAGAAGATGCAGCTCTTACCATCAGCCGGTATGAAGCCAAGTGATCTCAGCTCTCGGTTCTCCCTTCCTCCAGAAGCAGGGTGCCTCCCAGCCCAAGCCACTCTACGATTCTATAGGGCAGGGAAAGGTTTTTCCTGATAACAAACCTGCTTGGTGGTCACAGCACCAAGCCTGACAGGGCTCAAGGAGCATTTGGATGATACTCTCAGGCACATGGGGTGAGTCTTGGGGATGGTCCTGTGCAGGGCCAGGAGGTGGACTCCATGGTCCTTGTAGGTCCCTTCCAATTCAGCATATTCTGTGGCTCAGAGACAGAGCCTTCAATGCCTCTTTACCTTGGAGAAATGGGATCTCCTGAGAAGATCTGCTACTTTATACTGTTCTCAGTCCCTCTTCCATGAAGGCTGTAGCCCAAGTTTATCTAGAGAACTTCAGGGAAAAATTAAACTTGCTCCAGTTCATGGCCAGCTATATGAGGAACTCATTTCTTTCATTAGCTGCACTTATTGCCTTGAATTCCTGCAAAAATTCCTTAATTTACCATCCAAGTTAGGTGTAAAATCACCAAGTAACCCAAGGGAGGTGTGTAACCAAGACAAGTATGTCTGGTTCCTCAGCTCCCCTGACCACAGTGTTTGCACACCAAGATGGTCATTTTGGCATTTTCCCTTTCCATTGCCCACAGCATAGCCAAGGCCTTGGACCTCCTGAAGCATTTCCAGACCCCAGCCAGGAGGTTACCTGCTGGAGAAGCCAGAAAGGTACGTGTTACCTTCGTCTTTGCTGCCTGAGCAAACCCTGCTTGCTCTTCCTTGGACGTGGTGCACAGAAAACCCTCAGCTGAGTGGGTTCCTGCCATCATTTATTTTCATCAGTAGCTTTGGACTCGAGCCTGGCAGGTTCCTCCCTCCTCTTTCCCCCCTCTCCTGCATTGTGTGTTTAATAAGTGCTAACCACAAATTGGATTTACAAGGTAATCACCTCTTCGTGCCCCACCACGTGCATTTGACAGTAAATGGGATGGAAAAACACTTCCTCATCTTTGGCAGGCTTAGGAGTTTTGGGGAAATCTGATTTTGAGAGGTTAAAATGTTAACTGAGAACACATGATGTGGTTTGGTTTTTTTTCATCCCTGTTCCTCCTGCGTTTTGGAATCGAGAGCTTCAGCTTCGAGAACATTCACGAGGATTAAGATATATCAGGACAGCTCACCAGTTTTACAGGTAAAGTAAAGCAGCCCTGACCTCATGTTGTTCCCATTTCAGGTGTGCTTTGCTCTGAGCATCCTGGGGGATCCGACAGTGATGCTTTGGGATGAGCCATCCGTGGGAATGGACCCGAAAGGGCAGCGCCGGATGTGGTGAGCATGACAAAAAGGCATAAATTCCTGTTTTCTTCAGAGGAAAAGAAAAAAATGATAGGTAGTTCTTCCTTTAGTCACTCAGCCCTCATGTTTGCTTTAGCTTTTTACCAACAATGTAAAATTTGGGGGGGTGCTGCCATGACAAAGTACAACATGACATCAGCATCCACGTCACCGTCAAGCGAGATAACTGGAGTCTTTTAAATAGTCATCCCTTTTCTAATAACTTTACCATTTCAGCTCCTTCTAGGAAGGGAGTCATAAACCAGATTTTCTTTGGCTGTTGCTGGGAAGTAACTGCGATTCCTCTGTCCCCAGGAAGGTGATCCAGAGCTCCATGAAAAGCAAGGAGCGAGCAGCCATCCTGAGCACGCAGTCCCTGGAGGAGGCGGCGATGTGTGACCGCGTGGCCATCCTGGTGTCGGGGCGCCTACGGTGGGCACTGGGTCACACCCAGGACCAGGGTGACACCTGGTTTTCAGTCTGGGGGCTTGTTTGGTTCTGTTTGGTTTTACTGGTTTGTTGGGGGGTTTTTTGGTTTTTTTATTCCTTCCTAATCCAAGAGAAAATACTGATTTGGATTGTCGCGAGCATGTAACAAGCAGTTTTCGTGCGTCTCAGCTGCTGAATAAGGGGGTGTACCTCGGCTGCTCAACCCCAGCGACTGCTTTACTTGCTGACTGTGGGGGTTTGAGCAATAGATTCCCTCTTCTGCAGGTACATTGGTTCCCTTGAGGATCTCAAAAGTAAGTTTGGCACAAGTTACCACCTGGAAATCAAGATGTCAGACCCGGAGAAAAGCGATGCTGTCCACGCTGAAATTCTGAACCTGTTCCCTTGCGCAGCTCGGCAAGAAAGGTGGGAGTTCTGTGTGCTGCACACCAGCCTAGATTTGTGCTGGGATTCTCTGTTGCTCCCACTGCCTTTGCTCAATAATTTACCTGGGAGCACAGTTACCCTACAAGCCCCCCTGGACTTTGGTGCTGAGTCACAAAATTATGAATTAATTTGCTTTTTTTGCCTTTTCAGGATTTCTTCCTTGCTCATCTACAAGATACCAATGGCAGATGCACTACCCCTGTCCCGGTCTTTCTCGAAGCTAGAAGCAGGTAAAAGGAAGCAATCCATTGAGTAAGGAGATGGCTTTCAAACAGTTTATATGGGTTTGGGTTTTAAGGATTCTCTCTCCACCCCCCTGCAGCTAAACAGAATTTCAGTCTTGAGGAGTACAGCTTGTCACTGAACACTTTGCAACAGGTATGTTGATGTGGGAGTTCCAGGTTAGAAACTGCCTGGAATAAAAGGAAGAAATAACCCATGACCAGCACAAAAACTGTCAGTCCTTGGCAATAATGGGGTTGTTTCCACTGTGCCACGTCGCAGGTATTTGTAGACATCACCAGGGATGCAGAGGAGCACGACCTGCATGCAGCATCCAATGGGGCTGTGGAGCAGAGACCCCTTCAGCCCTGACTCTTGGAGCCACAGTGAAAATATTCCGCCTATTTCATCAGTGTTACTGATCCCCATGATCAGCTCCAGCCCTAGAACGTGGTTTCTCATGCCACAACACATCCAGCCCTGCAGGTGTTCTGCCTCACAAAGAGAAAAAGAATTACTATTTTAATAAATAAAGCCTTTATCCTTTGACAAACTGATGCCTGCTGTTCATCTGTACCCCTGCTCAGACTGACTTGTTCGGGTTGCTGGTCCCCAGGCAGCGAGGGAGGCTGTGGCTGCGTGTGGGGGCTTGTTCAAGCTCTGAGGAGGCTCCGACACCTCACTCATCCATGGCAGGAGGGCACCAGGGCTCTGCCTTGCTCAGTCCTGAAAAGCATCTCCCTGGGTGGTGTAATGCGGCCGTGGAGGTGGTGATTTCTGGTGGAGGGATGTGGGTCTTCTGTGTTTTGACCCAAAAATCTGCTGTTGCTGTGTGTTCCAGCTCAGGTCACCTTGGCCCCTCTCTGGTCCCCACCACTGGGGACACGGAGACAGGGAAGGACTCAGCAGTGCCTGGAAAAGCGTAATGAAAACTGGCAGCTCTTGTGTCACCACCTGTAAAGCCCCAGTGATTATCTAGACTCGAGATGTGCTTTGACCCAAAATAACAGTGCAGGAGGGCAACAGGCTGAACCTTGCTTTGGTCATTGAGAAGACAGCGTGGGCTTCTTGACAGCACCCAGCCCTGGGGGAACTGGTGGGGGACATGGGGGTCAGCCACCAGCACCCTGACCCTGTCTGAGCAGATCAGCATCTCCTCTTAAACACCTGCCTGCCAGAGCTGGCTTTAAAGAATAGATTTTTTTAAAAAATAAATCTAAATAAAATAGGAACTCCCAAATCCAGGCAGCCAGGTGTTTCCCCTGGTGCCCTGTTGTCCTGTCCCCCAGCATCCTCAGCCTCAGGGAAAGGTGGGCTGGGGACCCACTGGAGCACGGGGGCAGTGCCATCCCATGGGATGGACAGAGCAGCAGGACCTTCACCCGTGCCCTGGTTCCTGTGCATGATGCTGGTGCTACAGGTATGGATGATGCAGGAGAGTGGGATCCAGGCAAGGAGAATGCGGGTGGTTCAGGCAGGCAGAGATGCACCTCCAGGCACTGCAGGCAGGGGTGTGGGCAAGCAGGTACCAGCAGGTGGCTGCCGTGGCTCAGAGTTGGGCTGTTGCCACCAGGAAAAATCCCCAAAGCAGCACCCACACCCCCAGAGAGCTGCTTTCCATGTGGGTCTCCAAACATCAGTGCTCTGTCAAGGAGCTGGGCAGGGAGGTGTCTTTGCTTGAGGTTCACCGATTGGGAACTGGCATAGCCACCTAAGGGTTGGGGTTTTTTTCCCTTTGAAAGGGGTGGAGAAGGTTTGGACATGCAGGAGATGTAGTGGGGACAGGCTTTAACCTTATCCTGTGCCCTGACTTACTGCATCTCTGCAGTTTGCCTCGCTCCGAAACATCGGAGTGTTATTTAAATCTTCGAGGTTGTTTGTTTTTTTTTTTTCTGCCAGGCAGAGCACTTGGAAGCAAATCCAGCTCCTCCACACTTCCAAGCCCAGCCTCTGTCCCAGCTGGTCATGCTCCCTCCCACCACGGGTCCCTCAGCCGTGCTGCTGCCGGGGATGCTGCGGTGGGCGACCGAGCACCACAGCCCGGGGATGGAATCAAACCCACCCCCTTTCGAAGCTCAGAGTTAGCCAAGAGAAGTTTGTTTCAATGTTTACATGTTTTTTAATCAGAAGAGCTGTTGCTGTTCCAGAGGCAGCGCTTCACTGCTCCTCCTCCCCTGGGGATGGTGGCACAGGAGCAGTTTTCCAACACAACCTTTGCCATTCGGAGAGGAGGGAGAGCCACCGTTTGCCCCCCTGCCTGTGCCGTGGTATCGTTGACTTCAGCCTCTCTTGCTGCACTGAGAAACACAATGGAGTTTGCCAGGGAAAGGATTTTTGTGTGGTTTGTTGTTGGGCTTGTTTTTCTTCCCTTGGCCAAGACTCAAGAATTTCCTGAGCAACTTTTCAGAGAATCCGCTCCAGCGACTCAACAGCAAAGTGCTCTGTTTGCTTTTTATAACACAAATAAAGCTGAAACTCTGCCAAGGAGGAAGGGGGAAGGAAGCCAGGGAAGAGAGAAGTGATAGTGTGAGGAATGCCTTTTGCAGAAGTGCCTGAGTGAGAAAAGGAGTGTTTGGACAAAGGAGCACTGAGAGCCGCCGGGACAGCCAGCCAGTCCATCCCAGGGAGTCTCAGCGTCTCCGCTTCCACAGGCACACGGTAAAGGACAAGCTCTGGATCCCTTCCAACCCTTCCCCTTAAGGTAAGGCTTAAGCATTCTTCCTAAAGCAAATTAAAAAAAAAAAAAAAAGTGTTATTTTAAAGGTATGAAAACATCCAGTAAATTATGACCCCATTAATAATACTGGGAGAGGACACAAATGTGTAGGTGGGGTACTGGACATCTTTCTAACAGGCTGAGTTAAGCTTATGATTAATTTTAGGGGCTGTTTAAAGGCAATAGAGTCTTTTTAACCTTACTTTGAGATGAAAAAACACACAAACGGAGCTCAGTATATGGCAGAGGTTTGTTTCCAGTGTTTCTTGGCACTAAGAGGATGCTGTAGGTTCAGCTCAGCGTTTTAATCCAGCACATAAAAGGAGCAGATTTCTTTCCCTACGTTCAGGGTAAGCTAAAGGCTGAATTTTAACAGCCCTGTCCATCTTACACTCTTAAAAAGCCCCCCTGAAATACTGCAGGAGCAAAGAAGTCAGTCCTGCCGCATTTCCCCAAACTCTGCAGGTCTGGGGTCAGTCAGCACTGAGGGGTGACCAGGAGGGGTGACACGTGGGATACCTATCCGTGATGGGAACCTGGTGTGCCAGCTCTCCATCCCACCCAGGGTCTCCCGGGTGTGTCAGCTTGTCGAGGTTACCCCATGTGAGTATTGGAGCGAAGGACAAACTGGGAACCTGCTTTGGCTGTGCCACAAAGCCCGTGCCAGGGTGGAAATGCACGCAGGTGACACACGGCACCCAGCACCTCCCCTTCTGCTGCGTGACAAAGCGACCACACAATTGCAAGTTTTGCTTTGGTTTTCCCCGAGGAAGTCTAGGCGTTACTACACAGGCTAAATTCGAATTTTTATACGCCTGGTGGATTCAGTGAGATCATCTGCAAGAGAACAAATCTATCCAGAGAAGCTGGCAAAGGAGCAGATTCCTGCCCCCGAGCCACGTCCGTGCCCTGTCCTGCTGTGCCAGTGCAAGTGTTTGCAGTGTGTGCCCTGGGAAGGCCATTTGTTGCAGCTGCTTTTCCTGCATTTCAGTGCCTGCCGTGTCATTACTCAGGGATTTGCCTCTCCCAGGGGCTGAATGTAAATATTTGCAAGAAGATGATAAACTCCCTCTTGCCTGTCAGCACCGTGAGGCATCGTCCCCCAAGGGAACAGGAAAACACAAATCTTCCTTCAGTGTGACAGGAAGGCTTGAGAGGATCAGATCTGTAAACTGCTCTGGTATTTCTACCTGAGAATCACTTACAGAAGGCAAGGATCTTGTTGGAAAGCAGGTTTTAGCTACAGATGTGACAGCAGAGCCATTTGGCTGTGTGAGTGGAGCTGTTTTGCACAGAGGGGCTTAATCCTTTTGCTCATTAAAGGCACTTATAAATATTTTGCTCACGGTTAATATGCACATATGTCATCTGCAAAAGCAGTCTGACAGCCAGCTTTACGCCTTCTCATTGCAGCTTCCACCACCAGCATTAATCCAGGCAAAAACTCCTTGGTTTTTCTTTCTTAAATCAGGTCTTTTCAAGGGTGCTGCCGCGTCTTTTGGAGCTACCTGTTTTTCTCTCCCTTCTCGTTAATATCCCTGCGCTGACATCTCTCCCAACGCACTTCCAAGAAGTTGTTCTCTCATGGCTCCGAGTTGCCTTCGACTGGCGCCGTTTTCCAGATGAGCTCAGCTCACACCACAGCCAGGAGTTGCTCAACCCTTCTCGGTGTTGAGCCTGTGGCAGATTAAAATTACGTGCAAGGGGATTTTAGTGACTTTAATTGACTGTGTTGTTGTCATTCCTCGGACATGAAGCCCACCCAAGCCTATTAGGTCATGTAGCATGATATTCCCTGTTTCTTTAATTTCTCAAATGACCCCTCCCAAAACTCACCATGCCACAGCGTGGAATTCTGGTTATAAATCAGTGTTTGCTGCTGAGCTGGGAGGGTTGGAGGGTGATGAGGGTGATGAGGTCTCCTGGACCCTGTGCTGTGGGGGTGGTTTGTGGTCAGCACACAACATCTGAGATGCTTCAGCTCTCATTCTTGCTGTAAAAAGGGAAAGAAAGTGTCACGGCCCATCTGCAAGGACTGTGCAAATAAAAGCAGTCTCTGCTGTTCTAGCAAGTAATTATTTTTAAAAAAATTGTTTGTAGGTTCAGAGATGAAGACACTGAAGAGAAATATGAGTGTATTCCAGCAAACGAAAATTCTCTTGTGGAAAAATGTCCTTCTGAAGTGGAGGATGAAGATGCAGAGCTTTCAGGTAAGAAAAAAATTAAAAATAATAATAATAATAAAAAAAAGAGCAACTAAGCACTGAGAGTGGCCAATCCCTGCCTGCCCCTCGACACCAACTTCTTTAGGTAAAACTAAAAGTTAAAGCACTTTTGTGAAGCCTGACTGGCAGTGAACACTTTGAGACTTTAATTTTTTTAACTGCTGATTTTTATGCCTGGTTTGTGACACGTGAGAGCTCAGGTGGGCTCTTTGAGCAGAGTAGTTTCCTGAGGTGCCTGATGGGCACAATGCAGAGAGTCTCGACATCTCCCTCAGCATCTCAGAAGCAGGAGTGACCGAGTGTATATTTTAACCCCACAAAGAATATGCTCTTACCCTGCTGTATTTTAGATGCCATTAAGTTCTCCTCCCTGCTCTCCCCCCGTGCCCAGGAGTGGATGCTGTCCCTGCTCTTCCTGCCCATGCTGTTCATCGTGTCCTATTTCATGGTGAACATCTGGTACCCCGAAGTGCCCTTCAGCCACCTCGGGCGCCTGGATGATCCTGCCTATAACACCACCGGGGTCACCGTGGCTTTCACGCCCACCACTGCCACCACCAGGCAGATCATGAGTAAAGTGGCCTCCAGCTCCGTCATGAGGGGTAGGTTTTGCTTTTTAAATGGTGAGTTTTGTGGTTATTTAGCCTCTTACGCCTGCATTGTGTTCCAGTGGCTCCCCAGAATCTTTAGTCAGGAGAGAAAATTCACCCCAAATCCTCTATTTTCACAAATATTTCTTCTCTAGTATTTAGGTTACCGGTGAGGCCAGTGTGTTCTTCTGAACTGTAAAGCTCTGCCTTACCTGATATTCCCTCATTCTTTTGAGACACCTTGGTTCATTCCTTTGAGTTGCAGTTCTTAATTGGTAAAGCACAAAGTATATTAAGGTAAATATCTCAGTGAGAACTGGAAAAAGAGGAGCTGAGATGCTGAAAAAGCAGAACATATCCCAAGTGCCCATGGACACATTTCCAGACTTACAGAAACTCATTGCAGTATTTTTCTTACACACCACAGGTATAAAACTGGAGGCACTGGACAGTGAGAATGCCCTGGAAAAAGCTTGGATTTCAAATAATGAAATTATAGGGGTTGTGTTTAAGGACAACTTCTCCTATCACCTCAGATTTCCTACTACAAATGTGATTATTCCCAATGAAGTCTTTGGATACATAGGTAATACAAAATAAGAATTCTTGAGTGGGTCATTGCCTGGCATAAACAGGCATTGTTTAAGGCAGAATAATCCGTATGTGTTCAGTGATTTAATAAACTGGACGGGGGGTTTTTTTGTTTGTTTTGTTTTGTTTTTTGTTTTGTTTTTTTTGGTTTTTTTTGGTCTGTGTGTCACTGCCCATTTGAAGAGTTTCCCATAGTGCAGATGTATTCTTTCCATCCCCTTTTGTGGTAAAAATCAACTCCCTTTCACTGCTCTTACCTGTGATGCCCTTACCCTTGCAGACAGCTGTTACAATTTCTCAGCGAGTCACTGTGACAGCCCAAGGTACTGGTACAAAGGCTTCCTGTCCCTGCAGTCCAGCATTGATGCTGCTATCATAGAGGTAAATCCAACCTGGGACCTGATGTAGGAATGTCCTTCCATTTTAAACTTGACACAGGAAAGGCAAACTGTACCGTGGGAGTAGCAAGGGGTGGGTTTGTCGGAAGATAAAGCTGCCTTAAAAAGTTGATTTGGGGAGGATGAACCAGAAGGTGCCTTATACAAATGCACCTCACTGTAGAAATTAAATGAAATACTGACATGCTGACCTTGAATTCCTTTAGGTGGTAGCAAATCATTCTGTTTGGGAAGAGATGAATTCGATTGCTGGAGTCCGAATGAAGTCCCGGAGCATCATCTTCTCAATTACACTCGAGTACAGTTATTTCATGATCACTGTCGTGATGTGTTTCTTTCCCTTCATGTATTTCTTATCAATGAATGTGACAAGAGAAAAGAAGAAGCTCAAGGTACTGATGAAGACGATGGGGCTGCAGGATATTGCGTTTTGGTGAGTTCTTTTGTGACTGAAGTATATCTGCCAAAAATCAGTCCGTTCCAGGGCGCTTGTGCAGTCAGGTAATAAGTTAAATGAGTTCATAGGTTTTCTCCAGCGCTCTAAGGACAAACCAGAGGAATGAGCATGGCATTGTATCCTTCTCCCGAGGGTATTCCCTCCTAAGGTGGATCGTGCTCTGTGTTCTGCCTTGGGATGTAAAGGAGCTGACCGTGGGAAATAATTAACATTGAAATTTAAAACAGTTCTGACATGACAGATGAAGTTGTAACAACAGTTCTCAATTAACCAGAAGTGTAATGGCCCCTTTCCATCCCCAGGCTCTCCTGGAGTTTGCTGTATTCTCTCTATGTGTTGATCTTCTCCTGCCTGCTGACGGCCCTCGTGGTGCAGGACCCTTTCTACATCAGCAGCTTCCCTGCGGTCTCGCTGCTGTTTTTCCTCTATGGCCTGGCATGTGTAAGTCGGGCTTTAAAGCCAGATTTTCTCACCACATGATTTTTCACCTTGTTGATGTGCTGAGCTATTACCCCAGAGCTTTTTGCAGAGTGCTTTGCACAGCCTGGCTGACTGAAAGAGTTGAGTGGCTCCTGCGACTCAGCAGCAGTGATTTGATTTGCAGCCTGAAGGTCTGACTGGCAGTGTGTTGGCTACAAAAAGCCTGACTTGAAACTCAGATCAACCCACTAAGAAAGACTTTATTGTATTGTATTAACTCACCAGAGATCTGTTTGCCTGGCAAACGGATGTGCTGCCGTTAAAGATATTTATTTCCTTCAGCGATTGAGGGAAACCTCTGTTCTTACAGATCCACCTGGTTTTCCTCCTCTGCTCCCTCTTAAGGACCTCCAAACTTGTCAGCTCCGTGGGGTTCCTCATCACCTTTGTCTTTGGATGCCTGAGCCTGGCGGTGCTGATAGAAAACGTTCCTGAACCACTGAAGTGGTTTCTGGGTCTCTTCTGTCCCTTCGCGTTTAACGCGGGCATTGCCAAGGTAAGGGCCCCACCTCTGCAGCTGAACCTTCCCCTGCTGGCAGGGAAAGGTGTGGGGAGGCACCTCCTCATCTCAAAAGCCCAGCTGCAACACCTCCAGGTATTTTCACCCATATCCACGCCCTGTTTTGAAACCTCCCCGCGACCCGAGCTGCTGTTGGGCAGCAAAGAAGGGCTCCAGTGCCCCCATCCCGTCCTGCTGTTTTAAAAGCGGATGAACGCAAAGGCAACGCGGCCCTGGTCACAAAAAATCTGCTGTTGTGCCCTTCTGTCACTTCCACATGACCCTGAGGAGCCCATCCCTGCACACAACAGCACCATTATCCTCGGGGCCGGGCCCAGGCGGGCAGGAGTCGATTCGGGGACAAACAGGGACATCATCTCTTGGCTGCCCCGTCATTCCCCTCTCGCTGCTGCAACTCCTCCTGGCAGCAGACACTGTGCAAGTACAACTGGGGATTCCTGCTGCTGCCATCCTCCCTCCATCCCCACTTTGTGTAGCTCCCCAGTTTTCCATCAGTCGTATCTCCGTAGGTCAGTGATGTTTTCTCGCTCCGGCAGTCTAATATTTGATTTCCTGGTATATATATATATAAAAAATCATCTGCTGGGAGAGGAGATTTATGCACCAGCAGAAAAAGAGGCTGAATTTGCTGCTAATTTACCATATGGGTAAATCAGTCACTATGTAAAATTATACCATTTTCATCTTGACTCTGTCACATTGAGGGTGCCAAAATCACGTTTCTTGTATGATTTCCTCTAAAACTCTGATATTCATTTCTGCTTCTGGACTGTTCTGGAAAAAAAAAGTCTGGATTAAAGCATTAAGATCTCTGCATGGAGCAAATTTATTCCCTTAAATTTATTCCCCTCTAGAAAGTAAGAACAATTGGTCAGTGCTGCAGATGATTTCCAGGTTAACAAAGACAATTGGACCCATTGTTTGATGGCATCATTTTCCAGCCTGAAAGTTATTCTTCTTTGTCCTTTTTTTTTTCCCTCAGATTTTCCATTTGGAAAAATATGGAATAGGTTTCTCTTTTTCCAACCTTATGGAGGAAGCATATTTTTTATTTTCAACTTATATTATGCTGGTCTTTGATTCAATCTTGTACATGCTGTTGGCTCTGTATTTCGACAAAGTTCTGCCAGGTAGGTCTGATTTATGCCTGTGATCCCATTTTCTCCTTTAACACTTTAGATTTATAGGGGTTGCATGGGATATATCAAGGAAATTATGGGCTGCTCTGAGTCAATCAAAATAGGGTTTGGTCTTTGACTGTTCTGCCCCTGGCAAATGCTAAACTCACAGAATCAAAGACAACACAGTATTTAGTGTTTTTTCTTTCTATTTGTGCTGCCGTTGAACTGTTTATAAGATCACAGTGTAATAATGTGGGGGATAATATTTTAATTCATTACACAAATTATTGAATTCAGTAAACAAATCCCTGAAGCCAAACTTCTTGTCTCTTCTACCCCAGCTCCAAACCTGGGGGTTTTTAACTGGACAAAGTACCAGTTTTGAGGCAGCCAAACACCTCCTAAATGTTTAGGCTTGGATGGTGCCTTGGTTGTGGCTTTGGTTAATGACAGGTCATCTCTGCTTTCCTGGCAGGCAAATATGGCATTCCAGACCCCCCTTTCTTCTGCTTGAAACCCTCCTACTGGATGAGGAGCAGGAGAGGCTCCACCAGGGAGATTCCCAGATCCCCAGCCAACCCTGAGGAGCTCCTTGGTGATGATGTAGAGCCCGTGCCCCCCGAATTCAGGGGGAAGGAGGCCATCAGGTTAGGAGAGAATTAACTGCTGTTCATGCTTATTGAGTTGGGTACTTGTGTTTAATGCTCCACAGATTCCAGAGCCTTCCCAGAGCTTGGGTTTGACTTATCCCGGCAGCTCTCATGTTTGTAAGGCACTCATAAAAACACTTTGTTCCACAGACAAAAAATTAGAGATAAAATGCAGGTGAGATAGTTGGGTAATTCAGACCAGTTACTAATGGTAAAATTTAGAGAAATTCATAAAAAATAACAGGTTTTTTTTTTGCTATGGGCTTTAAATGCTCTTTAGGGACAAAAAGAGGAACATAGAGAGCAACCCATTGGAAATCTGTTGCAATGTGTTTGGCCTTGTCTGTGCAAGGTTTGGAGTCCCATTATTGGTGCCAGATAGTGACATTCACACCTGAATAGAGAGGATGCCGAAACTGTGGATCTCAGGGTTGTTTCCCAATACCTCTCATTATTTTTTGTGCCACTTCTGTAATTTTAACTGAAAGTCCACAAAAATGTAAAGGGAAATGCTTTTACAGAAATCCCAAACTAATAACCTGCTTACTTTTCTTTAGACTCCACAATATTAAAAAATCCTATAAAAAGAAGGACAAGAAGACTGAAGCTTTAAGAGGTATGAAAGCTGTGATATTGATTTCCATTAAAGATGAGGAAAAAAAATCCAGTTGTGCCCAAACATTTCAGCTCAGTCAATGAAATAAAACAGTTGCATTACTTGGAAATTTATGTCAAATATTAATCAATGGGATTTATTACTGTTTTGTTCAGTTTTTACCAAATCTTCCATTTTTAATAAGACTAAAGGGAAGAAAGATTTTTTTATTGTTGTATTTCTGTCTCTTCTGCTAAATTCAGAGCAACTTCTAAAGCCTTTAGTTAAAGGTGTGCAAGCTTTGCCCTGCACTGCTTAATGCACTTTTAGCTAATTACTGTCTCTTACTTCCTGCCCTTCTTGACTTCTCTCGAGTTTGGCGAGAGGTGAAGGCAAGACAAACCTCATTTCTTCCCAAACCTGACGTTGTTTCCATTCTAGGTTTGTCTTTAAATATTTATGAGGGGCAGATCACTGCCTTACTTGGCCACAGTGGGGCTGGAAAGACAACGCTGTTAAACGTGCTCAGCGGGCTCACCTTCCCCTCAGAAGGTGAGATGGAAGGTGGTGGGATGGGCTGGCCTTGATTCCAAAGCTGTAAATACCACTCATTCCACCTCATCACCTGGCTATTCCTGTAAACAGGCTCTGCCATGATATACAACTACAAACTCTCCGAAATAGGAGACAGGGAGGAGATCAGGGAGATGATTGGCATCTGCCCCCAGTTCAACACGCAGTTTGAAGTCTTGACGGTGAAGGAAAACTTGAAAACTTTTGCAGAAATCAAGGGCATCAAGTCCAAGGAGGTGGAGAGAGAGGTGAGTGTGTGCTCCCCTGCAAAGCACCACTGTGTAGCAGCACGGGGCTGTTGGAACCCCCATAATCCCATAAAGGCTCCTTTTGCATTGGGAAGCTCAAAGGATCCTCTTGGATGTCGTGTCTTCTGAAAATTGAAGCTCAAAGCATCATCCAACCTGGCCTGGGACACTTCCAGGGATGGGGCAGCCACAGCTTCTCTGGGCAAACCTGTGCCAGGGCCTGCCCACCCTCACAGGGAAGAATTTCTCCCTGATATCTAATTTAAATCTACCCTAATAAAGGATGGAAGGACAACTGCTGCTGAGAATGGACATCCTTGTGCTGTTCTAGGTGCAAAACGTTTTGGAACTGCTGGATATCACTAACATTCAGGACACTCAAGCTGAGAAACTGAGTGGTGGGCAGAAAAGGAAGTTATCCATTGGAATAGCCATGCTCGGAAACCCTCAGGTAAAGCAGCAGGCACGGCTCTGTAATATAGGGAATATTCAGGTCCAACGTTACTAAAACCTTGCCCATGTATTTGACTACAAGTCACTAAACTGGATAAATTTAATGATTTAATTTTTTAAAAATTCACAACCCACCTTGCTAGTGCAGTTTTGAAGCTGACAGAACGTTCCCTGACCTCCCACAGCTCCCAGGACAGCCGCCCTTGCATAAAAGCTGACCTGGGTGTCTTGCCTTCGGGACCTGAGGCTTCCAGAACGTCAAACCCAGGGGATGTGCAGCTGCTCCAGCGATGACAAATGCCTGATTTCCTCCCCTCTGCAGGTTCTGCTCCTGGATGAGCCGACAGCTGGCTTGGATCCTCTCTCCAGGCACCGGGTGTGGAGCCTCCTGAGGGAGCACCGGGCGGGACGGGTGATCCTGTTCAGCACCCAGTTCATGGACGAGGCCGATATCCTGGCAGGTGGGCACGGGCTCAGCCTGGGGCACCTCTGCAGAACAGCCCTGGATCAGAAAGCCAAGCTGCCCAAAAAAAGCTTGGAACGACTGCTCTACACTATGAATCCCTTTGGCTTTTCCTTCCTTCAGACCGCAAGGCTTTTATCTCGCACGGGAGGCTGAAGTGTGTCGGTTCCTCGCTCTTCCTGAAGAAAAAATGGGGGATTTGTTATCACTTGAGGTACCTATTTCAGCTCCAGGACCTGATATCTTGGGGGGCACCAGGATCAATGCAAATGGTAGAGCAGGTGTCATTCAAACAAAAAAATTAACTGAATTAATAGTCAGTTAAATTAACTGAAACCGCACTTTGCCCCAGAGCAGGGAGTGAACGAAGTATTCTGGAGTTTTCTTTTATGCATCCTAGCAAATAATAGGGTTGCTGTTGTTTTTGGTGGTTTTCCAAAACCAAGAATCTGTGTGTTTTCAATCCAACAGGATCCACATCAGTGAGTCCTGTGACTTGGAGAATGTGACATCCCAGGTTAAGCGGTGCATCCCCAGCGCCACGTTCTCAGGACACAGTCAGTACGAGCTGAGATACAAACTGCCACAAGAAAACGTCAATAAATTCCCAGGTAATGTGTACTAAAACAACTGAGAATCATCCATAGAGAAAAAAATAATCACAACTGTGGGAAAAATGAAACGAAAAGGGAGATATTCTACAGGGGTCACATCAGGACTTCAAAACTGTTGCATTTTGGGTGTTCTGTACAATTTTGTCATCCGTGTGTTTAAAATCAAACTATGCAATAAATGCTTTTCTATTGCTTGTAATAGCAAACCCAGCAGGCTAAACCATGTTACTGAGAGTTCGGTTTTCTTGCTGTTAAATGAAAAGGCTCAGCTGAACCAAAGCGGTCTGGAGACACGTGCTCATGCGCCTGTTTTATCTCTGTCCTGCAGATCTGTTCAGTGGCCTGGACAGCTGCTCTGAGCAGGGCATCATCAATTACGGGGTCAGCATGACGACCCTGGAGGATGTCTTCCTGAAACTGGAGGGAGAAGACACGGCGGACCGAGAAGGTACAGCCGTGGCTGTGAATGCACAACCCGCAGCCAAAGAGATCAGCTCCTCCGAGACAACCCCTGGACAGGCCTCCAAGGGTGGCTCTTAAATTGTCATGAGCTGCGACACGGAGACATAAATGTGCCCCTGGGGACTCTCTGCAGATGAGCAGGTCCTCGGGGACGAGTGGGCAGAGGCAGGGCCGCGAGGCTCCGACGAGACCAAGCCGGGGTCCCTCCTGCTCTCGGACGCTGGGAAGGTGACAGTGGATGGCCTGGCCCTCTGGAGGCAGCAGGTCTCTGCCATGGCGTGGGTGCACTTCTTAAAGCTCAAGAGTTCGGTGAAAAACCTGCGGTCAATGTAAGTACCACAGCGAGTCTGCCCTGGGGATCTGGAACTGGACACGACCACACCTGGGGGGACAATTTCCACACCCCTGTTCTGATGGAGTTTTTGGATTAACTGGTATCAGATCTTGGGTATGAATGATCTGGGTAATCTGCACTCAGAGGCGAGGAAAGCTTCTTCCTTTCCAGTGCCAGTACCACAAAATCTCCCTTTTGTGCACTTCATTCCTTTATGAATAATTTATGTAAGAGAAATCCATTTTCTTTCTGAACAAAAGAATCATTCAGAAACACTTGTGTTTCAGATGGAGGAGGAGGTTTCAAAATAAGCTGATGTGTACAGAGAGTATCCTCTGCAATTTTTTTTAAACTTCTCTAGTGTTGCCAGTGCCTGATTTGGCCCCGTTGTGTTCAAGCTGTCATTTCCTGGTGGAGCACAAGAAACAAAAGGAAGATGCTCATTTATTAAAAACTTGTATCTAAAGGAAGTCTGAAAGGCATTTCATGGCCCTAAAAAGTTGAGCACTCCAGATCTGAGGCCCTCTCCCTGCTAAATTTTGAGTATCTTGGTGAATGATCAAGGTCTGAGACTTCTGGAAATAAAATTCTCCTCTCTGGCGACCAGTGACAGGACCCAAGGGAATGGCTGGAGCTGTGTCAGGGCAGGCTCAGGTTGGATCTCAGGACAAAGTTCTTCCCCCAGAGGGTGGTTGGCACTGACCAGGCTCCTCAAGGCAGTGGGCACAGCCCCAAGGCTGCCAGAGCTCCAGGAGGGTTTGGACAACATTCTGAGGGACTGGGTGGGATTGCTGGGGTGTCTGTGCAGGGCTAGGAGTTGGATTCCATGGTTATTGTGGGTCCCTTCCAACTCAGGATATTCTACAATTTTTACCAGAAAGAGTTTTGGGTAACCTGATTATCACCGACCGTTTCCAACACGCAAATGCATTTCTGCTGAACGTCTGGTTTCAGAGTGTTTATTCATCTCTCTCTTAATGTAGTTTGCTGCTCTATGTGGTTTTCCTGCTTCCTCTGGTTTTGCAACTGTCCGTGGTTGCTGCCTGGCAGAGTGTGAGTGTCTGGGAGCTCTCGTCTGCAAGGTACTTCCTGCCCCTGGGGAAGAAATCCTACCTGGAGACAACCACCCTCCTGGTCCACAACAACACAGGTGAGCCTTTCCTCATCCTTCCCTGTTCTGGGGCTTCTTCTTGTTCCAAAGAAAAACACCTGACAGAGCAGTTGGTTGGGGGGTGTATGGGATCTAAGGAGGGTTGAAGGTTCTCGTGGCACAAGAGCAGGGGAATTGTCTTTGAAGGGTTGTGAAGGAAACCCTCAGCAACTGCTGAGGTCCCGATGCAACATGTGACAAGAGTCAAAGGCTCTTTTGGTTTTCAGTATTGTGATTGCTCTGCTTTTGGCCCTCACACCAGGCACAGGCATTGACAGCTTCATCCACGCGCTCCAGAGCCAGGACCTTACAGTGGAAATGACGAGCGAGGACAACATCACAGAGGAACTCAAACACAATGGGGCTATAAAAGTGTCTCGTAAAGGTCAGGTGAGGATTTGCCTTCCCTCCCTCCAGTTCCTTCCCAACAGCTGAATAATTAGGCAAGATTCCTCCATCAGCTCTCCCTGTGGGGTGGCCCTGTTGACTAAAGGCCCACAGGTACAAAGATTAGAAAGTGTTCTAAGCAGTAAACCACATGCTAGAGGAGACTTTATCTCCCTCACCCTCCACCTCAAAATTTACATGTTTTAAGCACAGACTTCCAACACCTCATAACTCTGTTTTTTAGCAAACAAGGGCATAAACAAAATTATTCCAGGCCTGGATTCTCCCCGTGTGCTCCTTTTCCGCTGCTTCCCTGTAGATGAGAAAAGCCAGCAGTTTTCATCTTGCTTCCTTGCTCTTTGAAGAGCTACAGGTTCACCGTGCTGTGCCACTTGGAGGCCGTGAACTGCTTCCCTGTGCTGGTGAACGTCATCAGCAACGCCCTGCTGAGAACCCTCAACTCCACCGGGCACATCCGCATCTGGAGCCACCCCTTTTTCTCTGTAAGTCACGCCAGAAGGGGTCAGGGAGCAGTTTAAGGTCTCAGCAAACCCTCAGGTTTTAATGGGGAGCTTCTCCAGGAGGTTCCTTATTCTCCACATCACATTTTTCAAGCTGTGGCTCATCCCAAGTCTGGGAAGGAGGAGTAGGACCTGCAACACCCATCTCTCCTCACTAGGGCCAAGAGCTTTGCAGGGCTATGGTTTGGAAAAACCTTCCTCCTGCCACTATTTGGCTTCAAATCCCACTTTCTGTTCACAGTGCCCTGTAATCCATGGGAAATGCAGTAAGGTGAATGGTTGCATTACATGGCAGACTATTTTCTACAAATGCTCTGTTCTTCTCTTTTCAGCTCTACAATCCACGGTACTGGGATTATTTTATTTTATTTTACCTCACCTACATGCTGTTGTTATTCCCTGGTTTTCCTCCTCACTTTGCAATGGGCTACATGCAGGACTACAAGGTAAATTCCTTGAAAAGGAGCGGATTTGGGGTGGGCAGAAGGGGCTGCACCTGCATTGCCACAAAGACGAGTGAATATAGAAGCAGAGCATCATTTAGGATGGAGTAGAATCATAGAATCATTTGGGTTAAAATTGAATCATAGAATCAGCTAGGTTGGAGTAGAATCACAAAATAATTCAGGTTGGAACAGAAGCACGGAATCATTTAGGTTGACTCCAAGGTCATTGAGTCCAACCATATGATGGGCAGCTTTGAAGTGTTTTGATCTGTATTGCCAAAGCCAGCAGCCAGCACGACGTGTGAAAAGACAAACAGTGGTCGAATTTCATTCGATTTTTATTCCTGGAGCCATTCCCATGGGTGCAGTTGGCCAGCCAGGCACTGACAGCAAACTCCCCTTTGCATTGTGCCCTCCCAGGTGGGAGCTCGTGACCAGCTGAGGATCTCGGGGCTCTTCCCCTCGGCCTACTGGTGTGGCCAGGCACTGGTGGACATCCCACTGTGCTGGATCCTGCTCTTCTCCATGTTTGGGCTCCAGTTCACCATGAGCAACAAGATTTCTGGGACCATCAGCACCTTCTCACTGGTACGTCCCGTTCTGGTGACTGCTGGTTCCCAGGGAATGGATTGAGGGAATACCTGGAGCAGGTGTAGGGGCACCTGAGGCACTGTGGGGGCAGATGGTGCTGGAGCACCTCTGGGTCCCCTTACTGACTTCCTATCATTTGGGTTTCTCCAGCTGGCAATAAAAGACAATAAATCTTGCCTTCATATGCCCCTTTTACACCTCGCAGTAAAATTGGGGTAATTACTCCATGACCTTAATACGTGATCATTTACACTGAGCCCCATTGCTGTGTATGGGTTTCTGATGGTTTAGGTCACTCCATTTTCTCCAGTGAAAGCATTTTTTTTTTCCTTCAGGTCATGGGGACGTTGGGTTATGGGATGTCTCTCGTTCTCTTGGTCTACTTGATCTCCTTCAGCTCTCGCAAAGGATGGAACTGTGACCTTTGGTCTTTTATCCTGATAGTGGTAAGCACATGGCTGGATAATGGACTGCAGGCTTTACAGGAGGGTATCTTGAGATCAGAACACCAAGTACAGATGTGGAACATAGATATGGGTGTGTGTTTCATGGCAGCCAATCCTGTACTAAATGTATTCTGTATTAAAGTCTTGAGCTAGATCCTGGCGCAGGAATGGAGGCCAAAAAAAGGGGGTTTATCTCTCTGCTAAACCCCTCCCCTCCAAGAGATGTAAGGTGTTGAGATAGCAGCCATCATGCTAGGGATCACCCAAGCCTGGAAGGAGACGGATTATTTGGCGTGAATTGGAATGGGAATGAACAGAATGGGATCCCACGCTTCATTCTTCTGCCTGAAGCAGCCCTGTGTCTGGAAGAAGTCTCTCCAGCTGGCCCAAACCAGCAGCCTTGCCCCAGGCAGAGACAGCTGAGGACCTTCTGAACCATCACTGTTTCTCATCTTTATATATTTCATTCATTTTTATAAATTTAACAGGGAATTGCAGAGCTAGACCAGCACAATTTTAAAGACCAGTGAGTGTAACCCTTCCCACCAGCTAAGTTACCCTCTTGTTTTGTTTTCAGGTGTGCTTTATCTTTTTTTTAATCGGCAGAGTCATGGATTTTTTAACCGACCCTCGGAACTCCCTCTACATTCTGTCTCTCTTGATTCCCGTGTACCCACTGCTGGGGTTTGTGATCCACCAGGTAAGTGGTGCTGCAGGAGAGGCAGAAAAGCACAACTGTGGGCCCTTGTGAGCAAAGTCTGGTGAGGCTCAGTCTGGGTGGGATTTCCCAAAATGGACTGAATCCATTGTTATATAATCTCCTCAGATCAGGTCTTGTTTTTCCAGCTGTTCATTAAGGGCTGGGGGATCCTTCTCAGGCTGCAGGTACTGATAAATTATGGGTTTCATTGTGAATTTTTTTTGTTCTTACAGGTTTTCATGGAAGACTTTGTCGAGGCTTCTGGCAACGATGCACTAGTCACTGTCTTTGCAGTAAGAAAACATTGTACATCACTTTTATGTAAGAATGTGGGTCTCCTTTATCCTCCCCAGGTTATGAGGAAGCAGGAAAAACCCCGACCTCATGTGGTTCAGGAGGAGGATCTGGGTGGGTCTGGGTGACGGGTCACCCCCTGTGCTAAAATAACCTCACACCTTTGAAATGGGAAAGGGAAAAGGGAATAATCACTTGCTGCTGCCCTGTTGTTCTATGAATTGGGGTTTTTTCCTGCCCTGAGTGTTTTCTGCAGTGTTGCTGAGTGATAACAGAGTTCACAGCCTTCAGGACTACCCTGAGCTTAGATGGTGATGGACTTCACTTGCACATACTGTGTTTTCCCCCACGTGTTTTGTAACACTGCCACCACCTCAGTGCCAGCTGTAGTAGGAGGGAAGGCAAGGCTGTTAATGTGGCAACCTCTTCTGTTTCAGCCCTATGTCCATTCTGTGGCTTTCATTTTTCTCCTTCGCTACTTGGAGCTAAAATATGGAAGAGCGGTTCTGAGAAAGGACCCAATATTTAGGTTTGTATAAACACATATGCCCCACAGGCACATGTGAGACCTAAACTCCTTGAAGACATCATTGCCCTTGTGTCCTTTTTTTTAAATAGTTTATTTTTTTTTAAATACTGATGATTTTTTAATGACTAAAATAGCCCCTTAAATACCAGAGTGCTGTGCTAATATAAAAAGCTCTCAAGCTTGTAAGTACCTCCACATGATGTTGTCTATGTGCTGGCATGTACCAGCTTGGTTCTTTGTACAACACAGAAAGATGGTAAATATTTTAATAATAATAATAAGGGTGATGATAATAATAGTAATAAAATAAATAATTAAAAAGTACAAGGAACACTGAATCGGAAGGACATTCACTCTTGGTCTCTCCAAAATGCATTGGCAGAGAAAAAAGGTAAAGAACAAAATCCTAAGACAAATCTGGTGGGTTTTCAGGATTCCTCCAAGAAAAGAAAGCAGCCACCAGCACCCCAGGGAGCTGGAAGAGGAAGATGAAGATGTTAAAGCTGAAAGAGAAGCAGTGAAAAATGCCATAGCAGCTCCGAGCCAGGACGAGGTACAACTGAGTGTTGTCATTCTTGTTTTGTTTTATTTCATACCTGGTGCAACACAAACCACCAGCTGTCAATTAGAGCAGGTCAGTGCTCTGGTTGTGTTGTTCTCACCGGGAAAATAAAACTCCCGAAAGTGCAATGTGGGTTCCATCAGGGTAGAGGAGAAAACTGTTAAGGGGAACATGGACAATAAAGTGCCCTGTGGCACCTCATATTCCTGGTGAACTATAAAACAAAGATCTTTAGAAGGTTTTCTGCCTTTTTAATGGAAAAATATTACTGAAGGATTAATGATATCCGAGATAATAAACTGATCTTGCTTCTTCCTCTTCTCCTGCAGAAATCGGTCATTATAGTCAGCAATCTGTGCAAGGAATACAAAATAAAGCAAGCTGGTTCTGTTTTTAAGAAGAAGAAGAAAACAGCCACCAAGAATGTTTCCTTCTGTGTTAAAAAAGGTGAGAACTGGGACTGTTCTCCTAGACCTGTTTTGATCACACCCAGAGAGTTAATTCTCTGCAGATTCTCAGTTATCTGAGCAAGGACATAAAGGTCAAATGTATTTGCTCTGTCATTAAGGCATGTTTGGTCTGGGGTTGATGTTGTTAATGAACCATGTGATGGGGGTCCATCCTGTTAGTTACCTTTGACTATCCATTATCTAAAATAATGTAGATCTTGGAGAGAGGGTCCCCTTTAGCAGTGGCTTCTGGGATCAAAGGTCAGACTCACAGCATCAGCTAGAGTTGGAATGTTGTGGGCTCTCAGAGCGTGTATTCTATAAAATAAACTAGTTTCTTTTACATGATCCTTGATATTATATGCTTTCATATTTTTTCTCTTGGGGGACTATGATATATTTCTTGGATGGAGAGTATTCTTGAGAAATTACATGTAATTGGTTCCAGGAGAAGTACTAGGACTTCTGGGGCCCAACGGAGCTGGTAAAAGCACAGCAATCAAAATGATTACTGGAGAGACAACCCTGACTGCTGGGCAGGTAAGAGACAGCTGGAGAAAAAGGGATGGGTGCATGACAGAAGAGCAAAGCTTGCACGTAAGCTAAGCTATAGCTTCTGTCATGGTGGTCAAGGTTTTGACTTCGTGCTACTAAATTAAATAATGGATAAACAAAAAACATTGTGAGCGACTTGTAATTTTGACAACCGGTTCGTTTAACTCCAATTGGCCACGTTTATACTTTAAAACCACGCAAACGAGGGTTGTGAGATCACTCCTTGAGCTCACGGGGTTTCCTCCCCCCAAAAAGCCCAGCGAAGCCCGTGGCCCCGAACACACCCTTGTGCCCGGGCAAGGCTGGGGGAGACGAAAACCACCCCGCTCTGGTTGTGCAGGTGCTGATGAAGAGGGGAGGTGGAGCAGCCCCCCAGGACCCCGGGCCCGCCTTCCTGGGGTACTGCCCTCAGGAGAACCCGCTCTGGCAGGACCTCACCGTGCACGAGCACCTGCGGGTCTACGCGGCCGTGAAGGGGCTGCGCAAGGGGGACGCGGCGGCCGCCGTCACCAGGTACACAGGGGGGGCCTCCAGCGCCTCGCCCCCGAAAGGGGAGGGCACCAAAAGGTCAAAACTCACCGTGAGCCACGGAAAACCTTGGAAGAAACTCAGGAAACGCGGCTGCAGAAGTGCTTTTGTGCCGTGATCGAGAGGGTTAAGGAAACCTCCAGTTTTCCCGAGTGCGTTTAGAGGGGATATTTTTATTTTAAATTTACCACTAACGTCCTTTTAGGGGATGATATCTTTTAGGTGTGTTATCTGCAGGCAGATTTTTAAAATCTTTAATGCTACAGTTTGGCACAACAAGAAAGGGTTTTGAGTACTGCCTGCTCAGCTGACTCTGGCAAGGTGGAATGGATTTATAATGCTCTTGACACTAATGATGGGTTTAGAAAAGAGCTTGTGGCTTATTCAGTACACGTTCCTTCAAATATTCACTTACATTTTAATAACACAATAAATGTTTAATGAAAACAAGCAGGAGTCAAGAGCAAAGGGAAGAAAGTTCCTTTTCCTTGTCATTTTGGGAATCCTTGATGAGTTATTGATTTGGAATAATAAAAATGTTCTTTTTTTTTTTCACTTGCTCCCTCTCCCCACAGGATAGTGAATGCTCTGCAGCTTCAAGACTACTTGAAAAAAAAAGCCAGAAAATTATCTGCTGGGATAACCAGAAAGGTGTGGTTTGCTATTACCTGTGATGGGAACTGCAATGCTCACAGCACAAATTTAAAACCTCCTTGGCGGGCAGAGGGACCTGCCCGTGCTCTGAGCTACCCAGGAGTGCATCACGTGGCTTCCCATGGGGGGGGGGGGGGGATGATGGGAACAAGCCTTTTCCAAAACGGCATTTCCCATAAATCAGAACCCCAATTCCCAAAAAACAGGCAAATTGTAGAGTGCCAAGGACTGTACAAGCTTTGACTGAGCCCCTTTCCCTGCCCTAGCTGTGTGTCGCCGTGTGTATGCTGGGCAACCCCTCCGTCCTGCTCCTGGATGAGCCCTCCACGGGCATGGACCCCAACGGGCAGCGCTGTGTCTGGTGAGTAGGAACTCAGGCCTTGTGCCACCCCAGCGGTAAAAGGGTGGCAAAGCAAAAAGCAGATGCCTAATTTTAGGTAAAGAGTGTTTTAACCCCTCTGCAGTTGGTTTTGCTCAGCACGTGCCAACGGTTTTATTGGAAACTCCATGTTCTTGGCTCTCTCTAGATCAGCCACGGGCAAGGAGAGAGAAGAACCATTTTACCTTCATACCTTTTGCAGACTTTAGGGCAGTCATGTATGGGACTGTCATTATTTCATTATTTCAAAGTACTACCCTGTGCTCGTCAGTCTAAACTTGCTGCATGTTAAGATTATACATTTGCTTTAGGGAAGAGGCATTTGGAGTGACAAAGTACAGGGAAAAGTGATATTTCTAGGGAGTGTTGGACTTTCTCTTTTATCTTTTTTTTTTCCCCTCTGATGCTCAGGAAGACGATCCGTGATGCCCTGAAAACCAGGGAGTCGGGAGCCATCCTGACCACGCACTACATGGAAGAGGCGGAGGCCGTGTGTGACCGTGTGGCCATCCTGGTGTCTGGGCAGCTGAGGTGGGTGACAGCACAGCCAGCACGTGGCTGAGCTGGGAAACCATCCGTGTTCCTCCTCTGGCCTCACCTGTCCCACCCCATCACCGTGGGCTTTATGAAGTGCTCACCGTGGTTTCCCCAAAGGTATCGCTTGGGAAGGAACAGGCAGTGGGGTTGCAGAGGTTTCACACCAACTTTTCTTGTTCCTCCCTCCCTTCCTCCCCTGCAGGTGCATTGGCTCCATTCAGTACCTGAAGAACAAGTTTGGCAAAGGGTATCTGCTGGAAATCAAGGTCAAGGATCCAGAGCACACAGACCTTCTCCACGCTGAGATTTTGAAGATTTTCCCAAGTGCAGCCCGTCAGGAGCGGTAACTAAAAAATATGGGATGAACAGTGGTTTCAACACTGCCTCACCCCTAAAAACATGCCCAGTGTGAGGGCCAGACACAGGATGCCAGGTGGAGAAGGATGAACAGCTCAGAGTCCCACTATGGAGACCTGATTTGATAAAGTCCCCACATCCAACCCTGCTGTGATCTGGGCAGCAAAACATCCAAACATCCATAAAGTTTTGATCCCAGAACCTTATTACAGAGCAAGAATCACCTTTCCTTCTTTTTCTTTGAAGGTTCCCCTCTTTGCTTGTCTACAAGGTCCCGATGGAAGATGCACTGCCCCTGTCTCAGTCTTTCTCCAAGCTAGAGGAAGGTAAGAGCAAAACAAGGTGACCTTTTGAAAAGGTGGAACACAGACTGCTGATTTTTTACTCTCTTCCCATTTCTCCACAGCCAAACGAAGCTGCAATCTCGAGGAGTACAGCTTCTCCTTGAATACTTTGACTCAGGCAGGTGATCTCAGGGCTAATTGTGCTCCGAGAAGGAGCAAAGGTTGCAGTGAAACCCGGGCTGGTGCAGTGGCAGCTCCACCAAAAAACTGCCTGAGGGTGCTGGGTGGGGAGTCCTCAGCTGGGAAAGTGGTGATGAATGGTTTGGGTTTTTTTATTGCTGGGATTTTCCATGGTGGGAAAAAGTGTGGGCGAAGTCTCAGACTCCGCTCACCCGAGACAGGCACACGTCACACCCCAGGGATGGATGCCCTTGGTAGGTGCCCATGCCCAACCTCTCTGGTTTCTTTGGAAGCAGCAGGTTATTGCTGCTTGTACAGGGCTGGTGGCAGGGATGAGGAATGTTTTTAGGTCAGTTAATTGGTGGGTAAAACCTACTCTATGGGTCTACCTATGGGCAGGTGGTTCCTCTTGGCAGGTTATACCAGAGAACATGCTGAGTGTCAGCTGCCAGGTACCTGCTCCCCACATAAAGCTGCTTCACACGCCTCTCACAGGGGCTGCAGAGCTGTAAAGGAGCATCACAGCGTCCCATGAAAGCCAGGAAAGTTATGTGAGCTTTGTCTTGCACGTTTCAGGTGTTTCTGGAACTCTCCCGAGAGCAGGAAAAGGATAATTTTGATCTGACTTTGGACGGGACTTTCGAATGGAAACAGCTTCAGCAGGAGGAGTGTTGAAGGCCCAAGATGCTCATTTATGCATTACTCAGTATTAACCACATGCACATATTTACTGCCTCTATCGGTGTATCACAGAGAGGGGGGACAGGCTCTGCCTTTCCAGTGACCAGCAGCTGAGGGCCCCTCTCCGAAGGAGAAGACATTCCACCTGGACTCTGCAGGTGTCTAAGGCCTATCCCAAGCTGCACTTCCAAAGGGTAGTCGATGAAACAGTGCCTGACTGGTGAGAGCTCTTGTCAAGCAGAGCAGGCTGCAGCCCAGGGTTTGCAGAAAGAAGGGTCGTGACCCGTCTCTGGGAGTGGAGTGTCTCTGGATCTGGGGGCATCAGGGAATCCCGACATGCTGCTGACCTTTTGGGCTCCTCCCCCACCGCTGGCTGGGACTATTTACCTACGACATGTTCAAATACATCTTATTGAAATTCGCACTCTATTTTTATACCCTTCCATTAAATGCCTCTATAGAAACTGCAGTTACATCCTCATCTGTCGTCACTGCTGGGGACCACCAGGAACAGCTCAAACTGCTTCCCCTGGGCATGAAGGTGCTGCAGGGGGCTCGGGGTGACGGCCAGGTGGTTGTATTCCATCATGCTGAACTATCTCTGGCAGCCTGGCTTGGCAAGGGCTCTCCCCTGCCCTCTCTCCATGCTTGGGCAAGTGACTGTCAGTCCATTCCCTGGAAACCACTCTGGGCTCTGCAGCCTGGAGAAGATTCCAGGCATATCTTAAAGCCCCTTAGTAGCTAAAGGGTCTACAAGAGAGCTGGAGAGGGATTTTTTACAAGGGCACGTAGTGATAGGACAAGGGGGAATGACTTCACACTGACAGGGGGCAGGGTTACATCAGGTATTAGGAACCAATTTTTTATGATAAGGGTGGTGAGACCCTGGCACAGGTTGTCCAGAGAAGCTGTGGGTGCCCCATCCGTTGGAATATTCAAGGCCAGGTTGGATGGGGCTTGGAGCAACCTGGGATAGTGGAAAATGGCCTTGCTCACTGCAGAGGGGTTGGACTAGATGACCCTTAACGGTCCCTTTCAACCCCAACCTCTGACTGTGATTTCCCTGCTGTTATCCCTGTGCCCAGATCATTTGCAAAGGTTAAAACTCTCACAGAAAATACTGATTCCAATTCTCTTCACACAATGCCAGTGGTGGTTGTGTTGCAATCGCTGCTTGTGTATGTTCCCCCCTCAGCTTCAAAACATATTTTTTGGCAGTTGGAGGACACACATTTAGAGAGATCCTGGCTATTTCCATCCTGGTTGCACAACAGCTCCCTTCCTACTCCTCACCCCTGAGAAACGGGTAAGTGAAGTCATCAAACATTTTTGTCACCTGTTCATACACTCAGCTCCGGGAAGTGGGAATTCTGTGCAAGGTAAAAGTTTTATTTAGTGCCCTGGGGATATCAGCAGTCCCGAGGAACCAAAGCCACGAGCCTCCTGAGATAAATACCGTTTATATGATCCATTTCTACATTCTGACAGCACTTGGACGGTTGTGTCTTCCAAGGAATTGCCACCACCACCCTCCACTTCCACAGGTTTGACTGACTATTCCCCAGGATACTTGACATTTTCCATTGCAGGGGAAGATGAAGCAACAGAGCTTGTTTCATCACCTCCTGCACAGGGAGGAGAAGGAAAAAGAGAGTCCCCAAAGCAGAGCTGGCTGGGGCTTTGCATCAGCCTGGAGGGAAGGGGGACAGGGCTTGTGGAATTGCCAGCACACACTGGAGATTTCCATGTCCTGGCTCGCAGCCAGCGCTTGGAGAAAGGGGTTCTGTCACCAGCACAAAGCAGAGCGTAGCTGGCAAGGGGGAATGAACAAAAGTTCTCAAAAAGTTCATGAGGACTTAGCTTTTCCATTGAAAAAAAAAAAAAAAGAAAAAGAAAAAAGAACAACAGAGAGATTTCCTGGAAATGCACTGACTTACTGAACTTTCCCTTTGGAGTTTGCCTCCACCCCTCTCCCTTCCCCTGCCTGGAGCTGAAGGGCTGCAGGAGGAAAACCATCCCCAACAGTCGCTCTACCTGCTCTGGGATTGCAGGGGCTGACAGCATCACCTCCAGCACAAAACCAGCCCCAGAACTGCCCTGACAGCCTGGTTATTCCCCCTGTTTTACAGCACAGCAGGAGCTCCCCGTGCATTTTGCTGCTGAACCCGGCGCAGCCATGCCAGAGGGTGTATCCATCATCCAGCATGGGGTGGGTGAGGCAGCTCCTGCTGCAGATGCCACACGTTCCCCACAGTAACTCAGGCAATAACTTCATCTTATTAACAGGAAGATTCTTGTTTATTAGATCTCATAATGCCCCCTTTATGCAGCAAAGCGACCAAGCACACAAAGGGCCATTCACCAGCTGCCCCTGGCTCTGATCCACAAGCACCGCATCCCAAACAGCCATCCTGACAGCAAGGAGCAGCCCAGACCTTACAGGTTAGTGAGAAAAACAAGGCCAGATGGGAGTTTTTGAGTGCTGGTGTCCAGGGGAGCAAGGCACGTGTGTGCTCAAGGTTTGGGAGCTTGGGGACAGTGTGTCACCCCAGGATTTGGGGAGCAAAGCGGTATTTGAAGGATAGTCCACAGGTCTGGACAGGAATGGCTTTCTATGTCTCCTCAAAGCTGTGACAGAGATGGGCATTGTTCAGTTCAAGGGCTAATTAAGCAACTCCCCTTAAGTGCAAGTAAGCAAAACCAGCAAAAGGTGATATTTCTGAGAATTCCAGGGAACTTCACAAGAAGGGGTGACACAACTTCTATGAGACACTTCTGCAGGGTGGGCAAAGGTGAGAGACGCCAAGCAAAGGGTTGGTGTCCTGCAGAGGCAGCCGAGAGCAGGGCTGTGAGATGCTGTCCTGCCTGCAGACACCCTGTGGGGTGAAGGAAACATCCCCTTGCCCTGTGCAGCTCCTCACAGCCCCTCCTGTACCCTCTTCCCGGCAGCAGTGCCACGGCCTCGTGTGCCTCCTCTGAGCAGGCACCTCCAGGTCTTGGAACTTGGCTGGACAAAAAAGCATTGTTTGTTTTTTTTTTTTTTTTTCCAGAGCAACCCAGGAGACAGGACCAGCATCAAAGAGAAAGTTCTTTGTGTGTGTTCTGGAAGGAAAGGCACCATGAATATGGAGCGTCCCCTGCCAGGATGGCAATGAGCATCTCCAGCCAGGCTTCAAGAGGCTTCATCACAGTGCACACAGTTCCACTGGCCATGCATGGCTGTCCCAGAGCAGAGCCAGATGTTCTTCAAGCAGAAGAAATGAGGCAAGGCAGATGCTGGCAACGCCCACAGCACAGGAATCCAACTCTCTTTTTCCATTCACTTGAGAGGAAATCAGAGTTGGATCCCATCCCCACCCGTGGAGGGGTGAGCAGGGTGTCTCAGCTCCTCAGCTGGGACCCAGCACAGCACTGGAGTACCGGGATGTTGTAACAAGCATCTCCCAGCATTTAATTTTTAAGGCATTTCAGCCTGAATGACTGTGCATGGGAAAGCTCAGAGATATTTTTTTTGTCTTGCACTGGTGCTTCCTGATTCGACTCAGCACCTCAGATCCCTTTTGAGACTTTCAGTTCAAAATACTCTCCTTAGCAGCAGATGGATAAAATATCAGGCAGAAGACGATGTGTGGCTGTGACAGCAGCCAAACCCAACAAAATGTTTGCTTCAAAGCAGGAAGAGGGATAGTGTGTCCATCTGGAAAAAGCAGGAAACGGTTTTTAAAAGAGTGAAAGAGGGGAACAGAGAAGGAGATGATTGTGTAAGACATGATGTTTCAATTAGAGCAGGCCCGAATGATAACAGAAGTTCATGAACTCGTGTTCTAGGCAAAGAGGAGGTGTTTGATTTGTTCCTGTGCATCTTCATCCTGCCACAGACATCAGATGGTGTTTTCTGGACAGGTAAATGGATGCAGCTATGGGAAATAATAATGCCTAAAAATAGTCAGCTCTTGGAGCCTGGCCCTTGCTTTGAGAGACTCCTTTCATTCTATCTATCTATCTATCTATCTATCTATCTATCTATCTATCTATCTATCTATCTATCTATCTATCTCTCTATCTATCTATC
>JAWMRA010000042.1:2358141-2368915 GCA_035584735.1 Pseudotriccus pelzelni
CTCCCGCAGTGCACAACCTTCTCTCACAGTCCACAATCCTCTCTCCTGGTGCCTCCACCCCAGCAACACCTCTAAGTGTGCTCACTTCCCATGCATGAAGTGCAATTTGAGCAGTTTTAGCGTTTTAGGCCAGCTTCTGATTTCATGGGACCGGTCAGGTTTAGAGGAGGAAACATTAAAAAGCCATCCCTGAGCTTTGGCACGTCTGAGCAGCATCATTTCGAGCAGAACACAGCACTGCAATATTCATGCCACCAGAAACCAGTTCCATATTAAAAAGGGCTGAATTTTTAAAATGTCACAGTGAAACCCGCCGTTTCGTAACCAACACCCTGCAGGATGCAACCGAAGCCGGATGGATATTACAAAGGAGCACAAAGACATTTCTGGGACTGCATCAGCCCCCTGTGAAATCTGCCATCAGGCACGTCAGCCAGCCACACTCGCCAGCAACTACTGGGGCCAGTAGCCAGCAGGACTGGGATGAGGACTGGTCTGGCTGCGCTGATCATAGTCTGGAGTAACCAAAATCACAGAGGAGTGGAAGGCCGTAGGATCATGGAATGCTTGTTTCCATCAACAGCTTCACACCCTTCCCACAATGGAGCTGGTGGTTTCCTTTGTAGGACAGATGATTTTGTTGCACCAGGAGGGCCCCTGTTTCATCTTGCTCTGGATAAATATGCCCAGTTTTGTGCCTGGGTAAAGCAACTAAACTCATTATTCAATCAAACTTACCTGGATTTTATTTTCCTTTTCTCCAGTGAGCCCAGGGGACACCAGGAGGGGTCCAGGCAGGAGAGGGCTCTGAGAGGGCAGCAAACTGTGGCCAGACCCCAAACAGGATAAAACCCATGGATTCAGTGCCAATGCCAGCAAAACAGAACAGGGAGAGCATGAGCCAGGTAAGGATCTATCAGCCACCCCAGAAATGTATTTTCCAGTGGACAGATCTCCTCCTTTCCCCAGCAGAGCCCAGCCCATGGGAGTGCTGGCCCAGATATAAAACCCAGGTTCCTGGCTGCTTGCTGGAGACAGCACATCCCAGAGTAGCACAGTCCCAGGGGAAGGAAGGATACTGCCCTTGGATCCATCCTTTCCACCCATGAAAACAAGTTAATGTTGGTGCAATTAAAGAGTGACCATTATTTGCCATTGAGCTTCATAAAAATGTGAGGAAAGATGCATGCATTTTAATTAAGTTCTGGGGGAAAAAAAAATGAGTACCTGGCTAGACTGCAGAGAGATGAACTCATTTCTTCATCCATGTCTCAGGCTGCTGCCTATTTTCCCCTGCAACAGAACAATCAGCCTGGGCTGCAGATAGGGGCTTTAAAAAGCAAATAATCCCTCTGAAAGAGCCAGGCCAGCACTCTGTAATTCCTGCATCCCTGAACTGGGAGTCCTCATGCAGGCACATTTCTAGGGAGACCCATGGGCAAGCACTCAGAAAGCAGCAGGGGGGATCTCCCCAAATCAGGGTGGCAGGAGGGGACACTCACGGAGCTCACTACAGGTTTTCCCAGCAGCCAGACGGCTCCTGCAGCTGCCAGACTTTCCAATAGATTGGATTGCCCAGGTCTGATTTTCTGCCACAGGACCGGCCCAGGCCTGAGCTGCCCTTTTCATCTCAGGAATGCACAGCTGCAAAAGTGAGGTCGAGGTTCCTCTTGCAGGATGTGGCTCCAGGACAGGGGATTTGTGCCCAAGCCACTGAGGCCACGCTGGGATCACATTTGTGCTCAGGCTGCACACGATGGGAGGGATGGGCAGGTGGGGGGTGCAGGCACCCAGCAGTCCTTGATTTAAAAAAAAAAACAAACAGCAAAACTCATCCAGTGTTGCAACAGCGAGGTAAAACAACAAGCAAAAGAACTTAAACCCTCATCCAGACAGTTTTTTAGGGCATAAAGAAAGAAAGAGCAATCACCATCAGCCTCCTCTCCCCCGAGAGCCAGCTGAGCAACCTTCCATGCTGGAAAACACTTTCTGCTCTCCTCAGTCGCTCAGGTGGAGCTCCTGTGAAAGTCACTGCTCCTCTAACAGTCAGATTTGGTGTCTCCAGGCTTGATAAAGACTCAAAAATATGTTTGCTGCTATTGCTCCTTGTGTGATGAGACTGGAGCAGGTAGATCTCGTGCTTTGAGGTGCCAGTCAATAGTCCCAGGTGCTGGGAGGAAATCCCACGTGCTCCTTGCTGGCATCACACAGCCAGACCCACCAAGACACCTCCCCCCAGCCAAATCCCTGTGGAATACAGTGAAACACACCTATATCTCTAAAGTTAAGCATTTCTTTAAGTGCTTTGCCAGAGTTTTGTGGAGTCAGGCATAAGGGTGGCCAATGGAGCCAATGATCTGGGACAAAACCCTTCCACTTCACAGAACGCTGACAAAATTGGGCAGCACCTGGTCTCTACGAGTGGCGTGGTCCTTGCAGGAAGGGAGCTGAAACAGCTCCTAGAAGCTGCAAGACCCAGGACCACAGCTCTGAGAGCTGCTGGCACATCAAAGCCCCGGAGCTTTGGCCTCTCCTCGCACGGACAAGGCTCCCTGCCTTTCCCCATCCTGCTGGGAAGAGCTTGGCTCCAGCCCCGGCGGGCTGACCACAAACCCTGTCTGCATGAACGTATTTGTTCAAACACTCATTCACACTGCAGCCACGGCGCTGGCTGGGAGGACGTGCATCAGGCTTTTTGTCAAACAAAACCCACTCCAGCTGTCTGGGAGGACGGGGAACTCTGCCCTCGCCCTGCTTTGAAGGGTTTACAGCTCACTGCAGCACTTCAGAGCTGCAGTTGTTTCCATAACCAAGTCCAAGGGAGCCTGTGAACAGGAAGGAATTAGGCACTCATGCAAAGACCATTAAAGTCAAGGGGAATCTTTCCATTGACTTGAGAGGGTTTGGCTCCCAGCCCTGGATATCAGGGTCTGCTGTGAGGGATTTAGAGCAGGAAATGGGAGCAGGTTTTCTCAGCATTTGTTATGGAGTTTAGCACAGGAGCTCCCTGGGCCCATTTCCCTGCATGTAAATTAAGAAGTGAGTGCTCATCCGAGACGCAGGGCCCTCACTGACCATCCTCCTGCTCAGTCTGGCACCTCCTCCATCATTCCTGGGATCACAGACCTAACACAGAACAGGTTGGGCTGGCACACCCCTATGGGCAACAAGATTTCCTTATGGGCCCTGTCATGTCAGTCCCTGATGCACAACCCACCGGTGATGGGTCAGTCCAAGAGGCAAAAGTACCACAAACCAGCAGCTCCATCAGATCTGAAAAGCTTGTTAATCCAAAGCCCAAATTCACACTGGGGATGAACCTCCCGCTGGAGTTTAGGCAGCATTTCACTGATTCCAGTTCTGCCTGTTCAGGTGCACCAAGAGCTTTGCACAGGTGTGTTCTGCCTCTTGATGGAGTGCAGGAACATGCACCAAAATGACAAAAGATCCGAGCTGCCTCCCCTGTTACACACAGAGGAACAGGATCTGACCTTCATGGCTTGGGACTTCACCTCTGGAAAACAACACTATCCAAGAAATGTCTTCCAAAAACTGCCAGCACATGAACCACAACACACTCTGGGAAACTTCAGGCTCTTTTAAAATACACCTGAGAGCCTGATTTCCTGCTAGTACAAGCATTTGATGCTTCTCTGGGCTTGCAGGAGGAGCGGGAGGGTCAGGTGAGTTCAGCTCAGGGCTGTGTCAAGTGTCTTTCAGTCAGGGTGGAAGGCACTGGCACCTGGAAGATGATGGGTTGTTTTCTGCCTCAACCACTTCATTATTCCTCCGGTGGTAAGAGCAGGGAGGACATTTCTCTCCTCCAGGTGCCATGGGAAAGGTCACAGCACAACCCCAGAGAGAGTGAAATGAGGAGGTTTTGAGCCTGGCCAGCACTGCATTCCCACTGTCCCAGGCTGTGGGTTCACAGGAAGCAGCATCCAGTGGTTAGAGTTGTCCTTCCCACTCCTCTTGTGCCTGAGAGAGGAGCAAGGCTGCAAAGAATGAGTTATCCAAACCATAGGCTTAGAAAACCTCTGTCTCCTGGCAGATGTTCATTACTTGGGCTGGGTTTTGGAAAAACAGAGGTGACCAAGCCCTGCCTCAGCCTTCAGTGGGAAACAGAGAGACCAGAATGGCTCAGCTGCAAGGAACTCAATCCCAGAAAGGGCAGAAAGGAGGGTGGAGAAGGAAATGCATCCTAAACCAAAACCAACTCGGTGACCCGAACGAGCTCTGATGGAGCCAGAGAGAACAGAAACACCCGAAAAGCAGATCGATGGTGGTGGCTGCAGCCTCACACAGCCAGTGCCACCTTTCCAAGATGACAAGAGTGATGCGCCAACCCAAACATCGCATCTGTGGAGCGGTGGTGTCCAGGTTTCCCGTGCAGGAACATCCATCCCCACACCTGGAATCCCCCACCACCACCAGCCCGGAGGGAGACGCGGCCGCCTCGCCACGGGAAGTCAGGCGGGACCTTTTGCTTTCCAGAGGGATGTGGTTTTGGGAAATGAGCTTTGCTACCACCTGCTGCAAGTTCACTGGTTTAGAGGGATTAGGCTGCCAAATTCGACAGGAACTGGGGTCTCATTAACATGACTGAGGCTTTGGCAGTGGGAAACTCCTCCGCTTCCATTTATAGGACGCGCTGAGAGGCCATGGCAGGAGTTCAAGGCACCGCTGCATTAGGAAGTCTAGACAGAGCCCTGCAAGCCTGGAGAATCCCTCTTCCCTGCCCTCCTGTGCTATTCAACACCCAGCAGCATTCCTCAGGCAGGAGAGATGCAGGGAAGTATTTCATTCCCTCGTTCAAACGGACTCTTCTGCACCACTGTGCCCCTCCAAAACCTCCTCCTCCAAAGCTCTGCCTGGAGAACAGTTGCCAGCGTGAACTCTTGTTTAACCAAACCCTGCCAGGCTGCTCAGAGGAAGAGCAGAAAAAATTTTAAAAACCGCCTGAACCCCATGTTTTTATTCCTACCTGGAATGAAAACAGCAGCTTTGAAGCAATTCTTGAAATATCTGCTTTGAACTAGTTTTATTCCTCCTTTTTCCTCACTCTGAGCTGAGCAGGGAAACCCACCTGTGGAGAGACTCCTCTGCCCCCACAGACCTGCAGGCAGTGTCCAAGCAGCTGTGCTCACTGATACCTGCCACCAGCCTCAGAGGGAGCAGGAGACCTCTTGAACCTAAACCAAACATTAAAACAGAATTAACTTTAATTTACCAGAAGACTTCTGTTGTGCTAAATGGATTTTCATGGGCTGAGGAGCAACCTGTGCTGGGAAAGCATTCCAGAATCTCCTGCAAGACAGCCTGGGGGAAGGCTGGGGGAAATTGGGCAGTTTTCCTACCCATTGTCAGAAACTGGGATGAAATCTGGGCGATGCCTCCCCGCCTCCAGCTGCTCACCCTGCAGCAGGTCTGGTGGCAAGGACTCAGTCGTTCAGCAGCAATTCAAAGGAAGAAAAATAGGATCAAATGATGCTTTAGAATTTCCAGGCTGCCTCTGCCTGCACAGAGAGCACGTACACGCTCTCCTAAGTGGATTGATAAGCGCTCTGAATCAGTATTAACACATGCCAGATGCTGGGGAATCATCTCCCACTCACAGCAATTACGAGGATGTCCCAGAATCCAATAAAGCAACTGAGAAGATGAGCATCTGGTGGTGGTTGTCGGGCCCCACCACAGCGAGATAAATCTGTGTAATAAAGAGGTGTGATTTTCCTTCCCTTGACTCAGATGGCATTTGGCACTGGAGATGTGTGATTCCTCCTCCCTGTGTGTTCCTCCTCTAGGGAGGAGATGAGCAGAGCATCCCTCCTCCAGCAGGGATGGATACCAGGGACCTCATGCTAAACCCCCAAACCCATCAGCATCCCCAGCCGAAATTCTTCAGAGGGAACCACAAAAATCAGCCCTTCACACCATCAAACAGCATCTCCAGCCTGAGAAACCACCAGGTGAGACCTTCTCCCTCTCCCTGACCTTGTTCACTCCATGCTCCAACCATGGGCAAAACTCCTCAGAATCATGGTTTGGGTTGGAAGGGATCTTAAAGCTGATCTCATCCCACCCCCTGCCATTGCCAGGGACACCTTCCACCAGCCCAAGTTGCTCCAAGCCCCGTCCAACCCAGCCTTGGACATTTCCAGAGATCCAGGGGCAGCCACAGCTTCTCTGGACAACCTGTGCCAGGGCCTGCCCACCCTCACAGCGAGGAATTTCTTCCTCATATCTCATCTACCCCTGCCCTCTGGCAGCTTGAACCCATTCCTCTCACCACAGTTCCTGATACAGAGTCCTTACAGGTCTCCACACAACCTTCTTTTCTGCAAAGAATCCGCAACATATTCACATTTAGAAGCCCCACAAAGTGGTGAAGCAGTGAAGGCTTCTCCCTACATAAACCAGCCAAGAAATAATCCCAGTGCAGAGGGAACACTGTGGATGACACAACAGTCATCCCATCCAGCACAAACACAGGAGAACAGCGCCTTAAAACTGGTGACTCCTGAAAGGAACAGCCAGCACATTTTATTCGTGGGAAAGGCAGCAGAGCTGAGCTATATTTAATAGGGGGAAGAAGATAAAAGTAATCTCCAAAGGTGTGGAAATGCAGACCCTGTGCTGGGATAGACTTCAGCACATCCTTATGCAGTAAATGCCAGGGAGGTTTCTCCCGGCGTGGGCAGCAATTCTGGGGCTATTTGGTTTTAAGATCAGAAGCAGCCATTAAAGCATCTCCTGTGAGCTTCTCTGCACCACAAGCCAAAATGTTTCATCCAATAACTGGAGAGGGCTGAAGGTTTGATAATTCAGAGCTGTTTGCAATGAGTGACACAGCACAGGCCAGGGCCAGCCGAGCTCCAGCCGTTCCTGCTGCCGGGGCCACTCTTCCTCTTTAATTCACTCCCTGCCCTCACAGACAATTTTTACTCCCATTTTCCTTTTCTCAGACAACCTGGAGAAAACGAACTGAGGGAGAACAGCATGAAGAAAAGTCTGAGCAAACATGGGGGACCCTCAGTGCCAGCAAACATCACCCACCCGGGACCACGTGCTCACCTCTGGAGCATCCTCCAGGCTCCCAAACCTCCCACGCTGCTCAAATCCTCCTGCCAGGAAGGCTTCCAAAAGACCTCCAGACTCCGTGGTCCTTGGAGAATCATGCTCCTTCTTTTCATTTCATTTTCCTTTGGGCTTTTCCTAAAGCAGAGCTTTTTAATCCACATGATTTCCTACGAGCATCTGAAAAGAAACACGACCGGAATCTGTTGTAGCAGCAGCATCCATTTAAAAAGCATTGAGCTGCCCCAAAGTCACCCAATATACTTACAGTGTCACAATGTTAACACTGAAATAATTTTACAAGTCGATTTTTATGCAAATTGGTGCTCACTGTTTACTTTTGGTAAGATTAAAATGCTTGGCATCAGCTCTGGGTTTTCAGGACTGTGGATTCAATTTGCAGAGGGCACCTGGGAGAGAGGGGGATGGTTTTTTTCCTGGGGAATAACATTGCTTGTTTGAAACATCTTAAAGGCTAGGAAACCAGCCTTCTGGCTCCTGGCTTGTGAGAAAGCCCAAGTTTTTAAAACAAAATTACATTTGGCAGTCCAACTCACCTTATTCCTTTCAAAAAGATGCTGCTTTTCCTCTTAAACCTGTAACTTTGACCCTTTTGTGTTTGAGATCTTCCTGTTTCTGTGTCCCCAGAACCTGGGCTGAGTTCCCCTTCTATCACTGGGGATCTTAGCACAGAACTACAACTCTATCAACTCCACCAAATATACTTTTAATGTCCCCACTAGGGGACTTTAAAAATGAGCTTTAAAGTACAAATTTAATGACTTAGGATGAAATTTAGTTCATATGCAGTATTTGACTCTGAAAGCTTGTGTAAATATTTAATCAGTTCATGCACCAAGTCCCCTTGCAGGGAGCACAGTTAAGATATTTTGGCTCCTATTTTTATTTTTTTGGGAAGTTGATCTGGACTTGCCCATGACCTCCCAGATGCTGAGCAAGGAAATGGTTTGTACCACTGAGTCAGAGCTCAGGTCTTTTCAAGCTCCCCTCCCTGCAGCCCAAACAGCCATTCCTTGACCAGCCCTGCCAAGTCTCAGGGCCAAACTGCCCCTGGCATTTAACATATATATAATATATATAATTTATATGTATGTATAATATATATAATTTAGCATCTAGAGTTACCTTTTCATAGAATCACAGAAACATTTAGGTGGAAAGAGACCTCCAAGACCACCAAGCCCAACTTTTGAGCAATCCCCACTTTATCCCCCAGCCCAGAGTGCCACGTCCAGTCATTCCTTGAACACCTCCAAGGATGGGGACTCCACCACCTCCCTGGACAGCTCATTCCAGTGCTTAACCATCCTTTCAGTGAAGAAATTCCTCCCGATGTCCAACCTGAACCTCCCCTAATGCAGCTTCAGTTCATTTCCTCTTATCCTGTCGTTTTAATATGCCTTTCTGCACTGTAACTTTTCTGTCATTAATAACAAAAATTGTCCTGCTGATGTGAGATCCCACAGGGAGCAAAAATTAATGAATTCCCAGCCTCCTGCTCCAGCCATCTTCAGCCCTTCCTCCCCACCATCACCCAAATTCCAACGGGCTCCCGAACAACAACACAGATGTGGCCAAACCCAGGGTTATTTTTGCATCGCTAACACCCCTCGGAGTGTGCCGGCTCCCAGAACAACAGCCAGAACATAACAGGGAAAGGCAGAGGCCGGACAAAGAAAGAATCACTTGTCACCTTTTTTTCAAGGGCGTTTTGCACTTGTGCTTCCCCTACTTAACTGTGCCTCCAGCTAAAGCTGAGCACTGCCACACCAGCAAAAAAACCCCAGCCCTGAGGAGATCTGCGTACTTGGGGATCTCATAAAACGACAGCAAGCTCAGCTATAATTATTGCCCTGTAATCTGCATGTCATGAATAAGTTGGTAATTCAGCAGTAGCTGCAATCACTGCACACAGTTATTTGCTCCTTGCATTGAACTAAAGTGGAGGGGAAGATAGACAACAATTGACTGCTGTCTAAATATTCATTTTCAACCCTTTCTGCACGGCAGACCTTTAACATTTTTTATTTTTGAGGCCCCACACAACAAAAAGAGGGAAGGAGTGCAGGGTCTTGCCTGCCTGAGCTGTTGTCAGCACACTCCAAAACCAGCCATCAGCCTCAGTGTGAGCTGAGGGCTGGGAAGAGAGGTGGGCAGTTTGGAAAAGGAAAAAAAAAAATAAAGTCTTTAACCACAGCTAAAATTGAGGCTTCTCTCTTGCTGTTCTTCGAGCCATTTGGTTCACAGATGTTTTTAACAGCCTTCAGAGTGTGGGAGTCACAGCCAACAGGGCACCCACACCACGGCCAAGGGGAAAACTTGCTGTTCTCATCTCATTTTGGGCACCTGGACTAAATGTTCGTGTTTTGTGCAGGGAAAAATACTGAAAAAGTTGATCTGGAAACCACAAGAGGCCCCGTCTACTCACACAGTGCAGTGCCAGGGTGGAGAAGGAGAACAAACACCTCTTGTACCTCTGAGATCTGATGGAGGAGGTTGTTACTTTGAGCTACCCAATGTGTTTTTGCTCAGCAGGTTTGCTCCATGACTTATTTTGGACAAAACAACTCCGGTTATCTCTGCAGCCAAACTCAGCTCCAAGAAGTGCTTGAGCCATTGGTGCCCTCACAGACCTGGGTTTGCTGCAGGGTGACGGACCCAGAGGAACATCTGGAGCAGCAGAAAGCAGAGGGACAACTTCAGCAGTTTGCAGGAACAGCTGGGGCTTCTCTCACTGCCAATTAAACAGTTGCCCTGGCAGTTTCTTACATAAAGATCAACCATCCCCACACATCAGCGTGGCTCTGCAGTTCCACCAGCCAGGAAATGAGGGCTCCACAACCTTCTGCTTCCCACCACCACTGAAAACCAACCACCAAGGGCAGGAAGAACTTTTTGTATAAAATAATAACCCCTGTGGTTATCGCACGCAGCAGATGAACAAACCCAGCCCACTGGCATTTGCCTCTGGAGGAGCAGCAAAGGCAAAGGAACAAAAAGCCCCAAGGACAAGCACAGACCCCCCCACAAGAGCCCTTGTGTTACACCCAGTAGCTCGCTGGAGAAATGTGATACCATAAAAATGCTTTGGCTCCAGCTGAATCCGTGTGTGAACATGAATTAAGTGGAATAATTCACTGTGCACTGACTTTCACCACGGGCTCTAAGATTCAAATCCGTGTTCTTTCCAAATTACTGTAATTTCCAGCCCATCTCCTGTGATGAGGTACATACAGCCTGCCTGAAATCCCCCCCTGGCACTTTAATAAAGAGTTTAACCTGAGATATAACTTACTAAGATTTAAATGTGGGCTCAGGAAGATCTGTTTCTGCTGCAGGAACTTGGGCTAAAATTGGCATCACCTCGCTCTGAGGTTTTCTCCACGGAGCACAGTGGACTTGGATGGGAAGGGCTACCTGTGCCCTTTCCCAGGGGTTGCAGGAGCTTGAAAATATGGAGAGAAACAGGGTCAAAGATGTTTGCCAACCTTGGAGGCCTCAACACCCATCCTGGCCCTCTCCTGTGCACTCCAGCCCACCCCAGTCTGTTGTTCAAGATTTTTTGTCTCAGGGGCTGTGAAGGTGGTGATGCCCTGGCACAGGGTGCCCAGAGAAGCTGTGGCTGCCCCATCCCTGGAAGTGTCCAAGGCCAGGTTGGAGCAACCTGGGCTAGTGG
>JAWMRA010000042.1:2369015-2408207 GCA_035584735.1 Pseudotriccus pelzelni
CCTGGAAGTGTCCAAGGCCAGGTTGGAGCAACCTGGGCTAGTGGAAGGTGTCCCTGCCCATGGCAGGGGGTGGAACAAAATGGGTTTTAAGGTCCCTTTCAACCCGAAACGTTCCATGACTCTACTAGGAAAACCTGCTAATTTGTTGATTTGTGAGTGAAAAATCAGAGCAGTTTAAGCAACTCAGCTACTTCTGTACTCACCTGATTCTCCAGACCAACCTTTTCCCTTCAGGCAGCAACTCCCTTTCTGCTCTGCCCAGTATTCCCTGCTCTGGTGCTCATCCTTGGCGATAACGAGTTAATAAGGAAGTCAAGGAAGGACAGAGGGGGAAAACAGCTGAATTTTCTGCTGATAAGAGATTTCTCCTCCTGAACCTCATTAAAACTACCCTGATTGGGTTTTTTTTGCTTCAAAAAATATCTTACTGCTGGTTCTCCAGCAAGGCAGTGAGTTTTCTGGTGTGAATGGGATGCACCGGCTGTGAGTGACCCCTAAAGCAGCACTGGAGGGCAGATTAAGTCAAAGATGATTACTCTGGTGCAGGAACCCATGTTTAAAATGCTGGAGGCGTTTTCCACAGAGACAATTGATCTGCACGGGGTCCCAGTGCCATAATTTCATCTTAATTTGATCTGCACACACGATTGTGCTGCATGCAGAGAAAGACTCCTGGGAGGACACACTCAGGCTTAGCAGCTCTTCTTTAGTGCAAGGGATTAACTGATTCTCCTGATTTTATATCCTACTGGTGAAAAAAAACCCTCAACACTGGGGTTGACTTCCAGCAAAGTGAGGAAACGGGAAGCAAAGCTGACAAACAGTTAAGGCCCAAATATTTCAAGCTGTTTGATGGCAAGAAAAAGCCAGAGGAGGAGGAGGGTGATCGATCTGGGTGCCGATTGCCCAGATCCAGCAGACACATCCATCCTGGAAAAACCAGGAACAAAGCAGTTGCCCTCTCAGGGTCCTTCCCAGCTCCTTCATTTGTTCTGACTTTTTTTTTTTTTTGTATAATATATATTTTAATTTATGCCCTTCCAAAGCCACCCAAGGTCTTTCTCAAATCCATGATCCCACCCACACTCACCCAGGATACCCAAGCCTCCATCCTTCCCTGCTTTAACAGTTCTGCTTTATCTTCCTGCTAAAAAACAGCCATCATTTCCCAGCCTGTCTGCCTGTGGTTTTCCCTGGGACAAGATGCACCATCATAGAGCAAACAGCAACCAAGATTGTATATTTTCCTCTAAATAATTGAAATCACTGTTCTTGCAGATACGGAGGAGTCAGCCAGCCTCCTCCATGGAGGAATATGATGTACAATTACAATTAACTCCCAAGATACTTAATTGCTACTGATAAACTAATGCTGCTTTTTTTTCCTCAGAGTATTTACTCTTGGGGATAAAGGTGTCCCATCTTCCATCCCAGCCTCCAAATGGGAGATTGGCCATTCTCTTTTGAGGTCTGGATGAACGGGTGGTGGGCTGAGAGCCGGAAGTTTGGGATCCATCTGTGATTTTCCCATCTATGGAAGGAAGCACAAAGCCCTTCGTTTTCTCTGCTTTGTAAACAATCCTTATCCCATCCACTGTCACGCTTTAAAATTATTATACAGGGAGTCCCACACCAGCCCTCAGTGGTTTTACTGGGAAACTGGTGGGCAGAGGAGCTTTTGCAAGTCTTGGAAAATATTACAGCAGCTTTGGAGGGAGGTTCAAACCCTCTGCCTTGGGTTTGGGTGCCTGGCCCAGCCAATGGCAAAGGGAACATCTGTGCCTCTTGCCAGCCCTTCTGCTCGGTTTCCACAGCACTGTCTGCTAACAATAGACCAAAAAAAAAAATAAAAGTTCCTCTCTTTGAAAAGCCACTAAAATAAAATAAAATCCCTTCTGCAAACAATCTGCATTTTATCTTCTTAATGCCTCCAAAGCCTCCACTTGTCTCCAAAAGTAATTGCACTCAGCAAGGGTCGAAGAATATTCTTTCCAAACCATGGACCAGATGTTCCACTGAGACCACTACACAGTTAACTCCCAATAAAAGTAATTCAACAAACTAAACACTGATTAAACAATGTGCACACACAGCCCGGCACGAGAAATGTGATTTGCTGTTATTTAACCTTTAAGGACGGCCACTGTTCCCTTCCTCCTCAGCAAGGGCGAGTCTGGCCATTGGACAGGGTTGTTTTGGTTTTGCTATCTTGGAAATCAGACCTTATAAACTCAGCACAAGCTGAGCTGCTGCCCGGCCGGCCAAAAACCCCCAGTGTTGCTCAAGAGGTCAGCGCCGTTTTTCCAGCCCATCCCAGCACATCCAAGACAAACAGCCCCTGTGTCACCCGCTCTGCAGGGACGTGCAGGCAGCCCTGCCCTGGGGCTGGCTCCGTGCAGGTCACCACCACCTTCCTCCACGAGCTCTGCTTGCTACAGACCTTTTTTAGGCTCGCAGGGTTGGCGCCCATCAGTTGGATTTCAGAGAGGAGCGTGGGGAGCGCAGCGGAGCCTTCTCGTGCCCCGCACGCTGTGCCGGGGCTCGCGGCTTGCCCATCGTCCCGGGACAACGTGGTGTTGGGACTGAGCTGCCACAGCCCCTCAAGGCTTTGCTCTAAACAACACACCAGCTCCAGAGATGCTTACAGGGAGAGAGGCAGGGGGAAGGTAGAGCTGTGCTGGAGGAGGCGGCCCCGGCACACGACGGCCGCTCGCTTGGACCGTGAGGGTGGATTCCTCCGGGCTGTGCTGAGCAGTGCAAAAGCCCATCGCCAACTGGGATAGGAACCACCTGGCCTCCCGAGCCCGGAGCAGCTGGGAGCTTGCTGAGGCCAAGGGATGAGCCTGGAACAGCAGCTGAGCCTGGAACAGCAGCCAGGAGAGGTGGATGGGAGGGAAATGAAACCACGAGTTGATGGGAGATGCTGCCAGGGCTGGCAGGTTAGAGGGGAAGTGTTAGGGGTGTCATGCCTGGGGCATCTCTTACCTTCTGCCTTCCCTGTCCTGCGGCAAAAGAGGCTCCAGACTCATTCCTGCTTTGCATGTTTTCAAATGTTCCCTTTCATACCCTGTAATTGCATTTTTGTACCAAAAAAATCCCCTGGAGTGAACAGGCTTCCTCTCTCAAAAGACTCATCTCCAATGCAAGTGGAGAGGCAACTAATTGCCCTATCAGGGTCTCCAGGGCTTTCCTCTGTATTGTTAGCTATCAAAAATGTGTTCTTAATTTCAGCACTTAGCCCAAATATTTCATTTTTAATTACAAGCCAAGGCAGAGCGTGAGACAGCCCAGAGCAACAGCAAGCGCTGCTGCCTCCAAACCAGCACAGCACAGGCTGGGGAGGCATCTCACACAACCCTGGTGATGGGAAACTCCCAGTGCTGGGGTGTTCAGACCCCACCAAACACCTTGTGAGAGGCATCATCTTCCCTGGGAAATAAACCCCAGCCCTGGCACCAGGGTGGGAAGATGCACTTTGGGGACCACGACAACCATGGCCAACAAAACAACCACCGCCACCAGTGACCGTGACCAGCATCACCACCATGACCATCACCACCATCACCACCACGACCATCACGCAAGGAAGAAGATGGACCTGGTTCTCTGAGCCCTGACTGGACCAGCCAGACCAGGAACAGGACTGGAACTGCGGGAAGTGCTTCTGGCATGTCCGTGCCGTGATGTGCCCAGACACATCTTGATTGTGAAGCAGCAAATGCAGAACTTGGCTCCCCCAACTCGTATTTTTATTTTGTCTGTAATGTTGTGTGGCTGCCTTGGTGTTTAATCCTTGTAATTAATGACAGTGAGAAAGGGATAGTTCTCATCTCCTCCCTTTTCCAAACATTACAATCCGCAGGGTGGGACCAGGGCAGCTCTGCAGCATTTCAAGTAAAAAAGACAAAAAGCAGCAGACAGAGGCATTTACCTTTTGGCAAGTAAGAGGCATCTCTAAGGAAGATGATTTTTAAATCCACCCTGTATGAAAGAATTCAAATGACATACTTACAACTCCAAATATTGTAAGTTGCGTGCCTGGAAAAACAAGAGGAATATCCTTTATTAAAAAAAAACAACTTTGAAAAGGATTCCTGGTTCCTATCTGAGACACAAAGGAAGTCTTTTTTAACACCAGATGTCATCATACGTTTATTTAAAGCGTTAATGATATGTTTTGGGACATATCTACGCCTGAACATTCCTCCACTGCAGTTGTGTGGAAGAGGGAGCTTTTTTTTTCCCCCCCAGCTTTAAATAGCAAATGAGGCCAATTATCTCATGGTAATTCCAAACGTTAATTTGGTTCCGCTGTAGCTGTCAGTGGCCTATCAAAGCAGCATTTCCAGGTTAATTTTAGGAACACATCCAGCCTTTCCAGGCTGCAGAGCCTGAGGGTGGGGAGTGATGCTCCGCTCCAGCCCAGGGACTGCAGGGGCTACGCACAGACCAGGTACAGCCTGGCAGCAAGAGCCACGAACCGAGAAACCAGGACACAGAGAGATGCTGAGGGGTGGAGACAAACTCCAGAGGGATCCCCCCTGCTCCCAAAGCCATGGATGAGCAGGGAAGCACTGCTGGGCAGGCACAGCCCAGGTAGCACTGGCATTGCTGAGTTGTTCTAAACAATAACTGTGATTTTTGCACCCCAGCGTGTCGGGAGCTGGCAGTCACTGCATGCTTTGGGAAGCACCAACAGGGCTTCGATTTATTACAGATTAATGGGATTGATTTATTATTTTTTGTTTCTTTTTTAATTGGGCTCATTAAAAGCGAAACGATCTTCCCGCGGAGCGTGCAAACAACAGAGCCACGGGCCCGGGCACTGCTGGTTCCTGCTGCCTTTGTTCAGAATCAGCCTTGCAAACCAGGGAAGATTTATTAATGGTTCCTGGGAGAGATTAGCAACGGGGAAACAGCTCAGGGAGGATTAGGAGCCAAGCAAGTATTAGCCAGATTTTTGATGGAGTGTTTGTCGAAAGTTGCTCTTTGAGTTTGGAGCGAGGCAGCGAGTGCCCTTCAGCGGGCTGGCAGCCACGGAGCAGGCTCTGCTCCCGCTGATTCATCCAGGTTTGCTGAATTCCAAGGTTTGTAAACTTCAGCTGGTTAATATTTTTAAATTTTTTTGTTTTTTTTTTTTAATGTAAGAATTCTATTGTTAGTCCCTGTTAGGCTGTTTCTTTGTATCAGGTTCATGATGACACTGGCCTGGGGAAGCTGCCAGGTCACCTGGAGGGACTGAGGACCTCGGTGTTCCCAGACAGAGTGCACAGCTGCAGCACAACTCTCTTTGCTCTCTCCTAAGCAACCTGGCCAGAGAGCTGGGGATCATTTCCCCCCTTATTTGCATCCAATTTTATATACTGAAAGCTTCTTCTCTCCTTCAGCACCAGGAGGATCAGCTCTGAGGCTTCCCACCCTGCAGACCCCACCCCAGCACCTCTGAGCAGAGCCCCTGCCCACCCAGTGCCCCCCAAGTCTTTCCAATACAGGCAGGACCCTAAAATTCTCCCTCTTGATACCTCTTGTCCGGTTTAGAGCCTGAAGGAATCCGACTGCAATCGTTACACCAGTTTTGTCCCCAAAGGGCAGAGAAGGGCAGGCAGAGCCAGTGCCCCCGAAAGCCAAGCAGTGTGGGGAGCAGCTCATTTGCTCCCACCGATCCTCACTGGCCACAGAAGCACCAGCTGCAGTTTGTGCTTACGGTTTTCCTGACACGCTGTGGAAATATACATAAAGCTTGGTATTATAGGGGGAAAAAAAGTTTAGAGCAAACCCCCAAAACCTGAAACCCAAATATCGAAAGATGAAGGAATTTCTAAAGATGAAGGCATTTCTAAATGGGAACAGCCTCTGACTTCCAAAGATCAAGAGACCGAGGGGCCAGATGTGCTCCAGGTCCCTCCAGCCACAGTTCAGCCCAGGATCATCTTCTCTCCCCTCCTCAACCAAAGGGCCCTCTCAGGCTCCAGGACAGATGCTCAGCCAGCAGGTTCACCCTGTTTGCACAGTCCCAAGCCCTTGATCCCGGCACGCTTCCCGGAGCCTCCCCTGGCCGTGCTGCACGCAGACCCGAGCCCTGCACCCGCCAGCTGAAAACATAATTGACTTTTTCTGCAGTTTATTTTTTGTTCTCCCTTTAGCACGGTGCTGGAGCCAGGCTAGTCTGGTCACGCTCCCCTTGTTTACAGCCAGTTTCTCCTCCGTTCCCCTCCCTTGGCTTGGTGCTCTCCAACCTGTCCCTTGCTGGGCTCCCCGCCCCGCTCGCAGCCGGGCCCTCCATCCCCCCAGGATGAGCCCGGTGGGTCTCAGCCCAAGCACTTCCCCACGGCTCAACCTCTCCCTGCAAACTGCAGGGAGGAGTTTCCTCAACTATATGTTTTTTTAGGAATTAAGAGAACACAAGCGGCGTCTGAAGCACCCGCCAGAGAGCAGGGCGGGAGGGCTGCAAGCCCAGCAGTGGGGGGACAGACACCACCACCCCCCCCCCCCGGGGCTCAGCCCGCAGCCCCACAGAGGTGTTCGAGCGCCCCATCCCCGCATCCACGCCGAGCCCCCGCAGCAGCGACACCCGCCGCACTCCAGCTCCTGCCAGCGGTTCCGCCGGGCGGACTTTCCGCCTTTCGGGAGAGGGGACGAAGCCCCCGGAGGAGCCGAGGGCGGGGGGGACCCTCCACCTGCCCGGGGGGCTGCGCTGGGCGGCCGGGCGGTGCTCCGGGGGGTGCGGGAGGCTGAGCTCGGTCCCCGCACCGCCTCGGGCGCATCACCCCTCCGGCATCGCCACCCGGACCCCTCTGCGGGGGTGACTCCCACGCTCCCGTCCCCCCTCCCCGATCCCCCGCCCCGGGCCCCGAGCAGCCCAGCCCGGTCCCCGCCCCGAGGTGCCCGCACCCCCCGGCTCCGCCGCTCGAGCTCCCCCGTGCGCCCTGCCCCGGGAGCCGGCGGCGGCGAGCCCGGCGCTGTCCCCGTCCCCGTCCCCGTCCCGCAGCTCCCGCACCGGCCATGCCGGGGCCGCGCCGGGACCGCCCGGCCGTGCTGCTGCTGCTCGGGGCTCTGCTGGCCGCCGACCTCTACTTCCACCTCTGGCCGCGGGCGCGGAGGGAGCTGGAAGGGGAAAGGGTGCCGTCCCCAGGGGGCTGCCCCTGCCGCCGCCGCCCCGCCGGGACCCCCGGCCCGCGCCCGCCGCCCCGCGCCCGCGCCGCCCCCGCGCTGCGCCGCCTCTTCGCCCACCCGCTGTACCGCACCGCCCCGCCGGGCCCCGCCGAGCCGCTGCTGGGCGCCCGCGAAGCCCTGCGCTACTACCGGCGGAAGGCGGCTCGCTGGAACAGGTGCGTCCCGCTGCCGCGGCACCCCCGCGCCGGGCACCCTCTGTGCGGGCATCCCCTGCGCGGGCATCTCCTGGGCACCCCCTTCGCGGGCATCTCCGGTGCGGGCACCTCCTGGGCACCCCTTACGCGGGCACCCCCTTCGCGGGCATCTCCGGTGCGGGCACCTCCTGGGCACCCCCTTCGCAGGCACCCCTTGCACGGGCACCCCCTTCCCGAGCATCTCCTGGGCACCCCTTTCCCAAGTACCCCCTTCCTGGGCATTTCCTGGGTACGCCCTTCCCAGGCACCTCCTGCACGGGCATGTCCTGGGCACTCCTTTCCCGGGCACCCCCTGCCCTTTCTGGGCAGCTCTCCCCGACACCCCTCCCCTGCTTAAGCATTCCATGCCTGGGAATGGCAATGGAACCCCCTGGGTGTCCCCTGGCACCCCCAGTCGAACTTGCACCCCATTTTCCGGGCTCTCTGCCCCACTGCCCTCCCCATCACCCTCCTCCCCAACAACCAGCCCCCCATGGACGGCAGAGCTGGGAGGCACCTTCGTGGGATGTCTCCTACTCACCTCTGCAGTCAGATTCCCAGGGAAAGGGATCCCCAGCTCAGAGTTCTCCTCCTGCTGCCTCTCCCAGCCCCAGCAACAGCTGCGGGATAACTCCCCCATCTCCTGCTCTTGGGGTGGGACTGTCACAGAGTGGGGGACAGTGACAGTGACCTTCAGCACCAACTCTGAACATCGGCCACGTGAGCATGATCCATCCACTGGGCCCTGGACCCCTGATCTAACCCCCCTTGCAGGAGGGCTGGGACAAAGCTGGAAACATCCAGCATCCCCCAGGATCCCCCAGCTCCTCCCTGCATCCCAACAGCTTTTCCACTCATGCACAACTGGGATACAACACAGCATGGAGCTCCCAATGCTCACAGCATCACCTCACTGCCCCCTCCATGGGACAGGGACAGGACACCTGCAAGGGGACAGCAGCATCTACTGGGGACCACCTCAGGAATCCCTGTCCTGGAACTTCCCACTGCCCAAGTTTGGTTTCCAGCACCAGAGCAGCTGCCACCTATTTGATGCTCGCTGAGCCGAGTGGGCAGGATTCCCAAGCTCCCACTTTCTCCACTTCAGTGCCTATTCCTGCTGTTTCTGTGGGACTCACCCAGTGCTGGTTCCATGTGAGATTTGCAGGAGGAGATGATGGGAAGTGTTAATGGAAGAAAACAAAGAACAACCTCCGTGGCCCAGGGTCTGGAACTACCCTGTGTGCTCAGCCAGGGTCACCCCTATGAGGCTCTTCCCTAGCTCGAGTCAGTCTGGAGCACGTTGGATCCTTCATCGCATCACTTGAAGTCCATGGATGGTGGGTTCAGGTATCCCTGGCTGTGCCAGAGACCTGCCTTGGGTGCACCTCCTCAGAGCTCAGCAGTGCCTCCTGAAGACATCAGGATTTGGGTACCAAGATGGACATTTCCCAAGACAGGCATTTCCCAAGAAAAATCCTGGTGGAAATGGGGGATTTAAACTGGAACAGCTCATGGCTTGATGGCTGCACCATCAGAAGCCCTGAGCACCTGGTGCTGAGCTCTACCTGCAGCGCTGGCATTATGTCCACACCTCACCTGCAGGACAGCCCTGGCTGTTGAGTGAGAAGTCTGCACTCCCCAATTTTATTTACCACTTTGTCCAAGCGTGGTGTTTGCGATGAAGCCGTGGCTGCGCGTTCCCTCCTGCTCCGAGGTCTGGTTGTGGCGTGTCCAGGAGGAACTTCGTGCTGCCGTTTGTCCTTGACTGACTTCACTTTGCTCCTCCAGGAAGGAAAGGGAGGCAGGGTATTGATTATTCCTCAGTCACTTTGAAATAAAATATGTGGTGCTCGCAAGTGGGTAAAACCTCCGGGGAGCACAGATGGGCCGAGGTGACACACGGCGGCCTCTGCGACAACCTGCCAGCAACCACCGGTGCTGCAAATCCAATAATCGGATGGCACTTGCCAGGGCTGGGGCTTTCCAGAAGACCATCAGTTTGCTGTGGGGATGGAGGATTTCCTCCCTCACCAGGAGCACTGCAGAGCCCATGTCCTCGCCAACGTGGCCAGGGAAGGAGCCATCCCTGGAACTGCCGAGAGCCAAGGGCAGTGTCCTCATTGGAGTCAGGAATACATGGCTTTCCCTCCCAATCCGTGGGTTTAGCAAAGCTGCTGCTGCTATTGAGGACTGGAGAGCAAAGTCTGCAGCAGCTCCGTATCCAGGCAGGAGAGGGTGAGAGCTGAGTGTCCATGTGGGTCCTCTCCTCCGGCGTGGCGGGGTGACAGCACGTTTCTCCATCATCCGTGGGTCTGGCTGTTGGCAGAGCAGCCTTTGGAGCAGCAGGATGCTCCTCCTGAGTGGAACAAGCTGCAGCTTAACCTCCAGCACAGCATATCTGTCTCCATTTCTGCAGCCAGATGGACATCAGCTGGACGGGGACTCTGCCAGCTCCTGGAGTGGCCCCAGGACACGTCCCGTTTGGATACCCGTGGCTGAGGGGAGTACAGCAGTGCTTGTCCCCCTCCACAGAGCTCTCTGGCTGCTGCCCATCACTGTGCTGTTCCCCAGCACTTCAATCAGGACCAGGAGTTTGATTGCAGGATGCAGAACCAGCTGGAGAGACTGATGGGGATGCAGGAAGGAAATAGCAAAAAAAAAAAGAAACATCCACACCTCTTCAAAATCAAAAAAAAACCCCAAACCCAAAACTCCAGAGGTTATTTTTATCCTTGAAGGAGCAGCTCCAAAAGCCCAAACTCTGGGCACTGGTGGCCTGAGCCCAGTGTCACCTCACACTGTGCCCCCCACCCCCACCCAGGCCAGCTGAGAGCCAGGGCAACCCTGGGGCTATTTATAGCAGGGTAAAAATGAACCCTGTTTTTATATCATTATGCCTTTTTGCAGAGATCTGTTTTTACAGGGAAATATTTCAGGAATCCTGAAGGAAACAGGGAGGCAGAGGGAGCTGTATTTTGGGTTTGAAGGCTGGGAAGGGGCTGGCTCACCCAGGGCAGGGCCCACATGGGTGCAGGGCTGGGATCTGCCTCCCCTTGCATAACCACTGCATTTTTTTCCCCATTGGTAATCCCTTGCTCTCTGCCACCCCGGGGGGAACAGCCTGTGTGCATGGGAGGCAGGAGAGCAAATATGGTAAAATATTTGGGCAGCCTCCCTAGGGAAAAATCCTGAGTCATTTTTCTGCGTCGCTCTGGGGTTTATTGTCCGTGGCTGTGGTGAGGGTTAAGGTTGTGCCTCAAAGAACTGTCCACGGCAAACCTGGTGCAGGGCAGCAGCATGGGAGGGTCAGGGCACATCCTCTGGAGCTGACAGCATTCCAGGGCCACATCCCTGTGCACAGGAGGGTTTCTGCCTCCTTTGCAGACAACCTGAGCAAAGGGCTGGAGCTGGAGGGAAATGCTCCAGCACCATTCCCTCGGACCACGTGCACGTGGACTTCCTGCTGTGACTGACCTGATCCCATGGAAAGACAAACAAAGTGGGAGAGGGAACAGGCTCCTGTGACCTGCACATACAACCTGTCTCTCCAGTTCCTAGACGTTTCCCAGGATACTACTGGAACATGTCCCTCACCTCCGGAAGGTTCATCCCTTGCTTGGCAGTCAGACTTGACTAATCACTCTGTTTAACCTGCTTGGATGGAGAAGGATGATGGAAAAACACACAACCAAACCCCAGCTGCTGGGCTGAACAGGGAAGCAAAAAAGCCACCACCACCCAGGAGCCCTTTCCAGCCACCAGTGCCAGCTCCTTGGATGACAAATGCCTTGGTGAATGGTCAGCACTCACCTGTGCAGCATTTCCCAGAGCTCAGGCTCTGGCACTTCCCTCTCTCCAGCCAGTCCGTCCCAGCCTTGGTTAATGTCCCACTCCTTATCAGCCCCCAGCTCCTGTTTGCTCTCACAGATGTGACCTTTCAGTGCAAACTGAACTTTCCCTTCGTCAGGACTGGCTGCTCCGTCCGCGGCCCCGGGCGGTGTTAACGAGAAACTGTCACTCTGCCGCGTGGAACGAGTGACCTCTCAGTTCCACACTGTGGGCCCCAGCCTTGGAGGTCTTGAGGCTGAGGAAAATGCTGACTGAGTGCAGAGACGGGTTTGGATTATTACTGAGCTTGGGAGGCCCCTTCAGCTCCACCTGCCAAGAAAGGAGTGGGTAGGACCTTGATTTTAAGATGGCCTTGTCACATCCCTGCTCACCGAGCTGAGGGCTGTGAATCTGGTCATGGAATTTCAATTTGTGGCTCTCAGTGACTTTTTTTCCCTGCCTGGGACCTCCAGCTTCAGGGAAAAAAATTCTATCAGGGATGTAATGAGTATAAATACTGTCCTCTGTGGACAGGTAAGACCCTGCTGTTCTCCTGGGCTTCCCAGACACCTCACTGAGCAGTTAAGACCCAAGTTACCTGCTGTCACATCACTTTCCCTCCTCAAATCTGGCCAGGAGCCTGTAGTTCTTCTGGGAAGCACTGCATCCATCCCACACCAGCTCTTTGTGATGCTGGAGATACAGCTGAGCTCCATGATCCTGGTGGGATGATGAAAAGACAACAGAGTCCCTCGTACTTCTCTGAGGGGCTTTCCAGGGCTTACCAGAGGCAGAAGGTGGCACAGTTTGTGAGACCCCTGACCATCCCAGTCATTGCTCCCTGCCTCAGTTTCCCCTCGGGTGGCACCCAGAGTCCTTACCCACCCCACGTCCCTCCAGCTCTGCTCCTGGCACCCTCCCCGCTCCCCAGCAGACTCCGGGCTCGGAGCAGTAAGATTTCCCATCCCCTGGCTCACCCTCATCACCCTGTCGCTGCTCTCTTCCAGGAGACACAAGCTCTACAGGGAGGAGCTCAACCTGACGTCCCCGGCGGCGCCGGTGCCGCTGCGGCCAGAAGCCAGCTGGCTGCAGTTCCACCTGGGCATCAGCCGGGACGGGCTCTACCCACGCTCCAGCCCCGTCGTCAGCAGGCTGCTCCGGGACATGCAGGAGTTCCCCACCATCAGTGCCGGTGAGCTGGGGTGGGGCTGGTGGCCCCGGTCCCCGCAGGTCCCTTCTGCAAACCTTTGGAGCCTGGGAGGGGGGTCTGCAGCCGGAGACGGAGCCCAGCGGGGTCTCACCACTGCTCCTGCCCTTGCAGATTACAGCCAGGATGAGAAGGCACTGCTGGGAGCCTGTGACTGCAGCCAGAGTGAGTGTGACACTTGGGGCTCACCCCTGCACCCCATTGCTTTGGCTGGCGCCATCCCCAGCTCCTCCATCCCAGCCTCAGCCAGGAAAATGCAAAGCCAAGCAATACCAGGCCCTTCTCCCTCCCATTAAACCCTTCCACCCCAGCAGAGGCTGGGATTGTAGACGATGGAGTCCTTAAGGTTGGAAAAAACTTCCAAAATCATCCAGTCCAGCTGTTCCCCAGCACTGCAAAGCCCACCACTAAAGCAGTGTCCCCAGGTGCCACGTTCAGATGTTTTTTGAGCACTTCCAGGGGTGATGATTCCACCACTTCCACAGGTGGCCTGCTTGATGTGGGTACCAGGACACTGGTGCACCACTGGTTTCTACTGGGGAGGAGGAAAGAGCTCCCAGGGGGAATGTAAAAAATGGCTGTTGGGAGAGGGGCTGGAAGGAAATCCCTGTGGCACAAGGGAGAGGGGGAGAAGAAAAATAACTGGAAAGAGAGGAGCAGCTGGAAGGGGTGATGGGATGCACTTACTGGGGTGGAAAGCTGAGCTGTGCTGGAGTGTGTAACTGGGGTGTTCCCAGGCCGTTGACATCCTCTTTCCTCCCCAAGTTGTGAAGCCCAGCGGTGTCCACCTGAAGCTGGTCCTCAGGTTCCAGGATTTTGGGAAAGCCATGTTCAAGCCCATGAGGTAAGGACACCATCAGAGCCCTCTGCAGTGAGTGAGGGGTGTGAGCATCCTTGACAGGGACAGCCACACCACTGCCACACCTTCCCCCTGCTGCCCTCAGCTACCTGGACAAGTTTAATTATTCTTGGCTGCCCAGGAACACACGTGGATAAACGCAGTCTTCCCAGACTGCTGTTGATGTTGGACATTTCTCAGTTCACAAATGCCAGACTGCAAAGGACCTCGGGACACTTGTTCTCCTGAGAGCTTTGCCATTAGGGACTGCTCGTTTCCTCCCCTTTGGAGTTTGACCTTGTTTTTCCTTGGATTCCCAAGAGCGTTTCCAAGAAACAACCATCGGTCCCGCTCACCTCAAACAGTCTTAAACAGCTTGGTGAGGTTCACTCCCTGCTCCCTCCCAGGCAGAAACGCGAGGAAGAGACTCCCGAGGACTTTTTCTACTTCGTTGACTTCCAGCGGCACAACGCGGAGATCGCCGCCTTCCACCTGGACAGGTGAGGACCTGCCACATCTCCTGCCTCCTCCTCCTCCTCCTCCTGCTGCTGCTGCCAGGGCCTGCTCCTCTGCCCACGGAGAGCTTTGGCATGGGAAAAGCCGTGCTGAGCCCTGCTCAGCCTCAGAGAAGGGGTTGCTCTGTAGCACCCTGATGTGTTATTTGGGGATGGGATGGCTCTGGCTCTCACCTGACCCCCCAGGAGTCAGCTTTGCCCTGGCCATTGCACTAGAACAGGTGAAGTCCAGGTTGGAACAGGTCAGATATTCACCTGGCTGTCACACAGCCACACACACATCATCCCTCCCCTGTGTCCAAGCGCAAAGCTGAGCTCTGGGTGCAGCCTGGTTGCCCTCCCGGTGAGGGAGTCACACACTCAATCAGCAATCAAGGTGTGTTTTGGATGGAGATAGACTGCAGAGATGCAGTTTTAAGCCCTCAGCTAATGAGCAATTAACCTGACACCTCTTTCCAGCGGGGTTTGTATTTAATAAAATCAAATACACCCTTCTCAGAAGATGAGGGCAGCAGGCTTTCTCCCCTCAGTGGGATGAGTATTGAACACCACGGGAAGTTGATCCCTGATGGTGATGGTGGATGGGCATCTCCAATTCCTATAGGATAAGCAGGACTAGACTAAGTCCTGTAGCTCAAACTCCAAGCTAGGGAACGAAGGAAGCTGAATTCCCTTCCCAGTTCTGCCCCTACATCACCGCAGTGACTCTGCTTGACTCAGCTAGCAGCAGCTCCCTCTGCAGCTCCACCACCACAGAAATGAGGCCAGACTGCTTTTCTGAAGTGCTTTGTGGTTTTTAGAGCTGGAAGATGCTGGATGAAAGCAAATATTTTTTTTTTTCCTTTAAACGTTGCTCAATAAGTAACAGGCTAAATCCTGTTTCGTGCCTGATTCCCAGGAGCAGAGGGCATTACCCAAGGAGCAAAGCAGAGCATTAGCCGGTTCACCCCATGTTACTGACTCAGCAATCAGCAGCAGCTTCCCACTCTCTGCCAGGAATGCCTTCCTGCCCTGAGGTTTTTAAGAATATTTTAGAGGAATCAGCTGGGTTTGAGTGCCTCTGAAAGGGGCTGTGTCTCCTCAGCCACGTTGTAGCAGGACCAACATCTTTGCTCTGTGTCAAACCAACACTGTAGAAGGGCCTGAAGGGCTGTTCTGGCCCCTGAAGGACCTCACTTGTGTGCAACGGGGTGGGAGAAACCGAGGCAAGACCTGTTAGGGAAAGAGACAGGAATCCTGGAGGACATCCAGATTGTTGCAGGCAGCAGATATGAAAATACCAAAAGCCAAACACAGCCACATTTTGGCCCAGAGGGGCAAAATGGCTTTTTGCTTGAAAGAATCTGGGAGAAAAAAAAAAACCAAAACACATAGCTGCAGCGGTCTGAAGGCTCCTGGTTCCCCTGACAGAAGAGATGAGGGCAGCATCTAACCTCTCACTGTGCAGCAATGTCCCTTCGCACTGCTCTCCCTGTGCAGGATCCTGGATTTCCGGAGGGTGCCGCCCACGGTCGGGAGGTGGATCAATGTCACCAGGGAGATCCTGGAGGTCACCAAGAACGAGGTCCTGCAGAGCGTGTTCTTCGTCTCACCAGGTGGGGCAGCGTTTGGCTGCTGAGAGCTGGGGTGGGGCAAGTTGTGATGCGGACGGTCTTTGAGGTCCCTTCCAGCCTAAGCCAAACCTCTGCTGGTCCGTGGTGGGAGGAAGGGCAGGACCTGAAGGCAAAAGGGGCTGCAGGACTCATGCTGTGGTGCAGAAATGGAATTCCTGGGTGAAAGAGGTGCACAAAGACACGGTTACAGCAGAGGTGTCCCTCTCCCAGCCTGCAGCTGGAATCACCTCCCAGATCTATTCGCCTGCTGTCTTTTCCTAACCTTTCCCTTAGTGCGGGACCAGGTCTGTCCATCAGACAAAACCCGTGATTTGGCAGTTTCTCATCCACGACGCGGTTATGCCACAGCACACACAGTCCCACAGTGGGGAAGGGGTCAGTCCAGGCCACCTCACAGCCTCCTGGAATTCCCTGTTTTCTCCTCCCCTCCCAGCCAGCAACGTCTGCTTCTTTGCCAAGTGCCCCTACATGTGCAAGACGGAGTACGCGGTGTGCGGGAACCCTCACCTGCTGGAAGGGTCCCTCTCCGCCTTCCTGCCCTCCCTCAACCTGGCACCACGGCTCTCCATCCCAAACCCCTGGATCCGCTCCTACTCGTTTGACGGAAAAGAGGAGTAAGTGGGTAAATGATGCTGCTTCCCGTAATATCTGCACTGCAGGGAGCTCGTGGGCACAGACACACGGACAGAAACGGTGCGGGCAGAGGAAAGTTCAGGGTGTCCATAATTCATCTAATAACTCCGAAAGCCTGGGCGCTGGCTGGGTTTGAATTCCAGCCTCCCGCCAGCACAAGGAGGGAGGTTTAAGCCCAGGCTTTGGGGGGCTCTTGGGACACAGCAGCAGCAACTGAGTGAGTCTCCCCCCTCTCCATTCCCTGCAGGTGGGAAGTGAATCCTCTCTACTGCAACACAGTGAGGGAGATCTACCCCTACAGCAACGGCAACCGGCTGCTCAACATCGTGGACATGGCCATCTTTGACTTCCTGATAGGTATGATGGAGGGGGAAGGGCATTGCTTCCATGCAGGCCTTCAGCATCAGTCTTCCTGCCCTCTCTCCCACCCCAGGGAGTTTCCCAAGGCCATCCCTTCTCCTCCAGAGACAGTTTGGAGAGGCTGCTGTCTCCCCACAGGGCACCCCTCAGACTCACCCCAGCCCACTCCCCAGCAGGGCGAGAGCAGCAGCTGTGAGCATCTTAAACACGTATTTCATGTAGACCTGAAAGAAAGCAGGGGATAGTTTAGAAAACCAGCAGGTCACAGGCAAGGGAAACCCAGTTCCTCTGTCTGCCCTTTGCCAGGGAACATGGACCGTCACCACTACGAAATGTTCACCAAGTTCGGGGATGATGGATTCCTCCTGCACCTGGACAATGCCAGAGGGTGAGGCTGCAGGGGGAGGGAGGGGAAGGGGGAAGAGGCTGGGCAGGCACTGAACTCTCTGCTCTTTGCTTTACCCCCAGGTTTGGGCGGCATTCCCACGATGAAACCTCCATCCTGGCTCCGCTGTCCCAGTGTTGCACGTAAGTACCAGCTTCACCTCCCTCCCCAGGAATGTTGCTGTAATGGGAACAGCTGGAACTCACCCAGGCCTGGCTCCATCCAGCAGCACAGGGAAGACCCTGCTAATCCAAGCCAAGGGGCAGGCTGGACGCTGGAGCATGGGAATACAAGTGGAAAAGCATTCGCTGATAAACCAGGAGACACTGGTCCATCCCATTGGATCAAGCCCTTCCAGAAGGGTCTCCTAGCATTTCCCACCCCATCGACATGAGGTGCTATCAGAAAGCACGGAAATCTCCATCCGAAATCCTGGTGGAACATTGATGCAGTTAACCAAGTTTCCTAGTCCCATGGCATTCAGGGGAAGCTCATAAATTTAACTATTCAAACCCTGTCTTCTCCCTTTATTAAGTCACATAAATCATCAGCTGAAAGTGAAATTTAAGAGACAGAAAAAGCTGCTCTTCCCTGTGCTTTCTTTTCAGGAGATATGTAACCTCTTTCCTTGCTGTACCTGCTCCATCTCACCCTCGAGGTGATAACTGCACCATCCCCACACACCTCTATTACTGGATCTAATTTTAAGAACTGTTATTTGCTCCAAGGAACCTTTTCATTTATAATTGCAGGCTCGCAGTGAATCCTCCTCCTGAGCTCCTATTTTGTGCCGTTTAAAATTAACTCTACCTCTTAATTTGATCTGCAAACCATAATACCCACAGGTCAGATCATTCTCATTCTTCCAGATTCATCTCCCAGAAACGGGCTCTTAATTTAATTCTCCTTGTAAAAGGCAGTGGTAAGAGAGAACCTGCAAGCTGCACCTTGTCATAAACCAACCAAGACCAAGAACAGCGGAAAAGCAACTCGTGCTGCCTGAGGGAGACACGCAAAACCTCATTTCCCACAAGAACCAACCCGTTTGGAATGGAGGAGCATCCAAAACCGCTTGAAAAGGGAGTCAAGAGGTTTACTTGAGTAAGCACACAGAGGCCACAAATTTCAGCCTGCCCTGACCTGGACTCAGCCCACAGCGTCACCTCCTTGCTCCTACACAAAGCCAAGCCATGTACATGTAAGGAGGAACAAACTCCTCCAGCCCCTCCAGACAGAGGGAGCTCTGGAACCTCAGGGATGCTGAACAGTTGCTCACTTCCCTGTTAAACACGTCCATATCTCCTTCCCAGCTGAGTTCTTCTCCAAGTCTGGCTTCCAGCAGATTTGTCTGGTATTTTTTTAGCTGCCTTTCACAGTTCCCACCCCAGCCCTTGTCCCTCACATCGGAGCCTGCAGGTGTCTCCCAGCACAGTGAATGGCACAAATACATGAAAAGACCATGAGAAGGTCTTTTCCCACAAAGGGTCAAAACCCTCCTCGAGGCACAGACAGGCTTGGAAGCGGCCCCTGCTTAGACTAATGAAGTCCCTGGAAGGCTCTGGGTGAAATCTTCAGCAGTTCAGCACAGCCCCGGGGTCACAGCCGCCCTGTGGGAGCAGAGCGGAGCAGGATTTCCACCTCACCCTCCTCTCTGTACTCTGTTTGTTGCGCAACTGCTGCAGCATTAAATCAGCCTTTCCCCACGGGGTCAGAGCATCCCGTTCTCCACCTCCAAGCCCTGTCACTGTTCGGAGCAGAGCAAACACAGCTGGTGTTTACCCACAGCAGCTCCTCGGCCGCCCGCGGCCTCGGAGGACGGCGCACAGATGCTCCTTCCCATCTGCTCCCTGCACTGCCTCCTCTGGCAGCAGCAGCAGCGCCTCGAAGCTGGGATTAGAAGCCTCGTTGCCAGCCTTCACACTCGATCAATTGATCTTTTTTTTTTTTCAGGACTGTTAATGCAGGAGGATGGTGCTTGCCCCCGTGGCAGCCGGTCACAGCACTGTCCCCCCTGCCTCGTGCAGGCGGCGTCGCTGACCGCAGACACGCACCTCACTCTGCTGCGTCCAATTTTTATTAGATATTGGGGGAAAATTTCATGGAAAGGGTTTTAAACCATTGGAACGGGCTGCCCAGGGAAGTGGTGGAGTCACCATCCCTGGAAGCGTTCAAAGAACCTGTGGATGTGGCGCTTGAGGACGTGGTTTAACAGTGAACATGGTGGCGGCTGGGTTGATGGTTGGACGTGGTGATCTTAAAGGTCCTTTCCGACCCCAACAATTCCATGATTCTCCCCAGCACCTGGTACAGCCCAGTGGCTGCTCATCCAGGCCCAGCCACAGCCACAGCCCTTCCCCAAACAGCACACGGCCTGTTATAGCTGCAGAGAGCCAGATCAACATTCCCCATCAATGCCCTGGGTAAACAACAGCCTTACAGAGGCAAATTCTGGAGCTGCCCAAAATGGATCTGACTACACCTTTTTCCACCTGAAAATTCTGGCTCAGCTAAATCCGAATGGTTTCACAGACATGGACTACTTTGTTTCCAAAATTTAAAGAGCAATAATTAAACCCACTGATTAATTCCAGTATTAGAGATGCTGAAGTCAACACACTTTTGCTAAGGATTAAACAAATGATTTCAGAATACTTAGTTTCCCAGAAGTGTTCCAAGATTGTAGCTTTTCATCCCATTTTCTGTCTGAGGGAAATCATATTTAAATCTCAGTACCTCTTAAGGTGAAGTCACAGTTACATCAGTTCTAGGAAATACTTCCTCTGTTTCTTCAGGGTTTTGACAGAAGATATTTTCTCATTGATGCCTCTTCATTTACCTCCCCCTCTGCTCCCATCTCATAAATGTCATCCCTGGGGACATGGCACCACTCTGCAGAAACATGGGGAGCTGGTCCATCTCTGACTCAGAGCAAAAACACTCACTACTGAGAACTTCAAGCATGTTTTCCTCTCTGGTGGCAGAAATCAGCAGTATAAACACTCTGGAAAAACAAAGGAAGAAGACGAGGTTTCTGCAAAAAATTTCATTTCCTTCCAAAAGGGAAAGATATTGTTCCAAAAATGTTCAAGTTTCCTCACCTATCTCTGCCCTCCCTCCTTCCCCTGCTGCCAGGGGGCTGGATTTTCCTGGGAGGCTGCAAGAGGTTTGCATTAAGGTGTCCAATTCCTTTTTTTTTTCCCAGAATAAAGAGGACGACGTTGCTGCGGCTCCAGCTCTTGGCCGAGCCCGAGTATCGGCTCAGCGAGGTGATGAGGGAATCCCTCCTGCAGGACCCCCTGGCCCCCGTCCTCACCGAGCCCCATCTCCTGGCCTTGGACAGACGGCTGCAGCTCATCCTGGGCGCTGTGAGGAAGTGCATAGACACCTACGGAGAAGCCGCTGTGGTGGCCAACGACACCACCCAGCCCCAGGCTCCTGCGTCAGACAGAGCGAAGCTGGACACTTAAACAGCCCTGACCTCGCGCTCAGAGGCAGGGAAAACCCCTGCAAGGCAAGTGGCAGGGCTTAACAGCTGGTGATTTCCACCTGCAAGCACTTGCAGAGACTGGGAGGGGACGGAAGATCCTCAAGAATCACACCGGGCTTCTGTGCTGGTGCTCAACCAGAGCTGCGGTGCTTGGCCAGGGTGTTGGTGTGACCGCAGCAGATCTTTGCACCCCAAACACCAGCTCTGTGGTGGAAAAGCAGTGATGTGCTGCTCTGGAGTTGGTCCTGCCCTTGGGAGGGTGGGGGAGCACACGGCCTTGGTTTGCTCAACCTGCACGGGGATCCTGGTCCTGGTGAAGGGCACAAACAGATCCGAGGATGGGGGTTGAATAAAGAGATGCCAAGAGCATTTTCCTCTTAGTTGTTCTGTAATCAAGACTGTATGTGAGAAAAGAGCAATATTACGTCACAAAGGGCAGTGCCTGCCACTGAGACAACACATTGACTCAGCTTGGTCAGACCAAAGAGCACCTGCACTTACTCACCATCGACCCCAAAAATCAAACTGCTCTGAGGCGCACGACTGTACTTACAATTCAGGAACTCGCCCATTCCTGGTGAAAACATTTCGCCAAAGGCGGGGCATCCATCTCAAGGCATCTCCTTTAAATAATTTAAATGTTAACTTTAAAATAATTTGTCATAATTCCCTGGAAAATAGAAATGGTGTCCTGCCCCCTCACCCCCCCCACCCCATGCATTTTGAAGAGATGCAAAAGAAACTGGAGACCAAAAAAGCAGGAAGGGTTCTTGTAAGTGTTTCATTTTCCAGTTTTCCCCTGACCTCCTAGTGACAAAGTTCAGGAATAACTGGATTACTGAGGCTCTCTTTAATAGCTTTTCCCTTTAACTGTTCAGGAACGATTCCACTGAGCCTTTTGGCAGCCTGGGGAAAGTAGCTGAGAGCTCTGTTGATAATTCATCATCCTTAAGGGGGGGAGACAAAGCCAATAAAAAACCCCACACCACAGCCAATTACTACAAGCTCATTCTAAACTAACCTTCTAAGTTTTTCCCAGGGTGCTCAATTCAGCTCCACAATAGCTGGACAACACACCTGACTCCAAACTGCGGAAGGCTGGAGTTGTAATTTGAGCGTGTCCCTCCAGGTGCCCTTTTGTACGTCTGAGGAAGTTTGGAGTGTTTCTCAGTGAAGAAATTCCTCCAATATTCTGAAGACACAAAGGTTAGCAAAAAAGAAACCCCACACAAACCCACCAAAACCCCCACTCCAGGCTCCTTCAGCCTCTCCCAACTTGTGATTCAGCCACATCCTTCCATTTCCAGCTTTTCCACAGTCCTAATCAGAATTCTTGACATTGGGGACTTACAGACCTTTCTATTCCCGTGGACAGATGAAAATAAGAGGATTTAACTCCCTCTCAGCATGTTCACTGTGTTGTTTTTTTCAGCACAGCACAACGAATTCCCAAAGTTTTATCTCCCTCTACCGGTGACTTTTTGTGCTCTCACCACATAGGACGAGCCCAAAATTAACTCGATTGTTGTCCTGGAAGGGTGACTGTTGGCTGCTCCAACAGGAAGAATGTGGCAACAGAAGATAAGCTTAAAAATAACATTATAGTTATATAGTATATAGTTATAGTTATAAGGCTGGAAGTGGCAGTTTTCAAGTTTCAGTTTAGGTGATAAAAGTTCTGTTTTCAGCCTGGTTTTTTGGGTCATAAAAATCCTGGTTTCAGCCTGGCTTTTTTTTCAGTCAAGGGGATGGGGAAAGGGAGGGCAGGGAAACAAACCCATGGATATTTGAATGGCTGCTACATTAACAGGGTTGCAAGGTTGGTTTTTTCTCATTTTTACTCTTTTACATTATAGATACATTTTTAATGTATCTTCAAAGTCGGGTGATCCAGTCAGGATCCAGCTTTCTCAGAGCTGGATGTGAAACACGTCCAATCTGAGCTGCGTCAGGTCATCCCTCTTCAAATGCTTCCCTACTTCATCAGAGCTGAAAATCCCCCTCTTCCCCTTCCCACTGTCTGCCCACCAGAACTCGTTCAGGATTGATCACCACAGGGCTCCAAACCTTCGCTAAGAGTTTGCAGAGGTGGGAGTGGCCAGTTTAGGGCAGCGCCCGAGCTCCAATAATCGTGTCTGGGCTGGGAATTACCAACTGCAAGAGATCAAAGCAGCCCAAGTGGCTGAGACGCTCAAACAGGACGCAGGGGCCTTCTCACTGCAAAAATCAGTCGTGCCAGAGCTCCAGAGGAATTGCCAGGCTGGCACATGGAGAACAAGCTCTCCACAGGCTCCGAGGGGAAGGTTCAGGACCTGAACTCAACCCTGTGGAGTTAACACCAAACTAATCCATTAAGCTGCTTACTTTCTACTGCCTCATTCATGACACATCCTCTAAAGCCAAAGGAAAACACAATGCAGGGATGGGAATAAAATAAAAGAGACCGATTGCATTTAAGAATTTAAATCATTTTATTGCTTTACCTGCCATTAGGACAATCTATAACAAAAGGAATATAATATAATATATTAGCACATACAGTAAATCAGACTTATAGAGTCAGGTAACAATACAAAAATGGTCCTCTGGTTGACTATAGCTTCCTAGGGCAATAGACTTCATCAATTTGCTGAAGATAGACTAGCAAAAAATTACTTCTAAAGCCCTGAATGTTAGCTAAGGCAAAACTATGCCAATTGTGGTTTCCAACATATTGAAATTGCACACAAAGGTAAAGCTATAACTGTGTTTAATATTTAACTCAGACTTAGCTGATTTATCTTAAAATCTTGTAGGTAAAACTACAAAAGGGAGTAAACAGCAAGCTAAAAAGATGCAGTAGTGAAACTTGATTAGAAAGCCTTATATAAAAAAAATGTGCATTTTTTTTTTCTGTGGAGCTCTAACTGGTTGACACAGTTTTTGGTGCTTTAATGTAACACAAAGAACACATATGAAGAAAAAACCTGCAGAGAGTTAAAACTTAAGAAAAAAATTTTTACCAAAAACAAAGAAAGAAAAAAAGAAAAAAAAAAAAAGGAACCAAAAAAAGGTAGCATTTCCTTATTCCTTAAGGACTCTGGCAGAAATCCTCTACTCAACATCTCCTGAATAGAGAACTCAAACCACAAGCATTTCAATCCCCTTCCTGGGATTTCAGGTTCAGAAATACTCTGAAACCTTTTGTAAAGGCTTGATACCTTCAGTATTATTCTGCATTGATGACCAGACTCTTCCTGATTCTCTACATGCCTGGGAGAATGTTGGATTTGAATTCCTATCACCTCAGAAAGGAAATAAAACGAGGGCTCCGTCGTTAAGAGTAGTTGCACAACAAATGCCAAACTGCTTGCTGTCACTCCCAAATACAAACCTATGCTACTTTATATAAATTACAGTTTAAAGGAAACCTTAAAAATTGCCTACAGTTATTGAACCGTGGAATTCAGTAAAAACTTTTCGGGAAGTCTTGGTGCGCACAGAGAAATGGAACACAAAGCTGGGAAATACTGAAATACATTTAAGACTCTGCGACAGGTTGAACTTGGAAAAAAAAATAAGGACTGAGTATGAAACGTGTGGTGGAAATTCCGTAAGGAAGAGAAGAAATCCAAACACCTCTTGGATTCAAAGTAGGTTTATAATGAACCATTTAAAAAAAAAAAAGAGAAGTTATGAATGGACAGGTTTAAAAACTTAAAACAACGGAGTGTTGCAGGAAAGTTAAAACATTCAGTTTTTTCTGCCTCACATTCTCTACCAAGAATAATGGATCTCTACAGACCAGCCACCTGCAACTGATGCTGGCCAGAAATACTCAGCATTTATTTTCCCTGTTAACAAAGGGTCACCTGAACTGATGATGATTATTTTTAAAGTCAACTGAGGATTAACAAAATAAGTCACAGGGAAAATCAAATGTTTGCTTTCAACTTCTACACCAATCTAAGCACTCAAAACATTACTAACAGCTGGACAGCTGCACATTCTTACACCAATCTATGAACTAGAGACCAGTCAGGCATTGAATGTAACATTTGGTTCTTGCCACTTGGAACAGGAAGAGTTTTAAATGGCAAATCTATGGCTGAAGAAACAACAAGAGAAAAAGATCAGTTGCAGCAAGTCAGCAAATGAATTAACAACTGCAGTGGTTCAGCAGAACTATTAACCTTGAAAGCTTTTGATTTTACACTTGACAAAAAACAGAACTAAGCAATCTTAAACCAGTGGACACAGGTACAATTACACTGGTAGATTCCAACTGTGGCTTTCTTAGCAGCTGATGCCTCACGATTGAACCCAGGATTACAGTACCCAGAAAATGAAAAACAACAACAACAAAAAAAAAAGAAACCCAGAAAACCCCAAGCCCCAAGAAGCTCAATTACAAGGGCAAGTTCTCATGTGAAAAGAAATACAGCAGGTGATGACCACAGCCTTAAAACCTGTCCAACAATTTGGGAAACACCTTCACAAGGATTTTTTTTTCCCCCCCTCCCTTGCCTGTCACCTCCTTACTGTATGGCAGTGGCGTGGTGCCAGGAGGTCTCTCCCTCGCTGAAGCAAGGCTGCACTGGCCTGAGTTGGACACTGGTGCACAGAGAGAAGCAAACGTCTCCATACAACTTTTGCTATTAATTTAATGGGACAGAGAGCACAGAAATAATATGCCCTAAATTAATGACAGTGCCATGATAAGCAGTTAATTTTTTTATCTTATTTTTTTTTCCTCTCTTTTTTCTTTTTTTTTTCCTTTTTTTCTTTTTTCTTTTTTTTTTTTTTTTTTAAACCAGACAGGAAGCTGCAAATGCCAGTGGCAATGTGGCTCTGCACAAGGGAAATAAAGCAGTCTGCATTCGTGAAGCATGGCTTGGACAGGGAGGAAGGTTTCAGACAGACAGTGATACAAAACTGTTGTACTGCTGGATGTTCCTCTTGAGAATGTCCGAGCAGGGGCCCAGGACACGCTCGAACCGGGGCCGGTCCAGCTTCACACATTTCAAGGGGCCACGAGCAACGACTGTGGCAGCACGAGGACGGTTCATCAGCAGAGCAATCTCACCTGGGGCAGCAGAAAGCGTGGACAGTGTCACAAACCAGCAGGCAAAGAGATCACCCCCTTGTACTGCAAACTGCGGGGAAGGTAATTCCCGCCTGGACACTGCTCGGAGCAAGTGTCTACGTAGTTACATTAAAAGCAACTGTTTAAAAGAAGTACTGGATGATTTTGTTATTAACAAGCCTGTCCACATTCAAGTCTCTCTGAAGAAAGCCTAAAGAATTTTCAGCGCTGGTTCTGTTTGAGAAAAGGTCGTGTTTCAATTTACCATGTCATTTTCCTAGTCAACAAGTATTTGTTTTTCTAACAGGTAAAGTATGTTACTGCTCGGTTCTGGTGTTTCTAGGAAACTTGGGACAACACAACCATGGTACTGAAGTAAAAAAAACCAAACAGAAAACCCATTAATGCACAAGACAGAAGCCTTTAACCCACAGGTGGCCAAAATAAAGAACTGGATTTCACCATGGGGCTGTGGAAAATGAGCAGCTTGAAGTCTCACTGGATTCCCACTTCATAAGTTTTGCACAAACATGCCAAAAGCTCTGTCTCAACTGCTAAACAATATATTTGGAAATGAAGTTTTCAACAAGCCCCTGTTGGTGATAACAACCCCCAACGTTCCCAGCAACAGAGTGGAAGAAACCACAGCAGCAACTTTTGGGTTGGATTGTTTGTATTTAAACAGCTGAGTTGGCTCTCTTCATGCTCAGGACTGAGGAGAGAACTCAGTGCACCTTGGAAAATACATTTGTCTGTGGTATCAGAAGGGATGTTCATAAGAAATGAGAAGAAAAACTTTTCCTCTGTGCCCAGTCAAAGCTCCTGAACTCACTGGCCTCCAAAAAACAGGCTTGCAAAAGGATAAGGAGGTTCTAAGGGGGAGTTGAAACCCTGAGGGGACAGGTCTGTAGCACCTGAACACGATGGCTGGGAAGTTATTTAGTTCAGGAGTGGGAAACTCAAGAAAATATTGAGGGAAATATTAGAAAATACTGAAATGACATACACAGAATGAAGTCTAGCACTTGGGTCCATCCCACTTCAGGCCTTGCAACACAGAATTTGCTGATTTTATCATCTACAGAGCTGAAAACCTGGACAATCAAAAGGTTTTAGCAAGGGGGAAGAGCGCTAAAGAGGAACTACCTTAAACATTAGAAAAAAATTTAGGGGTTTTTAAGAGAGGGGGAGAGGGCAGTATTTAACCATTAAATAGTAGGTTCTGGCCAGGTTGTTTTCTGACCTGAAGAAGAGAAGGCTAAGGAGGGAATCTCATTATCTTATTGCTGTCTTCTGCTACATAGTGAGTGACTACAAAGACAAACCCACACTGCTCCCTTCACAGTGAAAGGCAGAGAGAAAGCAACAAGCTGCAGAACAGGAAATTCTTGTCAGGCATAAAGAGAAAAAACCCTCTTCACAACAGGACTGGTTAAACAGCAAAAGAAATTGCCCAGAGAGGTTGTGGGATCTCCATCCCTGGAGACACAAGAGACTCAACCGGGTACAGCCCTGAGCAGAATGACGCAATTTCAAATTTAGCTCTGCTCACGGCAGGGAGGTCAGACCAAACCACCAGCAGGCCTCTGCTACAGAAAACTACTCTGGAACAACCACATCCTGTGACATGTGCGCACACCTGAATGCCAAGTGACTCTGGTACTCACCTGACACTGGGTGAAACCACGAGAGTCCAAAGCGGTAATTAAGCAAATAAATCCATCTCATCCCTGCCATCCACACAGCACAGGTAAAATGGTGACAGCGGTGATGTAACCCCAGCTGTCACCGTGGAACTCACCAAAGTAATCAGAAGGTCCCAGCCTGCCCACTTCCACAAACTCTTCGTTTTCTGACCGGCGCTGTAACACCGCAGCTGTGCCCTGCAACAAACGAATCACAGCGATCAAACAGCTGGAGTTGTGTCATTCCAATAAATTCCAACGTTACCTTCAATAAATTGTTTAATTCCAATCAACTCAAAACACTGAATTCCACCCAGAATCAGCTGCTTTGCAGTAATAACTCTTACAATGCCTCGGTTAAAAAAGCACTTCATGGCCCTTGCACAGTTCACCCGACTGCTCTACACAAAAGCAGCTGCTCCTTCCTCCTCTCCAAGCATAAAATGTCTTGAGTGTTTACATGCCCACAGAACCAATTTCTTCCTGGTTTTCCTCACAACAGTAAGAATATTATAGTATGACTAGCAAAAAAACCCCCAAAAACACCAGATAGAAGACAATGATACCTCTAGCAAGATGTTACTGGCTATTTAGAACAGGTCTCTTCTACCCTGAAAAATTAAAACTTGTTGCTTTTTTCCTATTTAAAAATAAATAATAATAAAAAAAAAATAAGTCAAGTTCTGAGCTTTTAATTTTGACCTCACTTACCTCCAAGATAATGAAGAACTCATCTCCTGGCTCTCCCTGGACCACAATCTTCTGCCCATCCTCAAACTGTACCGGTTCCAAAGCATCAGCTACAGTGAGACGCTCCCACTTGTCCAGAGATTCTACAGAGTTAACAATAGTTCGTTAACAGAGTGTCTTCTCAAGGCACAAATGACACTTTTTGCTCTGTATTTATAGAGGCCAAGGTATTTCTGGCTACATTTGTGCATCAGATATGAAGACCTGAATTAAGAGTCGTTTTGGATTGATGCAGAAAATAAATACAGGGTTTGCAGCCACTTGTCATGAATTACTGCAACAGCCTGAAATCATCATGATGTTGGGTAACAGCTTCGTTACAATTTATTCCACTTCAGAACAAAAATCTTCTCACTTACCCAATATAGATACTTTACTAAGGAATTTCTCATACATATTTCTCTTTCTCAAGGTATTTCCCTACAAGAAAAAAAAAGAAAAAATCCAAACACACAAAGTAAGTTTTCTTTCTACTTCAAATAAAACTCAAGACAAAAATAAATTTAACCAGACAAACTGCATCCTGTCTCACAGACCCCAAACCCACGAGATTAAGTGTTTTGAAATTATTTCAGTAATGTTTCAGTTGAGCAACATTCATAGAGTACTCAGCACTTATTGCAGCCTTGTTACATTCTCAGTTAATACTGCTCTGGTATTGTTTTGCTCACTAATGCAAGATTCTCCCTTGCCCTGTGCCTGAGAGATGCATGTTGAGTAATCAGCTTTCTGATTACAAAAGAGATAGCAGGATTTGGAATAAATAATTCCAGCAAAGGACAGGCCCAGGCAGAAGGTCAGATGACCAGCATAAGTAAACCCAAAAGGCACAATTCCAGGTTCTGAAGGGTACTTGCCATCAGGATCCTCCTGTAGCTGTCCCTGTCGATGCCCCACAACTTCACGTTCGTCTTGGCTTTGACGGTTGCAGCACGAGGGGTTCCATAAATGAGGGCAAGTTCTCCAAAGCTCCCACCCTCACCAACACTGGTGGCCCACTCGCTGTTCACATAAACCTGAAAGGCAGAGCATCCTGGTGGTCACAGCCAGCCCGAGCCCCTGCTTCCCTCTATTCCCAGCACAGGGAAATTCCCACATCCGTACACTTGAGCATTCCAGGGCTGTATCAGCACTCCCAACCCCAGCACCGCTTTGACTTTCACTGTCTCTCCTACATCATGTGCAGACTCTACACGTGTGAACTCCTGATAGGAAATGACATCTCAACAAGGTCTCTGGCAGAGAGAGCTATGAATTAGCTGCACTGGAAAATGAAAAGCCTGTCCCACACCTCAACCAGACTCCACCCTGCACTTGTAAAACATTTCTACTGTGGTGGTGTCCAAATCATTCATTTTCAAACCCAACCCAACTCACTGTCTGTGCAGCCTGACTGAGCCATTAAGGAGCAAAATAAGCTCCTACAAGTAAGGACTTAATATAAGAAAAGCTGCTAAAAGCAGTGCCTGTAGAAGAGGTCTGCAAATATCAGAGTATTCTTCTGCTAGGAAGGAACATATCATTAATAAACCACCAATAATCCTTACATCCATTTCTCCTTGATCAACAACGTAGAAGTTATCACCTTCATCACCTAAAGAAGAAAAAAAATTGAATATACGCTAAAAGGAGTAAATCTATGCAAGCATTCACATTTTACAGAACTGTCATCTCTGGCAACTTTGATGTTTAAACTCCTATAAGGCTGACAGATTTTTGCACAGCTTGCAGGGTGAAATTTCGCATTTTGCTGCTTTCACATTCCTCTCAGCCCTGTGAGAGGGGACATCTATTGGTATCTGGGAGATCAGCAGCAATTCCAGGAGTACTGGATCCACAAACCGACATAACATGTTCTACAGAGTCATCAAATGATATTCCCAACAGATAATATGTGCAATGAAACCACATCCTCCCATCCTTGCTCCACTCCTCACTTCAGAACAAGCTGCGCTTCAGGGAGCACAAGAAAGGGTCACTGCAACCAGACAGTGTTTTTATAGTCCAAAAACCCCCCAAAACTACCAAGAGCACCAGGCCAGAGCCTGCTCCCCATCCTCAAATCCCTCAGCAGTACAAACACTGTGACTTGCCTTGCTGTATGACAGTCTCTCCTGCGATGTAAGTGACAGGGAACATGGCATCAAAGATGTCACTGAAGAAGAGGACACCAAAATTAGACAAAAGCCTGGACAACTCCACACATTTCACATCCCACCCACCAAAACTGCTCTTGTAGCCTCTGTATGGTTACACTGACCATTGCCTGTGCAGTTTTGGACACTGATACATCCATTCTGCACATCTGCCCTTCCAGAAACTTTTTAACCCTCCAGAGATTCCCTCCTACCTTCTTTCATTATCATCGAGATGGGTGAACAGCACATTCTTCTCAATAGCTTTTGCCAAAGCAGCCATAGTCTTATAATCTTTTGGAATAACCTAAGACATAATCAGAAAAAACAACTGATTAATTTTTTCTTATCAAATTTGTGCATTTCACAAGGTAAATAAATTATTTTAACTGCTACAAAACACTGGCTGAGTATTTCCAGTTTCTTTCAGGCACTATAGATATAAACCCAAATCAGTGTTTACAGTCAGTTTGAACACCAGGTAAACAGAATCTTCTATTATGTTAAGCATCTGTAAAAGCATCATCCCATGTTCAGTTTGTAAGTCTTTTTCCAAGAGGACAAGTATCTGTTCAACCTGTGTTTTCCTGTGAACAGCAGCAAGTTTGCTCTGCCATAAGGCCAAATTTATGTTGGTCCAGCTGTTGAAACACTTTGTTTATATGTAACATATATATGTACATCTAATTATATATCACTTCAAAGGGCAACAGGTCTAAGCAATGCATAAAAGTTTTAACTGCATGACAGTTTATTCCATCCACACGGGTCTGCTTTTTGTTTCCTTATTTATTTAATACTCTAGGTAGAAGGTGGGTTCAGATAAACTCGTGGCCTGCAGATGTAATTCTTAGTGAAGTTTTAAAGCCAGACACCTTTCTGACATAAGATGCAGCATCCTCTTCTGTGTAGACTTCTGCACTGATGGCCCCACGTCGTGATCGATACTTCACCACAGGGTTGAGGGGAGGAGGAGGAGAGATTTCATCCTCCCGGGAGTCTGAGCGAGAACCAGACTTCAGTTGATTCAACAACTGTTTTGTTTCCTCCTAAACAGGAAGGGAGACATGTTTGTGTCACTTAATACAGCAAAGAGGAAAAAAAAAAAAAAAGGCAGTTATATATCATGTTCCAGTTTCTCCTGCCAACCCAAGGGAGCTTCCTGTGTACAATTATTCCCACATTAAGGCAAACAGGAGACTGCAGCATCCAGGATCAAAGGCCTGTCAAAATAGATGGTGGATATGCCTCTCATTCATAACAATCATATCACAGTGGTGTTTCCTTCAGTAAGTTATACTTAATTTATTAAACTATCAGCGTAAACAAGTCGATTCTACTTTCTGCCAAGACATTGGCATCATCTTTCTGATGAAGACATTCCCCAAATGCTGAAGGCACCTTCCCAGCTGCAAACCTCACAGTTCCTCCCTCAGCCAAGAGGTGTTGAAGCCTTTCAGGACTTGAAAGACAGAGGAGCAATTCCTCAGAAATCCATGTTACATGAGAAGCTTTGGAAACAGGTCGAGTCATGGACCAACTTGATACTCACTAGCCAATGTTTATTTTAGGAGAAAGAAACATGAACACCGCTTACAGAAGAGCTGGAGGAAGGATGCTGAAGGCCAGACTAGGAATTTTTTTTTTTTTATGGAAGCCACAGATTTGTCAACTTTGCACAACACTGTATGTTTTCCTCATTGCCCTCAGTTACCTGTCGTGTTGTAGTGATACTGTAGAAGATCAGGGTACTTACAATAAAACAAAGTCTATTTTGACACACAGAAATTTGATTCTTCAGAAGATTCACCTTAAGCAACTAAAATCAGACTAAAAACAAAAGCAGCCAACCCTGGAGTCAGAGCATTTGCGCCATAACAGCTCAGATGACATTCCCAGCGTCAGGAAACAGAGTTTTGGGACATTCTGTAAAAGAACAAGGAGTCTTCTGTTCTCCAAGAGCTCCAGCCCTTGTAAAGGCTGGGTTTGTCCCAGCGCCCTTGATCCCAGCTGGGCAGAGCTGCCTGGCTCCGGAGGTGCAGGGAGGCCATGGATAACAACACCACTGCGAGGGAAGGGCCATCAGGAAACCATGCCCGGATTTACATTCCACCTTTCCCGGAGCCAAGGAGCAAGTGCTGCTCCATCGACTCACATTTCACTTCCTGCTTTCTGCCCATTGATAAAATGGTGCCACATTTCACCAGAGTGGGAGCAAAAGGTATTTTAGAACTTGTCTCTATCGTCTGGTTTTAGAGGAACGAGTCTCGACAGAGATGAAATTAAAAATAGCCTGAGCGGTAATAAGTGCTTGGTTTAAACTGCCTCTCCAGAGTGGAACACACCACCAGCCCCAGAAACCTGTTTGTTCACATACACAAAAAATGACACTTAATTTAAAAAGCGAACACCAGCTGCTGTGTTTTTTCCAGCATCACATAAAATATTAACTTCTGTGATCAGAGACTGAAGCACTCCAGCAGCATTTACTGAGGCAGCTGTGTGTCCAAACACTGTCTAAAACTCACCAGGGCAATGCCCCACCCAGGGGGCAAGGAAACTGCACTGACAGAAAAAATACTACTGGTAACTTCTGCTGCTACAAAATTTAACATTAACATAGTTCCTTTTAGTATATTGGGGTGGGGCATGGACACAGAAACAAGCTACAGGTGGGTAAGAATGTATTCATTTAGAATGTACCTGCTATTCTAAGCAGTCTATTCACATGCTCACCAAAAGGAATATTCTCCCTGAATGAGAGAATCATAAAATAGGATCAAAGAAAGTCTCCAAGATCATCAAGTCGAAACAGCACCATGTCAACTAAACTGTAAATCTCCAGATATTCACATTGCAAGACTACTCTGTGCCATGGAGTGACATCCTAAAATCTCATGGTTTTCATCTTTTTAAAATATACCTTCCATAATTTCTGATACTAAACCACATTAATTATGCCACCAGATCAGAGAAAAATGACAATAGGACCTGGTGAAAGAGTGGCAATTGTTACTCTCAGTTACTTTTGAATTCAGCCAGTGTTTATGAGACAAATGTGTCTGTTCAGGTTTAGAAGCTCCTCAGATTAAACACACAGTGGACAAAGGCTCTCAGTTTGCTCTGCACTGACCAGTACAACCATTCCTAGGACCTGAGACAGATTTAGTAATAAAGTTAGTCTATTAATTACATCCAAGTTTGGATCCTGGCCTTTCAGCTGATGAAGCAGTTCAAAGTTTTAGTGTCAGTGATCACTAAATGTAAATTGTATTTTTGCTGACAAGTAACAAATATGCATTAAGTCCATTTAAATTATTACAAGAAAGAAATATTAAAGTGATGACACCTCACATACATATTTAAGTCTATCAGCTGCTGAAGAAGAGCTTCACAATTACACTGTATAACCTGCAAGCTGTCATTACACCACACACAGTCTCAACTTCTGGCTAATTAGCATTTCATTTATATCAGCTCTCCATATATTTAAAAAACTCCAAATATTCAGAAGCTAAAAAAGCATTTGGGAAAAAAAAGGCCTGCCATTATTCACAACTGCATGGTATATCTTCCTTAATTATCATGTTTTGTAAAAGAAACACTTAGAAAATGAGAAAATACTCAGATTAGTATCTGTGGAGGCACAGCAGGTGGTGAGGAACAGGTACAGTGACTCAATGTCAATCATATTTCCTAATTCCAGCTTTCTCTAAAACCTAATATGCACATAACTGTACTGCACATATGCACTTATTCCAGAAGACAATCATGTCCAATATCCAGGATTCATCTGACAGGCTGTACTATTGATCTCCACATCAAATTTCCATAGCTCAAGCTACATCACACAGCCAAGCCCAGCACTGGGGAGCCATTAGAGCTTTTAGCATATATTGGTATTACCAGACATTTGCACAGCAAAAAAAAACCAGAGACCTTAGTCCACCAAACCAGATAAAACAAAACCATTTATACAATCAATGTGTAGTAACTGGATTCATCTGACAGCTTTTGTAACCCAGAAGAGGGTATCTGAATTCCTGTAGTAGCTGTAACAACCTTGGAGGCAGCAATTTTAATGTTTCTGAACAGAAATTCTAAAGTGTGTTTAAATGTCTGCGACGTATTTTAATAACATGCCAGTGAATCAGCTCTGTTTGTGTGCAGTGGGAGAGATGACTTGTCAGGAGAACAGAGGCAAAACAACAGCCTCACTTCAGCTTTCAGTGGTGTTCCCTCAAAAGCCAATCTTAAAAAAAGCAGACTGGATCAAACTGAGGTGGAGATACAGTCAAACAGCTGAACAGATTTAGAAAGCACGTTGAAAAGTTGCTCTGCTTTAATAAAGATGTGACAGACGTGACTTTTGGAAGGTGAGGCAGATTCGGTTTCAATCATTTTTGCTCTACCAGAGCTAATTACTGGGTTGGAGTTGGTTAATGACAGCACTGAGCATTTGTGCTTTCCAGACACGGATGTCAGGGAGTTTGGAGCCAGCACAGGATGTTCAGTTCCGTTACTTGACAGATGGGAAGGTACATTTTACCTGGGTAAACTCACACCAGCACATCAGGCTGGCTGGGGAAATCACCCACGGAAAGCTGCAGCAATTTTCAAATTCAGGCAAGAGGAAAAATGCTCCAGTTTCACCTGTAGCTCCAGCTGCACGGGTGGGTTGTACAGCCCATGATAACAGACCCTGACCAAAATTGTAAGAGTGATTTCAGGGGAAAAACTATGACCTAACCAGTTTAATTTGCAGCTTCCTTGTAGGCTGGTGGAGTACACAAACAGCCAGTTTGCACCAGCATAAAATCATCAACTTACTCAATTCCAGCATACATATCATTAAATTCAGAGCTGGACTTGTCTTAAGTTTCCTTCAATCGTAAATTCACTACATTTTATATCCCCATGTATGAATTGGTTTGCAATTAATTCTAAGCACAGTAATGCAGTTTACTTTGTAAAACCCTGTACATCGATACCTGTGGTTATGTTACAAATTATTAACCTCTCAGTACTTCAACACCCGAGAATCCAAGGTGAGGAAGGAGGCAATGTATTTTTAGGAACCTAATGATTAACTGCTGCAACTACACACACATACAAAGAGAAAGTGAGAGCTTTTGTTGTCTTCATAAGCAAAACATTCCTCAAATACATTGTGGTTATAGCAGGTTAGTTTGCACCTTTTTGGTCATTTTCTAGTATTTACCTTGAAAACTTCCATTAAAATACAATTTCCACTGCACATATTCATGCTCTCTAGTGTTAATGTCTTTTATTTACATCTGCAATTAGCAACGAGCTAGAATTAATTAAAAAAAAAAAGAAAAAGGCATAACTCCCATGTACAGCAAGCCCTGAAAGCAGCACTTGCAAACACTGCTGTACAAGGTCACCGCTGCATTACTTACAAATCCCATATTCTGTGTACAGTCACTCTACCCAACCTTTCCTCTGCACAAGACTTTAAATATCCCATTTCCATTGCAGGTTCTTTTCCCACCTGCCCGGATATCAATATACAAAACTAACAGCTCAAAAGAATGGGAAATCACTGTCTCAACTGTGAAGGGTTTCCATTCCCAACATCCCAGAATGCTTCCAACAGCAACGAAAACACCAAAGACACCTCAGGACAAATGCAAGAGGAACAACAAAGCAGAACACTGAACTCCCTAGAGACGGCAGGAACAGGCTTGCTCTTCCAGAGATCTGGAATGCAAATACTTCCATTTGAGTTCACCAGGCCTGGATTATACCACTGGCACCACTTCTGTGCTCTACCCCAATTATTGAAAGCCAGTTGTCTCAATGTAAGAAGCCAAATTACATCAGCAGTGTCCATCCAAGGTCAAACTCCACAGTCATCCAGCCACAAACACCCTCGTGCACGCTGACAATCAGCTCCTATGAGTAAGCACTGGACTGGGATTGCATCCGCATCCCAGCTGGATAAGTCTCCTTGTCAGCTTATGCTCTGTCCTACATGCTTTGGTACGATCAGAGGTGTACAAACTACTGGAAAACATGATTTCTTTTCCAAAAGCACCATTTCCAATTTCAAACAGCCAGCACAGGGACTCTGGTCGAATCTGTAGCTCAGCCCCTAAATCACGAGGATAAATTTAAATTCAGGTTGTTCTGCTCTCCTTCCCTCCCATCCTGTACTATTACCTTCTCCAATCTTTCAAAGTACTCTCTGATGAATCCCATGGGTCTTTCAGGTCTCACTGTGCATAACTGTACAATACAATCCTTCAGAAGCTGCTGGATGTTGTGTTTTTGGATGTAAAGTTCACATTCCCGAAGGCTACGCTCTTCCTCGCTGCTGCTGCTGCTGGAAGCTGCCATTGCTGAAGGGAAGAGAAAGAGAAGGTTAAATAAGTACTGGAAACAAAGATGCTGCTGCCTAAAAGAAAGTTATGCTGCGTTATCTTGTTGATATCACAGCATAAAACTAACTTTACCTGCCAGAGCAGGTAAAGAAAAGGCTGGGAACTTATTTAACGCCTAGAAAGAAATCAAAAAAATCTGGGGGCTCTACAGCCACAGAGGGAAAAGGATTTGCTTGAGCTGAAAAAGCTTCAACAACCCAAGCCCTGTGAGCACCCCAAGTCAGGGAAGGTTCCACCTGAAGTTTCTGCTGCTTAAACTGAGTATCTTGTAGGGCTGGAGGCTCCCATCGGAGAAGTCTGTGTGGGCTCAGGGGGATGGTGGCCAGGAGAGAGGTGGGTGGGAGCTGGAAATCTGAGAGGCCAGAATGGCAAGTATTCGGAAGTGAGATATGTTAAGGTTGAAGCCAGAGCCAGTTCTCCAAATGTCAAGGCAGAGCCTGCTAACGGAAGTTATGGAATTAGAAGCATCACTCCTAAAAACCCCCTCTCCGGTTTAAACTGGTCCCTCCTCCATAACCTCTTTCATGGGTACACTACAATCCCAAAAATACTTTCTCAACTATAAATAATGAAGAGTACAGCTTTAAACACCCCTGTGATGGTGCCAGGTTTCTAAAAGACTTTGTAGAGGCAGGTGAGACACTTTCAAAAATGTTTGTGGGCAGTTTTTTCCTCCCTTTCAGGTTTGTATTGGGTTTGGGAGTGGGGGGGCTACTGGGGGACCTCTATGAGAAGCTGCTGGATGCTTCCCCCATGTCCCATGGAGCCAGTGCCTGACACCTCCAAGATGAAACTAGCCCTGGCCAAGGCTGTAACAGCTGTAGAGCCTCTGGGATGATGTATTTAGGAAGAGAGGGGGAAATGGATACTTCAGCTGGAGAAAGGAGTGGGAATATGTGAGAGAAACAGCCCTGCAGGCCCCAAGGTCAGTGCAGGAGGGGCAGAAGGTGCTCCAAAGGCTGGAGAAGGGATTCCCCTGAAGCCCATGGAGGTCCATAGAGGACGAAGATCCACCTGCAGCCCCCAGGGGTCCATGGGGGACAGAGATCCACCCACAGCCCATGGAGAAGTCCCAGGCGGAGGCACAGGATGCTGTGACCCATGAGAAGCCCATGCTGGAGCTGGTTTGCCAGCAGGACCTGTGACCACAGAAGGGAAACCGTGCTGGAGCAGTGCATGGAGAGCTGCAGCCCACGGGAAGGACTCATGCTGGAGATGTCCATGAAAGGGACCCCACGTTGGAGCAGGGGAAGGTGTGAGGAATCCTCCCCCTGACGAGGATGGAGCAGCAGAGACAACGTGTGCAAGCCCCATCCTCTGGCAGGCAAGAGGTAGAGAAAACCAGGAGTAAAGTTAAGTCTGGGAAGAAGGAAGGAGGGCAGGAAGGTGTTCATAAGATTTGGCTTTATTTCTCATTATACTACTCCAATTTGATTGGTTTATCACTAACTTCCCCAAGTGGAGTCTGTTTTGTCTGTGATGGCCATTGGTGACTTATCTCAATCCATGAGCTTTCCTTCTATTTTCCTTCCCTTGTCCAATTGAGGAGGGGAGCGATGGAGCAGCTTTGGTGGGCACTTAGTACCCAGCCCAGATCAACCAACCACAAGGTTATAGAACCATTTTAAAACATATATTTACATACATATATACACATTTATGTCTAAATATACATATATATCTACAGACAGACATTTCATGTCATTTCTTTTTCCATAAGGGAATTAACACTGTGAGATCTAAACAAACGGGAAAGAACTTCTCAGGGCACATTTTTGATGAAATATAAAGAAAGTTACCTGGTACAGGGACCGTGGCAGCAGCTTATTAATATGCAGTAAGATATGTTGATCCCGGGATCAGCTTTTGAAAGGGGGAGAAAAAGTGGATTCAGACAAAACATCTTTCAGAAATGACAAGTCACCGAAGTCACGTCATGGGTTTTATCCTGCTGAGGCAGCAGCAGAGAAACCCAGGGCACAGAGGCAACACAACACTACGCCCCTGGGAATTCTGCTGCTGGATATTACGGAGTTAACTCAGAACTGCCAACACTTCGGACAGGTTTCATTCCTGTCACGCTTAATCCCTGCTCGAGCACACACACACGTGTATTTTGCGTTGCATAAACACTAGAACTGGTGGCCTTCACGGGGGCTGAGAAGGCGCCTAAAACTTCTCCAGCGGCTCCTTTTGTTTCGCAGGCTCTCACTGAAGGTCAGCGCCAATTAAGCAGCCCCGGGGACACCCGGTGACCGCCTGCAAATCACACCCTGCGAGCAGCGCACGAGCCCGGGCAACCCCCGGCACAGAAAACAAAATGTCACGGACAGGATGAAACCTCCAGTGCTTCTACCAGGCTTTTCTTTTCTTTTTTTTTTTTTTCCCTGCTTATTCCCAAAGCTTTCCCGACACCTCCCCACCACCACCAAAAGGCGCGGCTGCCCAACCCAGCGCAAGACCCGCGGTCCGAGGCAAAGCCCCTCCCCGGGGCGGAAGGGACCCACAACAGGGCGACACAACCGGCCCAGCTCCTCCCCACAGCCCCGGGGTGGGGGGGCCCCCAGGCCGCGGGGCCGCGAAGCAGCCGCTACCCCCGCGCAGCCCCCGGGGCCGCTCCCGCCCCGCCCCGCGGCCGCAGCCGCGCTCTCCGCGCCCTCCCCGCCCGGTTCGCGTTCCCCCCCGCTCCCCGGCCCGTCCCCGCTCCCGCAGGGCCTCACCGGCGGCGGCTCCGCGGGGCCCGCACGGCCCGGCCCGGCCTCGCTGCAGCCGCGGCACCGGAAACCCACCGGCCGCTCGGGCCCCGCCCGCGCTGACGTCAATGCGCCTCGCTCTCGGCCCCGGAGCGGTCGCCGCGGTAACCTTAAAGGGGCAACGGAGGGGGAGCGGGGGCGGGGATGCGCTGGGGGAGAGGAGAGGGAGGCGCTGGCCGCTT
>JAWMRA010000042.1:2408545-2471507 GCA_035584735.1 Pseudotriccus pelzelni
TGGATGGGATGGGATGGGATGGGGTGATGTGGGATGGGATGGGATGGAGTGGGGTGGGATGGGATGGATGGGATGGGATGGGGTGGGATGGGATGGGATGGGATGGGATGGGATGGGATGGGATGGGATGGGGTGAGGTGGGATGGGATGGGGTGGGATGCGATGGGATGCGATGCGATGGGATGGGCAGAATCCCCTGGGGAGAACAGGATGGGACTAGGATGGAATGGCAGAGGGGAGCAGAAATGGCTGAGGGTCGCACGATGGGATGGTGGGAGTGGGAATAGCTGAGGGCAGCAGGATGGGATGGAGGGAGCGGGATCCCCTGAAGAAACGATCCCCAAAATGAACCCGGAATTGTGCATCTGCTGATCTTACAGCTGAGAATAAAACTCAACTTCATAAGTCAATATTACAACATTTTGACCAACGTTCAGCACTGCTGAGCTCCTTTGGGGATAATCATGGAACGTACAACTGAAATGATTCCAATAACCAGAGTTATATTTTGCTATGAGGAGAAACTGGTGCTTGTGCAGTGACATACAAGCCATCAGGAACTACCTGCTGTGGTGGGGTTTATTTATTAGCTCTCATATTAAAGAAATAAAGGGTAATAGCTTGGGTGTAGATTTTGGATCTGCATTTCTGACAGACCCAGTCCAGACCCTGAGCTCACATCCCTCAAATCTGCGGTGATTTCTGTTAATTTGAAACCTGGGTCCAGAATTTTCTGACACAAAGCCAAAAGCTGGTACTTTTACAGAAAATACAAATAGGGATCATTAATAATTGTGAAATACTGTCAGAGTGTGGTGTCAGTAAATACCAAATCTTCCTCACGCGGTTCCAATATTTCTGAAACTGGAAACTACCAGAAGTTTCTGAACACCGTAAAAAGTTGTCTGCGTTCCCGCTTACACGTTTCTTTTTTGGCTTTTTATCTTCCTTTTTTTTAATTTTTTTTCCCCACAAGCTGCCTGCTATTGTCACACCTCACTCCTCCTTGTCTGGGCAAGCCCCAGTGCTGTTCTGGGGTAGATCCCATCTGCAGCAAAGCTCAGGCCCGTGTGTGAAACCTGTTCTGCAACGTTCTCTTTACTGGGAAAACAAGCGTTCTGTCCGTGCAGCAGTGGTGCAATCCTGAGCTCTGCAGCCAGAGAGGCGGGAGAAGGAAGAAGGGAACAGGACCAGCTTTCGGGAGGAGCCCTGTGATGCCAACCCGAGGTCCCTCCTATTCAACTGGGCACGACTTGCCCGTGAGTCAGAACTGATTGATCTTTCCAAGTTAAATCCTGCTTCCATACGTTTGTGTTCCTCCACCTCTGTGTGTTAATTCTCACACTGCTGAAGGAGAAGCTCAAAACCAAACAAAGCCCAGTTCCATTTGGTCTGGTCTGAATTACAGTCAGACCCCGCTCTTAACCGTCTAATTAAACATTCCTGAGTGAATAACTTGCGTTGCCGTCAGCGCTGTTCCCACAACTTTCATTTCAAACAACTCCATGCATCAGTTTTTCGTGGAGCAATCCACTGCCCAGGGCTGTGGCTGCTGGAGAGCAGAAGAGAGGTGCCCAGGCTGCCAGGGAATGTACAACAGCCATGAGAGACATGGTTAAGACAGCCCATGAAGAGGGGTAAGGTGAGGACTGTACTGGCTGCTTCTGGTTCCGTTCAATAGCAACTCCACAGACCCATTTTTATAATTCAGTTTTTTCCTTATCCTGGAGCTAAAGCACCATTCTATTAGTTTTTTAGACAAACCTAGTTCCCGGTGACAAAATCCAGTTCCCAGTGGGGAGCACTGTGGCTTGGCATGGAGTGGTTCCAGTGACAGTGCCCACCACATCTCCACACTGGTGGGACATCCAGTTTGATGCTGGGTGAGATAAGTCCCCAGGGCAGGGGCTGTGACTCCCCACGTGTCACAGCATGGACTTGCAGAAAGCTGCAGGTAGGATTTCCTGGATTTTAGCAGCTTGATTGCTCCCCTTTTTAACCCAAGAAACGCTGCCTGAAGAGTGGTATTTCTAGGCAGGTTCTGGATGAAAGTGTCCAGAGACACTTAGGTCCCTGAAAGTTAAGAGAAGTTCACTACCAAACTGCCTTGGAGACTCTGGACCAGCATGTCCTCTCATTTTTGTTTAAGTACTGTCAGGTTTATGTATTTCTCTATCTCTGCTTCAGCCTTGTAAGGAGTCAAAAGCACTATTTTCATGATTAAAACCAGCAGCCCTCTTCAAGATCATCACAATTCCCTCATCACCTGGATGATAAAGCCACCTCATCATTCTTAGGCATTTGGCTCCTCTCCATTTTGGATTAAGTCTTGTAGGATACATATTCCTGGTCTCATATAAAAAACCCATAAATTTGTCCGTAAAAAGCATCTGAAATACCCCAAGCGGGAAGATGATTTGTTTGCTTTTTAACAAAGCTTCCCAGAAAGTTCTTTCAAAGACTGGATTTATTAGTCTGATTTTTACAGTGCTGTTTATCAACGTGCTGATCAGCATTAATAGAAGCTAAGAATGCTCTCTGGGAAGGAAAGAAGTAGAATCATGGAATGGTTTGGCTTGGAAGGGACCTTAAAGAACATCTTGTTCCAGCCCCCTGCCACGGGCAGGGACACCTTCCGCTATCCCAGGCTGCTCCAAGCCCGTCCAACCTGTCCTTGGACACTTCCAGGCAGCCACAGTTTCTCTGGGCAACCTGTGCCAGGACTTGCCCCAACAGTTCCGTGTCCTTATATTGGGAGCACCAGAACGGGACACAGTATTCCAGGTCACAGGAGAGAGCAGAGGGGGAGAATCACCTCCCTAAAGGCTTTACATTCTGCTCCCCACCATGCAGGGACACAAACCCCACAGGGACCCTGACTCTGTGTTACCCTGCGAGCGTAAACATGGCAGCGTTCACAGAGGAAGTAAATCTGAAAGGAAAATGAGTTAAAAAAAAAATAAAAATCATAGATCACTGGGCCAGAAAAAACACCTCCATGAGCAGCAGCACTGCCAGGAATAACAGCAGGGCAGTGACTGGGGAGCTCAGGGGGAAAGAGTTGTGTGAGTCAAGATGGGAAATAGGATGACAGACGTCACCTACCCCCACTGTGTGCAGGGAACAGAAAAAACTGCCTGAAAGGTACGTCAGTGGCAGCAAAATTAAGAGTGTCTGTGGGGAACTGGAACGCTAAATAGGAGCTGGAGTACCAGGGGCTTCTGCTGAAGGTACCACCCCAACTTGGCACCATGTTCTGTGAGGAATCATCATCTTGGACCACTGGGGTTGAAAGGAGATGAATTAAACCAGTTTGAAGCAGCCAATGTTTGTGTAACACAGAGGTTTTCCACGTTAAATCATGCCCATCTACCACCCTTGATGGACAAGACACTGTAGGAACTTGACGCCTCAGTGTCGAGGAGAGAAGGGCACTTGCCATCCCATACCCAGCAAAGCACAGTGTTTTGTCAGGGAGCCCAAGCCTCTGGATGAGCTACAGTGCAAATAATCTCACATCGACATCTGTAATTTTGCCACGTGAAAGGGCAACAGAGCAAGGGATTGGTATGATCCAAAAACATACAGTTCTTGAGCTTCCTGCCCTAACTCCATCGTGGCCTGTGGCCTGAAGAGCTCTCTGGACCCCAAAGATGGTGTGTGGAAGCTTTGGTCACATCAGATGGACAGCCAGTTGCGTGAAATGGTCCCCACAGTGCGGAACATTTGCTGCGAGCAGATCCCAAATCGTTTCCATATGTTACTTTGAAGATGAAAATTACTGGTAAGACTCAAAACAGAGGAACCAAGAGCCAAGAAAACAATGCCCTGAAGTGCCCAGATCTTAAAGATAGACCAGTCTGGGGAATCCATTTGCATGTGCCAGACGTGCCTGCTGCAACACAGCCCAGCAGACAACCCAGTGTGTTTCCCAGCTGGAAAGATCCCAACACCCAGGGGGCAACGTTGGGAACATTCTACCTCCTGAGTCAGTGCTGAAGAGCTCATTGTGAGGGAGGGTGAGTGTCTGAACTATGTCACACAGCTCTCCTGTGTTTGCTCAACAGTGGGCTCAGTGACATTTGGAAAAAGCCACTGATTAAACCCTGACACTGATAAGGGTGCCCTTCCTGCCACCCAACCGTGCTGAACTTGAACTCTTCTCACCTCAGGAGTTGTGTCTAAGCCAGTGATTAACCTGCAACTCAACAGGGGGGGCAAGAAGTTTCGCAGCATCCTCCTGACAATATTCGTTGGGAACTCCTTGCTTAGGGGTCTGTGCATGAGCTGAAGGACTTCAAGGGCTCTCCCCTTCCTCAGCTCCAAGTGAGGACAGGGATTAGCACAGCGGGAGGCAGGCCAGGTCAGGGTTAGGCTGCTCCACAAGATCTGGGAGATAGGAAACAGCATCTGAAGCAGAGCAAAAAAAAAGACCCTGCGAGGCTCATGTCTCCAGAGAGGGGGAAGATCAGGTCTGTGCCTCCTGCAGTTTGGATGTGAACAGTCTTTGTTCTGCATCGTTAACTTTACACAACCCCTGGGCAGCTTCAGCAGTTCATGAACTGCCCGAGCATCTGCAAATGTGATTCTTGACTTTGGGATCTCTCTGACGCAAACCAAGTTAAAGAGCAATGAGATAGTGTGCAGCTACTGTTGACTTCTTTTCCGGGAAGGCATGTGAAATCCTAGCAGTGTTTCTTTTGTAACAGAATGTAAATACCCCCACTGAAAAGAACCCTCAGTTCCCGTGCTTTTAATACAGTCTGGGGAGAGCTCCCTCTCTGAGCATCATCTGTGACACAAGTTCTCTTGCAAGATAAAGGCACATAAAAGCACTCAAAACAGTCCTTTTGCTTGTGTGCTTTTCCCTGAAAGCAGGTGGCAAAGTAAACACATGGGTCAGATCCACTCTCCTTGGTCTGGACTGACATCCAAACAATGTCTGGACCGACATCTGACAAACTGGCTACAGAATCAAGTCACTTCTGATGCAAGTTGCTGCCTCCCTCCCCCCCAAGATAATAGAACATTATCCCAGATGGAAGGAACCCACTTGAAAAAAAAAAAAGGTCTTTGAAATGTCAGCTCAGGCTTGCTTGGCCTGCACTGTGTGCCCACAGGAATACGATAGAGCCTTTCTTCATTCCCCAGCTGTAACACTTACATCTGAAGCAGCAAGAAGATCGAGAGATGCAGCTCCAGTTTCCTGCTCTGCTGCTGATTTCCAGCCTCTCCTGTGCAAGTCACTTGGCCTTGCTCCATCTCCAGCAGAACGAGGATAAAAGCACCCTCTGGGCTGAGGATGAATCCAAGCTCATGAGAGGTTTGCCTGCTCCAGTAATGGGGATCAGTAATTGAATTGCTTGAACAAGCTTTGGGCCAGTCACAGGAGAACTGATCCAGTGTGGTTTCCAACAGAAGTCAGGAAGCTGCATCCACATGAGCTTGGAGGACATGGCTGGCCCTGGACATGGATACCTTGGCTCTGTGGACACCACAGTCCCACGGACATGTAGATGACTCCCTGAATTCTATGAACAAGAGCCAAGTTGTTCCTGCTATGAATCCATGTAACGTTTTGTGACATTTCTCCAAACCCTTCCTTGCATCCTCTAGGACAAAAGAGGAGAAAGTGCCCCCAGGTCATGAATGCTACATGAGAGGAGCTTGGGCAGTGAGTTATCCCTCCCCAGCTGCTCCTTGGTCTGGTCACACCAGGCTGTGCAGGAATCCGATGTTCCTCTGTGTGTCAGGATCTCCTGGTGCTCCCAGTCTCCCCCCTGCAAAGTTACTTATTACAGCTCTCACGTCAGAACATTTTTTGATCTTTAAATAATTACAGAAGAATTACACTTAGTACTATATCCAAGAGTTAAAAGGAAGGCAAACATTTCTCTCTCCCCTTTCCAGTTTTAACCCCTTTGCTCCCTGTGGTACAGATCCTGTGATTCTCAGCTGAAAACGCTCCAAGGCTTTGAAGAGTCCAGTTTGCAGCCCAAAGGGACAGGAAGACAACCCCCCTCAGTGTGTTCCCCTCCTGTAAGCAGTGTCTCAAGCCCCTGAGATAATCCATGACCAGGGCAAGTGTGATGTCCTAATGCTACTTAGGGAAATGGAGTATTTGCCAGAGCCAGGACAAGATAAGGAGCATTAATCCAACTCACAAGGAAACACAGCATTAGGTTGCAAGCTCTCCCCTGACCTTGCCAAGCACATCTGAAAGGGCTGCTCAAACACAGCTCCCTCCATGGCAGGATCTGGGACAGGGCTGGAATCTAAGACCGAAAGGAAAAAACTCCCAGAAGCAAAGCTCCCAGAACCTTGGTGACATCCAGGCTGGCTGTGGACTCTGCCAGGACTGTTCCTGTCCTTCCCTGACCCCGGTGGTGTCAGTGCCAGCACGTGGCTCTCAAGGTCTCCATGAATCTTTCCCAATTTCTGTACCTTAAACAGAGTGTGACCGGACTTCTTGTGTGCACGTGGCACACACCCCTCCCCTGTGCGCTCCTTCCCCTCCCCACACCAAGTAATTTTCTGTCCAGACAATTTAGCCAGACAAGCCAGACTGCTGGTGACTGTCACAAATATGTTCTGTCCATTGCTTTTTTCTTCCCCATTTTTTTAATATTCGATACAGGAATCATGATATCCCCCCCCGGAAAAAGTCTTTGAAGTAATGACTTCTACAGTGTCTAGCTCTTGTTCTGCCAAACTCAGATTGGCCTCTGACATATCAATCCATCTCTCTGCTTTTTTCTCACTCTGTATAAGAGGAAGAAAACTCATGACATGAATCTGTCCTGACATAAGCAAGAAGTAACTCATCAAAGCAAGAGGGGAGTGCAAGGTATAAATTCCACTTTCCTTTCTATAGCATTCTATCAGCAGGACTGCTCGACTCTCTCTGACGTCGGTGTTTTCTCCTGCTAGTGGAGGTGCAGGTAATCCATGGGATAATCCCAAGAGCAGGATATAACGAGTCTCATGTGGAAGCATCACCGTAAACAAACCCCTTGTGCAGCCAGGCTCGGGGCACCAGATGGCAGCATTTATTGTCAGTCTGGAGATCCTAAAACAGCCAGGATTGGCAGTTTAGTGCTCTACAGTTTTGTGCTATAAAAGCCCCTAAAGGTTGGGCTGCAGCCCCTTCCTCCTCCACCTCCCCAGTCACGATACACTGGGGAAGGGGGACAGAAAAGTGCAAAGAAAACACCTCTGTGCAACCTCTTTCCATTCCTTCCACAAGCAGAAAGTGGTTTCCATTAGACATTCACCTTTTGCCTGTTCCCTCCTGCCTATTTTCCCCCTGGAAGTCTCAAGTTCCTCAACGAGTTCCTGATTATCAGGAATATCAGTGAAGGATATTTAATAGATTTAGCTATGCCAAGGCCCTTTTTAATTATTATTATTTTGTAGCAGATTTAAAATACCAAACACATCAGTAGGAGCAGACTTTTTTTACCTGAGAAGGAAGAACTTAGCTGGAATTTAAACAGTGAGCCAGGGAAAAGCCTAAAAGCCATGAAAAGGTACCCAAGCCTTCCCATGTGGAATGGCAGCACGCAGGATGCCGTGGCTGGGAGAGGCCCTTCTGGGCACAGCACTGGTTTCCCAGCTCCTTCACCTCTCTTTTGCCTTTAAAGGCTTCAGTGCAAACACCCAGGGTGGGGATCACAGACCAACATCTGTCACACCACCTTGTCAGCACCGAGAAATATTCACAGCCAGGTCCCACTCTGGACTGGGTTTAGAGTTGATGACTGAGTTGAGGCTGTTACTGTCAATAGTTGCTGCAGCCACAGGATTGTCAGGAAAGGGAGGCCAGCTCCTGGTATATTCTTCCCAGCAAACACATGCACCAGAGCAAGGACTGTCCCTCTGGTGTCTGCCATGGCTCTCTGCTCCCCTTGCCAGATCATTTTCCCAAGGTGTGACATACACCCAGATCCCAAGAGAGATCCTGGGATTTAGCTGCTACCCCAATTACCACCTCCCTCCAAAGCTGGATTCCTGAAGAAACACTTCAGCTGTTTCTTTGTGCTTGAGGCATCAGAGACACCTCATTTCTTTACCAGAAACTCTCACAGTTTCCACACAGAGAACCTCAGCTTCTATTTCACACCCAAAAAGCCCAAGTGCTCCAAACATCCAAAGCACAGATCCTGAGACTTCCAAGGGTTCTGTGAGGCTTTACCAGCACACGGGAGCTATTCCAGCCAAAGCAGCAGCTTGCCCTGATGGTGGCCCTGCTCTTGCAGCCCCATCCATGAAAGGGACATGGTTGCACCCGACAGCAGCTCCTGCTCCAAAGGCCACCAAAGGTTTTCATGACAGCAGAGGACAAGAAGTCTTTGTTTCTCCCACCTCTGCTGGTTAAACAGCCACTGCAATGACTCGAAGGAAGATTTACCAACATGGTTGCATCAGTAAAGCTGCAAAAAAAACTGTGTTGCCCAAGTCTCAGATGCCTTAGCAAGGTTTTATTTTAAAACCATGGTGATTGCCCAAGCAGCAAAATCCAACTGTAGGCATTGCTCAGAAACTGCTTTTTGAAACACAAGGCACTGTCTCCCTGCTTTTGTTTGTTGGAGAGGGCTTGAGTTTGTTTTCAAACTTTTTCTTGCTCCACAACTACCTTTTCTGTCTGATATCCCTGTTTCAAAATCAGACTATTCTGTTCCACAGGGACACTTTCAGCACATTCAAAACCAGCTTTTCTGTTTCATATTTGGGTTTCATTAGAACTTCCCACTAGGCAGGCCCCTTTGAATAGAAGAGTTTTTCCCTCCCAAACATGATGTATTTAAAATTATTCCCCTGCACTCTTCCCAAAGCACTCCTGTGCTTTGTGTCTCAGGGATGATCCACCACCCACCTCCCTCCAAAGCAGTGTTTTGAACCTGTGTGTTTTCAGACTTCCTCCCCAAAATCAATCATCCTCTCAGTTGCAGGTTTCAAACTCTGTAACAGGGGAATATTACAGACACTTGAAGGCCCACATGCTGCAAAGGGGGATTAATCCGGGCAGATAGATGTGTCCACATGGAATCTGCCTCATGGAGATGGTATTGCCGGTGGCTCTTTTTTTCCAGGAGTCCTGCGGTGCACATCAAGTGATGTGGGGCCAATGACTTCAGCGCTCACATGAGCATTACTCATCTAATGAGGGGGTTTGCAGGCTCTGCCCCTGCCTTTCCGTGCGCTGTTAAAGTCATCGCCCCGGCTTGTGGAATATTTGCCGTTCAGCGACCGGCCCTAGGATTTGTTTTTCCTTGGTGTTTCCCCTGGAAGATACAAGCCCACAAGGCAGCAGCGGCGCTGAGCACGAACGCCATTAGGAGTATGATGTCAACGCCGTAAAAAGGGGAAAACTAATCTCCCCAAAGCGCTGTTTATCCAAGGAAGCGGAGGCGAGGACTGTTGATTTTCCGGGCAGCGGCGTCACAGGGGGTGTCACCACCGGTTTTCCTGGCCCACCACCGCCCCAACGGCAGCCCCGGCCCCCCCTCGCACGGCGGCAGGACCCGCCCTTGCCCCAGATGTGCCGCCCAGATGTTCCCCCCCCCCTCCCCAAAATCTGCCCGAGCGCGTCTGATGCAACCACAACATCACCACGTGGCCCCGCGCCGCCGCTCCCCGGCGCCAGCCAATCGCGGCCCGATCCGTCAGTGCCGGGGGCGGGACCTGCCCGAGCTCCCGCCTCCCATTGGTCGCCCGGCGCGTCCATCGGCGCGGCGCGGGGCGGGGCAGGCGCGGCGGCCGCGGGGGCCGGAGCGGCCGAAGCGCCGCGCCCGCTCCATGGAGGCCGCGGCCGAGGCCCCGCCGGCGCTCAGCTGCTTCTCCTACAACCAGGACTGCACGTAAGCGGGGCGGCAGCCGCGGGGCTGGGCGGGAGGTGGCAGCCGGGCACGGCTGGTGCGGCCCCCGCGGCCCCGGAGCGCGCCGGGGGCCAGCGCTCCCCCCCCCCCCATCCACTCTGGAATGGCATTCCCGGCAGGATTGACCCCCCCATCCCCGCTGGGAGAGGCCCTTCATCCCCCCCCGGCCCCTCCCGGCTGTCGGCGAACACCCCGCGATGCCCCCGGCTCGGGTCCCAAGGGAGGCACAAGCTCAGAGGGATCGCTGGGTTTTACAGCTCCCCCCACCCCTCCCGCCTCCTCCCCCGCAGTTTGGGAAGCGTTTTGGGATGGGCAAAGCGGTGACGTTATCCCAGTGGCCACTTCGGTTGCCCAGGGCCACCAAAAGCCGGCTCTTGGCGGGCAGCCCGTGCCGGGGCGCGGCACGGAGGGATTCCCGGGAGCCTCCCGTTCCCGCTCCTCGCCAACCTGGGGTTCACCTGCTTCGGGTGTAAGAACCGTTTCCCAGAGGGACAACGAAGCTCCCGGGGCAGCGAAGCCACGCACGGCCGGGACAGTCCCAGCCCAGAGCCGGGATCAGCCCAGGTCCCGGGCAGCGAGATAAGGATCGGAGATAACACACCTCGCACCTGGAAATATTGTTTCCTTCGCAGCGCTGCTTTGCATTGGTGTCTCCAAACAAAGGCTGCTTTGAGGGATGTCGAGGTGCTGCTGACGCGAACCTGCCGGTCACTGCCACCAGCACGAACGCTGTGCGTTAATATTATGGGCTGGCTGTTCTGAGACCTGGATGTTGCTGCTTTCCACATCTGGAACTGAGCAGGGACAGCACCTCTAACACCCTTAGCAGTGAGAGCAAAGCTTCCACAGCCCTGACAAGTCACTGTGCCAGTATAGGTGGATCAGCCCCTTTTCTGTCTCCGAGGTCCTGTCTGCAGCCTCCCAGGTAGATATGGAACTGTTTGCTCCTCCAGCAGCCACAGGACCAGAGCAGTGGAGGAGTTTGCTCAGGGATATCCCTTGTCTCCCAGGGGTAGGTGCCTTCTGTAGGCTACAACAGCCTCAGATGGATACCTGGATTCTTGGATTTGTTACTTTGTATGATTTAGGTGGAGAACTGAAGTTGTGCCTTCACAGACCAACCACTGTGCCAGGAATGACCCCCTGCCCCCGTGTCAGGGTCTAACCCCAGCCAGCTCCTCACTCCCAGTGGGGTGGAGGGAGACACAAAGGGGTAAGAGCGAGAAAACTTATGAGATGAGATAAAGACAGCTTAAAGCCAAAGCCACATGCAGGCAAAGCAAAACAAGGAATTCTTTGCCCACTTCCCATGGCGGGCAGGTGCTCAGCCATCCCCAGGTGGGCAGGGCTCCATCATGGATAACAGGGAAGACAAACACCATCACTCCAAACTTCCCCCTTTCCTCCCATCCTTATACATGGAGCATGACCCCATATGATTTGGGATATCCCTGGGGTCAGCTGTCCTGGCTGTGCCCCCTCTCCCAACTCCTTCTGTCCCCCCAGCCACCCCACTGGTGGGGTGAGGAGCAGAAAAGGCCTTGACTCTGTGCAAGCGCAGCTCAGCAGCAATGAAAACATCTCACAAACCCAAAACACAGCCCCACACAAACTAATATGGAGAAAAAGACGGTATTCCAGTCAAAACCAGCACACCATCCCTGCAGGGACTCCTCCTGTCACCTTAAGATCTGAACTAGCAGGTTTTTGCTTTATCTTTGCAGCTCCCTGGCAATTGGAACCACAACTGGATACAGACTTTTCTCCTTAAGTTCTGTGGAGCAACTGGACCAGGTCCATGAAAGCAGTAAGTGTCCTGTTTCACTGTGGAGGATTATTGACCAGCAGCACTTGAAACTTGGGGGACCCCTTCACCCATTGTTAGAACCCAGCTTGTTTTCCACTGCTGTCAGTCTGGCAGCAGCCCTTTGTCCTGAAAACCAGCATGCAGAGGTAGCTTCCCACTAGCATGTTTGACATGCATGGACGGGAGGCCACAGGCTCCCAGCACAGCTGCTGGACAACTCGCAGGCTTTTAATCCAGTGTGGTATTTACAAGCAAGATGTTTTTAACAGGTTTCCCGTGTAAGAAGGTCACTCACAGCAGGCCTGCAGTTATTAGCTGTGCTCAGAGCAGCATGCAATGCACTTAACAGCCCCAAACAAGTCTGGCCTCGTGGAGCGTGGACTCCAGTCTGGTTCAGGCCAGAAGTGTCTCAGCTGAGATGCTCTAAAGATAACACTTCCCAGCTGGGATAGGCTCATCTCTCTCCAGTGGCTATAGAAGGAGCCTGAGCAACAGACAGAGCTGCATCATCTCAGCAGAGTCCAGGCTCCTTTCCTGTCTGCCTCACAGGCTGACTAAGCTGCTGTACAGCAGCAAAACGTAGATTTATGTCAAAAGCTATTTAGGAGTTTGGATTGCCCCCAGTGGGGCCAAAGAGAAACATCTCTGCTGGTGTCCCATTCAGGGTGATGGGCTGAGGCACAAGCAGTCCCACATCACAGCTGTGGGGCAGTCCTTGGACCCCAACACAGCCCGAACTGAGCATCATTCAGGGCCCCCTCCACTGGACATCACAGTCCCTGAGGATTTGGGGGCAGGTCCACCAGGACCACTGCAATGATGCCTTCTCAGCACAACAGGAGTCATCCCAAATAGCCTCTGCAAGACTCACCAAACCACTGTTCGCTCCCCTAAGGAGGCTGGGAGAAACCAGACACCACACTGAGTAAACGGGGAGCCACACACAGCTCATTCCTTACCTCAGCAGCCCTGGTCTGCTCACTCCCTCCAGGAAAATCCCTGGCCAGACTGCGTGAGCTCCTCTTTTTATGTCCCATTCCCAAGAATTAACTGCAGCTGGAGGGCCCAAGGATTAGCTTCAACTGGGGGGCTCTGCCCTGGATAGGCACAACAGCACTATCTTAATTTCAACCTTTAGGGGAGTGTTCATTAACCCCTTCCTGCTCTGACCTAATTGCTTTGTGCCAGATATGAAACACTTACCACATAAGCAGGTGTTGAACACCTTAGCACTGAGCCTTCCAACCCCATTGCCCCTTGAGCTGAGTCTTGTTGCTGCACTCAAACCAGCCAGCAGCCAAGCTAAAGGCCCCGCCTTGCTTTCCTTGTGTGCTTTCCAGATGAAATCCCAGATGTTTACATCGTGGAGCGTCTGTTCTCCAGCAGCCTTGTGGTTGTGGTCAGTCATGCCAAGCCACAGCAAATGAATGTCTACCACTTCAAGAAAGGGACAGAGATCTGCAACTACAGCTATTCCAGTAACATCCTGTCCATCCGGCTGAACCGTCAGGTGAGAGGCCGGGGAAGGGGGTTATCCCGAGTTATCCCACTCTGGCTCTTTGCTGGTGCTGCCTTTCTAGCTGGGATCAGTCTGGGGAGGTTTGCAGGGACACTGTAAGTGGCACTGGAGTGCGGGGTGCCTGTCCTCTCCTACCAGCTCCACTCCGGCCTCAGTGACAGCAGCAGGAGCTGTGGATATCATCTGCCACAACTCTTCCCTTCAGGAAAATGAAGCCAAGTCCTTGTTTTCGTAGCAGTTACACAAAGGCTTTTTGTCATCTGCCTTCTTTTCTATTCAGGACACAGCTCTGCCAAAAAAACACCTTTTCATCTCCCCTCCCTCCCATGGGTTCCACATCCTGACTCCAGGCCCGCCTCTGCCATCTTGGTTGCAAATAAGACCTTCAAAGTTGGTAACAAAACCCTGGAGTACCTTGAACTCTGTGGATGAGGCAAAAGGCTGCTTCTCAAGCACTGCTAGCAGCCTTGTTTTGTTTTTAAGGGCATAAAATCCATCCAGGCCACTTAGAAGGAGGCTTTTAGGGTTTTATTCTCTGAATTGACACAGCCTCATGCAGCCCTGAGCCCTTTTGGAGGTTTTTAAGTCATCTTTTCTTTTTGTCCATAATTATTTTCCAAGTATATGCCCTAAGAGGCAGAGAACATTTTACAATGAAGAAATAAGCAGTCTGGGTAATTGTATATAATCAGCTCTCCTCAGTTAGCAACAGTAAGACCTGCAGTAAGACTCTCTGGGTTGAGCTTCCAGTAAAGCTGCCTTTGACCAAGAGTTCCTGTACTACAATTAAATCTGTCCTAAATTGATTTTTTTCACTTAAGTTTACAATGGAACTGGCAAAAGAAGGACTTCCTTTGAATTGCAGATAGCTGTATGTGTATAAAAATAAACTGGGAGGTTCTGCTTAGCAGCTCTAGGAGATTAGTGTGAGTAAAATAAGTTCAGGCAATTCCCCATGTGCTGCTCTGGAGTTTGCCTGAAGGTGATGCACAGTCCCAGCCTTGCATTCATGTTCCTTGGTTGCATGATCAGCTTGGGTTCAAATCCTGGGCTGAGCTGACCCTCTGGCTGTAACACAGACACACCTGGAGAGATTTGGAGATGCTACAGATGCTTAGAAACATAGAGTATGACAGTCATTTAGGTTGGAAGAGACCAGTAAAATCACAGAGTCCAACCCACTCCCCCACGTCCCCAAGCGCCACATCCACATCTCTTAAATCCCTACAGAGATGGGGACTCCACCACTGCCCTGGGCAGCCTGTTCCAATGCTTAATAACCCTTTCCATGAAGAATTTTTTCCCCACATCCGATCTAAACATTCCCTGGTGCAATCTGGGTAGACTGAAGAGAAATCACTGTTTCAATCTACGTTCAGGATTTAAACTGGTGGCTGTCAGGTTCAGCATGTGCTGCGACTCCTGAACCCTTGCCTGGGCTTCTGGAGGAAAGCTGTGCTCCACTGGAAGTCCACAGGAGGACAGATCCCATGCAAAGCATTAACCCAGGAAAATAAACAAATAAACCGGGAACAGGTCTCAAACAAACAGTGCATATTTCAACTTGATCTCTCTGTGAAAAAGTCCTTGTTGTGCAAACAAGCAAGTCCCTCAGTTGTTGCTGATCCATGGGAATTCATTGTTCCAAGCTCCATGATAACTGAAGTGTGTTAAGGTGTGATTCTTCTCAAGGTGGGGAGTAATCTGTGCTGTGCAACCAGTGAGAAGCTCCTGCAGCCTCCCTGGGTTTTCATTCGCTGCTGAAACCCTGCTGAGCTCTTTGGAGAGGTCTGAGGTGTTTTTCTGGCTGTGTTCAGACCCATCTCAGCCGTGAAAACACATCTCAGTTATCCAACCTGATCTGTGTCAAACTAAAGAAAAATCTGGTGAGATTTCTGTGCAATTAACAGTGCCTTAACCCTGTGGAGCAATCACAGCACCAGCACCTCCTCTGAGGCTCCATCTGTGTCCACAGGGAGGATAAATCCCATCCCACTGACCTTAGCATGGAGGGCAGGAGAGAACCAGCCCTCTCCAGCTCCTGGTGAGCTTGTCCAGACCTCCTTTGCCTCTTCACCTCCCAAACCCATCACTTTCCTGGATTTTGTCCCTGTGGGTGCCAACATCTCTGGCTGCTGCTTTGCCATCATCTGGAAACCTCCCTTCACCTGGACATCAATAGCAGCCCGTTCTGGGAAAGCAGATGGTGGCTTTGCTGAAATCAGCTGTATAAATATTACTCTGCTTGCAAGTCGATGGCTGTTACTGGAGAAAAGGCAAAGTCTTCCTGGAAATGCAAAATGGCTCAGACACAGCCCCAGATGCTGTGGTTAGCAGGAATAGAAGTGGGAAAGAGTTTGATCTGAGAGTAATGGTGGAGCAAGGCAAAGATTTTCTAATGTGGGTGTTTCAAGTTAGTGACTAAGTTCCACATTTAGATACTAAATAAGTGGCCTCATTTCTAAAGAGGTGGAGGCTTCCTGTACATGGATTTGGGTGCTCCAGCTTGGGGAGCCTGGATGGAGTCTGGCCCTTGGTGTTTATTGGGAGGTTTTCAGAGTTTCTGGACACTTGGCACTAACAGAGGTGAAGCTGTGCACTTGCTGGACTTGGGAGGCACAACCCTTCAGCCAGACCCAAAGCCTTGGTCCCAAAAAAAAACCCCTGTGCAAAACCTCTCCGTGGTAACACAGAGATCTGGACCAAGATCTGAGACCGAGACACAAAGCTGAGTGGCCGTGGAGATGGTGGCCCAGTGCTAAGGTCACTGCATCAGGCTTCTCTCCTCCTTTCTGCCTTTCCTCCCCTTGGCTGATTCCAAATGGGAAAGCCGCATCAACGCACTGAACAGATTCATCAGGTTTGGCAGCACCTACATATTTGCTCCCAAATCAAGAAAAAGTCAGGGCGAAAGGCCCGTGTTCCCATCTGGAGGCACACCAAGCAGGACTGCAGCCTCTCTGCTGCCAGGTCTTTATGATCAAAGAGTAATTTGCTCTGAAAAGAACTGCTAAGGACATTTGGGGTAAGGATAGATGGTAATGGTGGGGTGTAACCCTGATGTGCCTTCCTGTTCCCGGGGATGTGGAAGATGAGCTCTTAGAGGAGCAGAGACGTTATCATGATTTTTTACCTACTTTCTAAAGCAAGGTCAGATGTAAAAACTCTCAAAAACAGTCATACAAACCCAAATGTTGTCCAGTGAGAGGGGATGGAGAAGCAGAGATCCCGTTTTTTCTTACATTTTGGTGTGCGAGAAATTCCTGTTGAGTTTTTCTGACACCAGAGATTTGGGTTAGTGCACTGTGGGAGCAGCAGATAGAGTCACCATGCCCGTGCTGGTGAGGTTCTGTGCATGTCCCTTGTGTCCTTTCAGAGGCTGGTTGTTTGCCTGGAGGAGTCAATTTACATCCATAACATTAAGGACATGAAGCTTTTGAAGACTATTCTGGATACACCTCCAAACACAACAGGTAAGTGTGGAAGAACTGTGTGAAAGGGAGCTTTGTAGAGCCACAGCTCTCGGGTTAGAATTTAAACCAGGCTGTGGCTTGTGTATCCTAATTCAGTATCCTAATTCAGAAATGGAGGGAGGCAATCCGTGGGCTTGGGAGAGCAGAAACCCAGCTCTGTCCTAAGCAAAACCCGGCTCTGCCCTGAGCAAAACCTGGCTCTGTTTGGAGCAAGACCTATCTCTGTTTGGAGCAAAACCCGGCTCTGTCCTGAACAAAACCTGGCTCTGTTTGGAGCAAAACCTGGCTCTGCCCTGAGCAGAAGCATGAAAGGGGAGCAGGGATGGGCAGCAGGGTTTGATTTCTCCTTGGGGTCAGCTCCCAGAGTGATCAGTGCTGTGAAGATCACCCGGGGCAGAACCCAGAGCCAGAACCCACAGCACTAATTCCCTGCCGGGGAGTTCCCAGGAGCCCTGGGCTGCCACCTGATATTATTCCACAGACGCAGTAAACCCAAGGGACAGGGCAGGCGGCCTCAGGACAGATCCTCTCTGTGCAGCCCAGGGTGAATCCGGCTTTCCTGCTGATGGGAGAGGAGCTATTTTTAGCTGTGGAGAGGGAATCTTGGCCGGGTGCCCACGGCAGCGCTGCCATGCGTGGCTGTGACATCCCGGCCCGTCGCAGCTGCAGCATCATTTCATGGGCTGTTGGTTGGGAAGTTGCTGATGTGCTCACGCTTGGCTTCTGGGCTTTCAGGGGATGCTCTCCCAGCAGCTCCCCTGACCTACTTCAGGTCTCAACAGATGGCCTCTCCATGAGGATTAAACATACTAAACACTACAAATATAATTAAAGTTTTAAGCCTTCTCGAGAAGGCCCAGCAGTGGCAGAATGGGCAGGGATACCCGGGCCTGGAGCTGCTCTGCAGTGGGGCTGGAGGACCAGGTCATGGTTTAAGAGCAGCAGCAATCAGCTGGGGCAGGACTGGGCTGCTGAGGATCACAGGCTTCGTATGAGCTTAGTGCTTTAAAGCCCTTTTACTGCAGCAGCTGTCACTGAAATGAGCTGAGTGACCCGCGTGGTGCCACGCCTGCTCCTGTTGTCCCTGTGCCATCTGCTTTGGTCCCAACTCTGACCCCAAGGATGGTGTGTCCAGGAGGTCAAGGCCGTTCGCTGCGCTTTGTACAACCCTTTTTGGATTGGGGGTCTGTGCCAGGGGGATGTAGGAGCACAAAAAAGCCACCACCCCTAAAGTGTGTGCTCTGGGTGCAGTAACACCAGCACAGGGAGGACCAGGCTTTGCTGCACCCACACCAGGCAGTCCCTGTGAGATCTCTGGCTGTTCCTGGCCAGCACCTGGCTCCCAGTCCAGCCTTCTCCATGCAGGAGAGGAAAACACCCACAGTGGCCAAGTCTGTTGTTTCCCATGTGGTTCATCTCACGGGCAGGATTTGCACTGAGGAGGTCACAGTGCTCGTGGTGACATGTGTTCCATCTCGGGAATGACTGCAGATTTGGAAACCACCTCATGTGGCTCCCCCCCAAGCCCCCAGTGTGCCTGGACCTGCTGGCCTGGCTTCCCAGACACAGTAGCATTTTTCCATGCTGCTTGAGGAAGCCACCTGTGATGTGGCACTCCCAGAGGTGCCATCTTGATCAGTGCCTGCCTCCCTCCTCCCTCCTGAGCCCACCACTGGAGGCACCAACCCTCCTCATGGCTGTGGGGCTGCCAGAGGAGAGGAGAGGAGAGGAGCACCTTCAAAGGCTGCCTGTGGCCCTGGTGATCCTTGTTCTTTGTGCATCCCTGAGGTCAGCCCAGCACACTCACATCTGTGTTTTGCCCTGGCCTGGTTTCCCGCCCGCCTCTCCCGGCCAGGCGGGAGCAGAGGGAGCGGGTGACTCACAGCAGCCGCTCAGAGCTCGCTTTGTTCCGCTCCAGCCTTCCCTAAATCCTCCTCTGAGAGAAAGGGCTGTGCTGATCCCCCCCCCACCCCGTGCTGCCTGAGCTGGGGGAACACCATCCGGAAAAGACAGGATGCTCCTCACGAGCAAAGTCTCTGGGCTGTCTTTGCCTTCCTCCCATCCCTCCCTCTTTAATTGCCTTTTAATTGCCTGCACTTCGCTCTTCGTGCCTCTCCCCGGTGCGCCATCCCTGGCACGACGCAGATGCCTCTGGATTGACAGCGAGTGGATCCCTGGGGCCCCTGGCTGATCCTGCTGCGCCGCGGGCTCTTTGTTTAGTTATAAACAATGACCTAAAGTGAGAGCTCCGGCCGATCCTTCCCCTCGGCTGGGCCGGGGCCAGGGCCGTGTCCTGACCCGGGGGGTTGCACGGCAGGACAGTTGTACGTGCAGCGTGTGGGTGTCCTGTTTGGGACACCGTGGCAGCACCCCTGGTGCCTTTAACCCCGCGGCTTCCTCCGCACGTGGGACGAGGTGGGACCCCCGGTGTGGGTCAGGAAGCTCAGGTCGTGCCAAAGCCTCGATTCGGATTTTTGGGGACAGTGAGCGCGCGGATGTGGCGCAGGAAGCGAGTGAGACACGTTCCGTATGTGACAGGATTCACTGGGATGGATCCCAGGCCAGCAGCAGAAATGAGAGGCAGGAAGGGATGCTCTTTCCGAGGTCACCTGGGGGACAAGCGGGTGGATGTACCCACACACGTATCCATCCATCCCTGTCTCATCCTGTAGTTCCTGCTCCCTTTCAAAGGGGCTTTTGGGAACCGTCATGCTCGTGTTGGCACAAAACCAGATGGCTCTTAAGGGGAAGAATTCTCCCTGTGCTTGAAATTTAGCTACATTCGAGTTCCTTGTCAGCCGGAAGCTCCCTGCACAGCTGGGGCATTTCCTTTGTCTTTCTCTGCTTCCCTTTTCCATTCAGAGCAGAAGGAAACGGCACTGCCTTGCCCCTCCAGCCTTCACATGCCAGGCTGCATGTCGGGGCTGCATCCACGCTGTGCTGCTGCTCTGAGCTTCCAACCCGGCCCCCGCACCCTGTGCACATCTTCAGCCTTCTCCAAGGAGACGATGAAGGGCAGGACCTGTGCAGTGCCTGGCAGGAGGGTGGCAGGGCCCAGCCAGCCGTTCTGTCCCGTACCACCAGGTGTCCCCACGGCCGAGGCATTTCCAGCGCTCCACACCCGGTACCAAAATGAGACAGAGCCTGAGCCCCCTGCCGTGCCCATGGCCGTGGACGTGCGTTCCTCCTCCCCCAGCACGCAGCCTGAGCCGTGTCCCTCTCTCCCTGCCAGGTCTGTGCGCTCTCTCGATCAACCACGCCAACTCCTACTTGGCTTATCCCGGCAGCGCGACCAGCGGAGAGATCGCGCTTTACGACGGAAATACTTTGGTAAGTGCGAAGCCCGGCCTTTGGATACCGACTGAAAACAAACAGAGCCACAGCAAAGCCTACGGGGCCCTTGGGAAGGATGAATAAATACGCTCCACCGAGCTGGGCTGCAAGGGAATTGCCTGGGAGGCACATTCCCCATCCCCCCCGTGCTCAGAGCTGACAGCCTCTGAGATCAGGGCATCTCCCAATGCAGATACTCAGGAAAACATGACCCACTGCCCTGCAGCCCCAGGGCCACTGCCAGGCTGGTACTGGGGTTCCTATAGGAGCGTCAGCAGCGTATCCCACGGGAGTGATGTGACCAGTGTGGCTCAGGAAGCGTTGGAGCTGCTCCAGGCACAGCACAGAACCTGGAGCAGCAGCTCTGCCAGGGGCTGGAAGGGATGCCGGACCCAAAGTCACGGAGAGGGCAAAGTGTCCAAAGTCCCCCTCAGGAAATCTGTCCCTGGTTGGATGCAGGGTCATGATTATCTGCTGTTTATGCCAGGGCTTTGGGTTACATAAGGCTGTGGCTCCGTACGTGCAGCAGGAGCCGAGGATCTGCAGCAGGGGAGGAGCAGGGCACAGGGGGAAAACACTGTCACTGCTGCTGCGGGAGGTGCAGGGAGGGCCGGGGCTCCCTGCAGGCACCGGGGAGGTATCACTGCAGCAGGATTCGCTGTGCAGCACGGTGAGACGCAGGGAGGCCAGCTCTGATCCTCACAAACTCATGCCAGGCTTCCAAGAGGGCGCAGTCGTGATCCCGAAAGCTGGAGAGGCGGGGAGCTGAGGTTCTCTGCCCCTGAGGTGAGCTGTCGGTAATCACAGCGGCCACAGTAGGTGGGGAGTGAGCACAAGGCAGGGCAGAGATAAACTGCTGAGGATGTTGAAGAGATACCATCAGCACAAAACGATCCCGTGAATCCGTATCAGCAGGCCTGGGTAGGGTGCGAGGCAGGGAACGCCCTGCCCTCACACACAGTCCAAGGAGAAACATGTCCCTTTGCACTCACGTCGCCTTCTGCCCTACAGAAAACAGCCTGCACCATCCCTGCCCACGACGGGCCTCTGGCCGCTCTCGCCTTCAACTCCACCGGCTCCAAGTTGGCAAGTGCTTCTGAAAAAGTGAGTGAGCGTGGCTGCAAGCACCCTCCCTCTGCCCAGGGCTGGCAGGAGGTCCCAGCCAGCTCTGGTGTGTCAGGACCTCTGAGCTTAAACACAGCCAGGAGAGAAGGGGCACTGAGGGATACACTGCCAGTGTGTGGGGATCAGATTGAGCCCAGCTGGCAAACAGGAGGAGCCTTCTCACGTCCTGAGTTTCCTGGGTGTGTCAGGGAAAGGGCTCTCGCTCCTTGGCCTGCTCCTCAGTGATATTTCCCTTTGCATTTTTTGCAGGGCACAGTCATTCGTGTGTTTTCCATTCCTGGGGGGCAAAAGCTCTATGAATTCCGGCGGGGGATGAAAAGGTCAGTTCATTCTTCTGGGGGTGACGAGCACACAGAGGGCTCCCGGAGCCCAAACGTAAACAGAGGGGCAGGACAACGTCAGATCCCGGTGCCTTTGGCATCTTTTGCAGAAGGAAAACAAGAGCAAGCGTATCAGCTCGAAATGTCACTGTGCCAGGCAGCCTCGGGCCAGCTCAGTGATTCCCTGTGTGTCACAGAGCAGGGCATGGCAGGCAACAGAGGTGGAGTCGCTCCATTTACCCTGGCCTTGTTGTTTCTCACTTGAAATAATGAAGTCCCCAAAATTATCAGGCACCCTGTCCCTGCTCAACCTGTGCAGGGGATGCTGTGTGTATCCCACTGTCCAGCACTTTGGATGTCCTCCCTGGCCTTTGCAGTACCAGAAGGTTTAATGAGGCCAGCACAGATGTTCCCTCCACAGGCAGCTCTGTGAGCAAGGACATTCCCACCTCTCTGGCTGTTTGTCACTAGCTCGAGGCAGCCCCCAGATCTGCTGAGCAAAGGGATTAGGGAACTGCTGGTCCCTGAGCCCACGGGCTCAACAGCAGCTGGGCAGGGTGGATGGGTCTCCTTCCTCCCCATCCTCTTCTTTGTGAGCCAAACCCAACAGTTCCCCTGAGCAATGTGCTGTCCTTGCTTGGCTCCAGGTACGTGAACATCAGCTCCCTGGTGTTCAGCATGGATTCCCAGTTCCTCTGTGCTTCCAGCAACACGGAGACCGTGCACATCTTTAAACTGGAGCATCTCACGGACAGGTGAGGGGATTAGCCTGGTTTAACCTGCCTGGCTCTGCTTCAAAGGTCTGCTTCTCCACAGCTGGCCTCCATGTCCTCACCACGTCCTCTCCATGAGCAACACTACCTGCAAACTCTTTGGCTTTGTGTCCTGAGGGACCCGCTCCTTGAACAGCCACACTCTGCATCCCTGCTGTCAGGCTCTCCAGGCCTGCTCTGGCTTTATTAGCTTCCTCTGTCCCTCCTTCCTGTGTATCCAGCCAGTCTGGTGCCCCAAATAAACCCTTCACTGGTGTGAGATCAGGATCGTGCCCTCTGTTCCTGGTGCTTTGTCACGCCGACTGTGGCGACCCCACTGATGCTGCCTTGTGACCCCCTCAGCCGGCCAGAGGAGCCTCCAACCTGGAGTGGTTACATGGGGAAGATGTTCCAGGCTGCCACCAACTACCTCCCTGCTCAGGTGTCGGGCATGATGAGCCAGGACAGAGCCTTTGCCACTGTCCGCCTGAACATCTCCGGACAGAGGAACATCTGTGCCCTCTCCACGTACGTACCGGCGCTGCACCCCCGTGCCAGGCACAGCTCTCTCTGCCAAACACCACTGCCCTGGGCCCTTATCTCGTCCCTGTGCCTGCAGGCCACACGGTGTGGGTGCTGCTGTGTCTGTGTGTGAGGCTTTTTGGCGGCTCACGATGCTTTTTCTCGCCAGGATTCAGAAGCTGCCTCGGCTGTTGGTGACTACGTCAGATGGACATCTCTATATCTACAACCTGGACCCGCAGGATGGAGGGGAGTGTGTCTTAATCAAGAATCACAGGTAAGTGGACCTCCAGTCACACCTCATGCAGAGGCTGATCTTTCACAAACCGAAGGGAAATCTCACCTGACAGCACAAAGTGGGGCTGTAGGAGCAAGTATATTAGAACTGACTTTGTGATTTGAGCTGCTTGATCTGACAGATGTGGGTGGGAAGCACATCAGCAGGCAAGGACAAGGGGCTTCTTGCAGAAGAAACCAGAGACATCTCAGATTCCTTGGCAGCTGTGGGATATCTCAGCCTAGACAGCAGAAATGGGCAGGCTGTGCCTTAGGAGATGCCTCTGGCAGAGAGCACTGACCATCATGGTGGCAGGAGAGCAGAGCATCTTCTCCAGGTGTGAGTGGGAGCTGGAAGGCTGATTTTGGGGGTAAGTGACACTGGGAACTTCTCCAGTGCCAAAGCAGAAGGAATTTCTTCACGGAAAGGGTGGTCAGGCATTGGAAGGGGCTGCCCAGGGAGGTGGTGGAGTCACCATCCCTGGAGGTGTTCAAGGACCTGGCACTCAGTGCTCTGGTTTTGTTGACAAGGTGGGGATCAGGACTCGGTGTTCTTGGAGGTCTTTCCCAACCCCAGTGATTCAGTGATTCTGTGGAAGCAGAGCCTGTTCATTTCGTATGCAAATTCCATGGAGCACGTAAACCCCCCGCCCCCCACACACATCTGGGCTCCTTGGCTCCAGATGTGAAGCCTTTGGGGTGGGGTGAGATGCAACATGTGCTGGGAGCCGGGAGGTGGCTGCCAGCCAGGGAAATGCCAGCAGCTTTTTGAAAAGCCACAAAACAAAAGCACTTCAAAGCTGCGCTGTCCAGCGCGCGCCGGCCGCCCGCCTGCCCCCAGCTTTGTCTTGTGGGCTCCTCGGAGCATCAGAGGACTGAAAAGGGCCCTTGGGTCATGAGTTACATTACATCATACGATATCTCTGCTCAAACTCCGTCCTAAACTAGCCAGGGCTGCTTTTCCCATCTAGTCCTCTCCTGTTGGAAGCCCTTCGGAGCCCCCCCTGTGCTCAGAAACACTGTTTGCCTTTGTAACCTAAAGCTCTTTGTGGTCAATCTGTTGCCTTCTGTTGCCGTGCCAGCATTGTCCTCCAGCCGAAGTGGTGCTTTCCCTATCTCCTGCTTCCCCCCTGCTTTCCTTGTGGAGCACAATGCTCCCCTGTCTGCCCCGCTGCTGGGGCTGCAGGCAGGGCACGGATGTGGTGGTGTGGATGGGTGATGTGCTTCAAGGAGATTTGGATGCATGGGGCTTGTCTTATCTGGAGCTGGGGAGGAACAGCTGGGATCAGAACTGACTCTTCTTCCCTTTCTTGCTCCTGTAAAATTAGTCTGCTTGGCTCAGGAAAGATGGAGGAGAACAAAGAAAACGACCTTCAGCCTCCAGTACCTCAATCTTACGCAGCAACTGTAGCCAGACCAAGTACAGTGCCTTCAACTTCGACCATGCCAGGTAAGCACATCTGCCTGCCTTGGGCAGAAGCCACAAGGCCACCTGGGGCAAAGTGGAAAGTGTGCAAGGTTCCAAGGGTTCAACCAGAATCATCTCTTGTGCAGTGCGGACTGGGGCAGCAGGACTTTGGAGCTCACCCCGGTTCATCCCATGTGACAAAAACAGGCCGGGTGTTTTCTGCGCTGCTTCCCGGCACCCTGTGCCAGCACCGCTTCTCCTGGTGCAGAGCTGTGCCACATGGGCCCAAGGCAGAGCAGGAACCACACCCGAGCTCCAGTTTGTGAGCCAGCAGCTGCTGCCAGGTGGTTTCCAGGAGCTGAACCCGTGGGTGTAGAAGTCAGGTCTCGCTGTTTTTGTGGCGACATCGCCACAGATTCTCTGAACCTGTTGTACCTTACCCACAAAGCCAGCACTAAACTGCTGCAGGGAAACACTGGGTGACTGTCTTACTATATTCCCTAGTCTAAGGTCCACACGCAGAGGTAGCTCTTACTCTGAAATGGGTGCTCACATCTGTGGTAGGAGGAGGAAAGCTGCCATTACTCCATCCCTAGTGTCATTCCTTTTCCTTAGTCCCCCAGAGCTCTGTGCTAAACAGGTGATGGCACAGTGTCTGCTGTTTGTTTCCAGCCTCCTTCCATCCACTCGTCCACAACGTTTTGTGGTTTTCCTTGGACAGGCTACTCGGAGGACGGCGGGGCCCTGCGAGGAGAGGTGATCCCAGAGCACGAGTTTGCGACGGGACCGGTCTGTCTGGACGATGAGAATGAGTTCCCTCCTGTGAGCATTCGGGACCCCTAAAACTGCAGCTCAGCCCTCATGCTCAGCAGGAAGTAGTAACCTCTTACAGAAGAGATCCCATTGCCCCCCTCCTCGTCCCAGCTCGCTGTGAAGCCTAAAATAACTGAATTAGTTGTAGGGACAGTGCCAGGAAAGTGACACCCCCACTAAATGGCATCTGGGGATGGGGCAAAGATGATCAAACCTGTTAATTAGAGGCGGATCTGAACAAACTTGCTGTGTCCAGATCCAGGCCTTTGTGCCTTGAGCAGATTTCTAGTATTCCCAGGACTAGTTTTAACTGGAACAACACCATCATTTAGAAATAAAAACTTAATACTCCCTGTTGCATTTACAGTCAGTTGTATTAGTTTATGGAATGCAACTGGAACATACCTGAACCTCACCAGACTTTTCATTTCCAAGCTAACTGAGATGAAAACTCCTTTTCCAAGTACAAAGATGAAAGGAGTAACAGAATTTTGAAACCATTTTATGATTTTCATATGGCGCTTTCTCAGTTACCGTTGGAAGGAGATACTGGGTGTTTAAATCTAACTCAAGCCTGGCAGTGTCTTTCTGGCTTCTTTTTCCTATTCCACACTCATTTACTGTGTTAAGTATCTAACCCCTAACTGGACAGATGTTGGTCTGTGCTGTGATCTGGTTGTAATCAGTGGTGTCTTCATAACAGTAATACATTAATACAGCAGAATACTGTAATGGATTTCAGGTTGCAGCCTTGGCAGGCTTTGGAATCCCTTACTTGGTTTTTAAATATCCTGCTGTTGGAGTTTTGCCTGAAAAGGAGGAAGTAAAAACTTTATCCCAGGATTTGTTCCATGTGCTGAGCTGACCTCTGTAAGGCACGTTCCTGTTAACTGATGCAAAGTGTTACTTAGATAAAAGGTGACTGGCTCATGACTCCCTTTGAACCAACACCACCTAAATCCAGCTCCAGTCACATAACCTTCAGACTGCTCCTCTTTCATTACCTCTGACTTCATCTGCTGCAGACTGGGAGCAGGGGTTTCCTAGTTGTCCCACACACCATTAGCCAAGAAGGAAATTTAAAATGTCTCCTTCTGGTCACAACGGAGAAGCTGGAAGGGGCAGCAGGGCCAGAGAGAGAAATCCTTTGTTTCCTTCTGCTGAACCTGCTCTTGAACTTGTGGTTCGGGGACAAGCAAATGCCAGCAGGCAGGAACCACGCTGCTCCTGAGCGAGCCTCCCTGCTGCGGCTGGGCCGTACAAAAGCAGCCCCAAACCCCTGCTGTACCACAGCAGGTGCCTCATCAAAATGAACTTTGATCTCCCGAAATTCCTGTCGTCGACCTGACAGAGCGAGTGAAGTGTGTAATGTTCGGGAGGAGGAGGAGGTGTGGGAGGGAAATACTCCCTGATAACGGCGGCTTAGCGAGTGGACCTTCCAGATAAAGGCCCTGCACTGGGGTTTGGGGTTTGCCCCTGGCAGGGTGAGTGCACAAGGAGAGCTGGGCAGGATGTTTTGATGCTCTGAATTTCACTGAACTTGGCTGTTTTCTCAGCACTGAGAGACTCGGTCTCGATGACGCGTCCGAGGGGGGTTTCAGGCATCGGTCACCACTCCTGTGTGGAGAAGGAGGGACAGAAAACCTGACCTTATCCAACAAAAATGTTTTGACAGCATTCTGCTTTGCGGAAACATGGGAAGGGTTTTGTTTGTTTTCCAGTGTGCAACAAAAAGACATTTAAAAACCTCAAAACTTGTGACAAAATGGAATATTCACCCGCAGCCCACGGTATGGCTTTGAACTCAGACATGGTTCTGGAGAAACAGCAGTGCTCAAACCCCACAGTTCCTCTCCATTTTGAAACATCTTGTCTTTTCTTGACCTCAAGCGAGACTTCAGAGGCTCAGCTCTTAAAGAGTGAGGAAAAACAGCTTCAGCCTGACATGAAGTCTGTCAAAAACTGCCTCTTCATTAAGTGGAAGGAGGGACAGATCAGAGAAGAGATAAGAAGCCCAAAGAGGACTCGTAAAAAGTGGCCTCACAAGAGGGAACGTGGATGTTGCTGCCGGTTGTGCCAGGACTGCAGAAGGATCCCGCGGCAAGAGGTTAAACCAGTTCAATGACATCTCCTGCATTGATGGGGTGGATTAAGCACTCCCAAGTCACTGTTGATGTGAGGCAGGAAGGACTGAGGTGTTCTGGAGGTGGACAGTGGGCTGAAGCCGTGGGTGAGGAGCAGGTGCCATGCAGGGTGTGCGGGGAGGAGGCTGCGGAGCCCTCGCCCCGCAGGGTCAGAAGTGGGAAGAGCAGGTTATGGGGTGGGAAGAGTCAAACCCAGCTCTGGCTGCAAATGGTTGTGGTGATTACAGCTGTTTTTCTGGTCAGCTGCCCCTGTGCTGAGGGTGTATCAATGAGGGAGGTTTCCAGTGGTGGTGGGAGCTGTTGGTGTGTCCATTGAGCCAGGCAGGGCATCACTTGGCCAGCTCCACTTTTGGGACTCACTGTGGTGGCTGTTCCCACCAAGGCACGGTCAGAACAGTTCTGGGGTAGCGCTGTGAGGCTTGGCAGATGAAATCCTACAGGATTCTGCAAGCAGCACGGCCTGTGTGCACCTGAGGAATGCAGCCAGGGAATCTTCTTAAATATCTTGGGATTCAGAAGGAAAGGGGATTTCTTCCAGCAGATTGCTCGGTGCTTCTCCAGACAAACATGATCCAGCCTGCATTTGGCTGCGGGGGCCAGACGTGATGGGAAGGCTTTATCAAAGAGCCATTTCATTAAGTCAGGTGACACTACATACAGTGGTCACCTCTTCAAAGACAGCTTCCCCTCACTGATAGTCTGCCACTCTTAAAACCCATCTCTTTCATATCGATTTTTGGCTACTCCAAAATGGTTTGGGCAGTTTGCTGTGCTGCCAAAGGACGCTGCTGCCTGTAGGAAGGAGAAATTCAGGGGGGCAGTCTGCAAAGGGGAGAAATCAGTGCCCCAGCCTGGGGTCCACCCAGCCCTCTACCAGGTTGCAGACACATCTTTGGCTCCGTGGTTGCCCAGATTCCTCCTCGCCGTTTGCAGGATGGGGTTTCACTCATCCTGTTGCAGGGATATGGACACTAATTATTTTAAGAGATTTTTTTTCTAACAGCTGGCTGTTAGCAGGGGAAAGGCCACAGATTTCCCAGCGAAGCTCTACTTGTAATTATGTTTCATGGGGGATGAGCGAGTTTGGCAGAGCCTGAATGGCCTCTTGCTCCTGCCCTGATAGCTCAGACTGGCATTTTGGGCAGCTGGGGCTTGCAGGATTAAGCCCAGCTTATCAGTACATTATCTGAGGTCCCCTGGGAATCATGCAATCCTGTGTCAATGCCTCAAAAACAAGGGAGTGATGGTCCTGAAACTCCAGGAGAGACAGATCCTGGGAGGAGGAGCTGGGAGAGCCCAGCTGGGGCTCCAGGTTCACATCCCTCACAGGTCACGTCTGGCAAGGCTGGAGCTGGGAAAGGGGGGATCTGTGCCTGGGCTCATGGTTGGTGCCCACTGGCACCTGCCAGAGGTGCTGCAGCAGCCCCACAGTGCTGCCCAAGCCTCACCCAGGAGCAGGGGCACATCTTACGCCGGGGTCTCCATGGCACGAGTAGCTGATGGGAACTGGGTGAGAGTCCTTGCTGCTTCATGTTCTTCTCTGCTCCTGCTTCACTCTTTCACTCAGAGGCTTTGCTGGTCCTTAGGCTGGGCTTTCCCTCTCCTAATCCTGTCTAACACATGGGTGTCTAGCTCTGGGATCCATCCAGAGGGACACGGTGATGCCCAGCACACGCCTGTCCCCTCCTGCCATGCCAGAGCTGAGCTTTTTGGGAGGCAAATGGGCTTCACTCCCACCAACGTGGCTGTGCTCAGCCCAGTGCCAGCCAGAGGCAAGACACACTTATCACCAAACCAGATGGTTCCCGTTCCCAGGACTGTAAATTTGGGGGAGGGAGGGGGTGGGAAGGGGGGCAGAGAGAGTAAATAAATAAACCTCTCACAAATCTGCCTTTGAATGGAAAGTAAAACACTGCGGGACATCCCTCCCCCTTCTCCTCCCATGTACGTAAAACCAACTGGAAACACACCCTGTTGCTGGGAAAAGTAAGGCAGCTCTGTTTTGATTTTGGTAGATAATCTTGTGCCGTGGAGGTCAGCCGGGCAAGGCGAAGAGGTCGTGATGAGGAGCAAACGTCCACGCAGGACGAGCTGCTGGGAGCGCTCCGGAAGAGCCAGGAATTTCGGAGAACACATCTGAGAGTCCCCCAAGATGAGAACAAAAAAAACCCAAAAACATAAATCTGAGGTGGGCCACACTTTCTCCTACGGTCTGTGTGAGCACCTGGCCCTGTCATAGCCCCTGGTTTAATTTGTGCTGGGTGGGGTGTCAATGTACTGTATATGCACATCGCTCTTGTTTAACAAACTCTATGTTAGAACGACAGTGTAAATGCTAATTTAATCAGATTTCTATGTAACCAGAATTTTATATACCCCATTTTGTCCCTTTTCTAATTTATGCTGTTTTATGTGTATAAATGTACTTATAGGAAGAGATATTAAACTTATGTCTTTGTACAGTATATACATACTATTTTAACCCAGGCAAAGTATTTTTGCAGTGATATTAGAGAAGATGCCATTTGCTATGTCTAAAGACAGAATAAAGTCACAGTCTGTCCCTGGCAGCTTCTGCTGTTCTTTGTGGGGCCCTAAAGATGTCAGTCTGGATTAAGTTTTGGGAGTGGGAAAGTGGGTTTGGGAGCTGGGGGTGGGGGGAGGACAGCTGCTGCCACAGGACCTGACCCACCTGGCCAAGTCTACACAAGTTCACTTAGGCTCAGCCAAAAAAAAGATGTGGGTGTGTAAATCAGAATCAAAAATTGTTTCAGAAAACCCTCACTGAGTTGCTGAAAAATCCCAGTGGTTTCTTAAGTTTCAGTTGCACCTTCATTTCTGCCTTTGCATCTCCCCAGGCCTTTGCACCTGCCCAGAAATGGCCCCATAAGGGCTGTTTCACCCCACCCGTGCCCCTGGCACCACCTGTTCCCCCACACCTTCCCAGAAAAAGCCTTCCCCAAACACTGGAGCTTGGGGGTGTGTCACAGCACAGTCCCTGAGCTCTGCTGTGCGGGACAAGCTGAGCATCCTGCCCACACGGGGAGCAGCTCTCAGGGACAGCCCAGGACCCCTTTCCTTCCACAGTTGTGTCTTACCATGGCCCCACTAACAAACCTCCCCAGGCAGCTGCTGGGGCAGGTGCTCCATTTCCCAGAGCGCTCACCTCGTGCCAGCCGGGAATTTTCTCTCTGCAGCCACAGACTTCCAGGTTCTCAGCACCAGAAGGGATGTTTGCTCAGAGGCCCCGTCCTCCTCTGCCCTGTGCTCCCACCAGCCGCTCCTGTAACTCCCCTTTTAGAGGGAAAGCCAAGCAAATTTCCCAGAGGAATTCTCTCCCAAAAATGCCAGCTCTCACAGAAGGTAGTTTTAATCCAAGATCTGGCTCTTTCCCAGCTAAAGAGCCCTACAAAAAGCCTTCCAAATGCCCAGAGCCAGCAGGTTCTGCAGTGCCCTGCTCTGCAGCAAAGGGGACCCTCTGTGCGCTGCCCCAGAGCCGCAACCACCTCACCTCCCTGCTCCGAGCAAAGGTGACCCAGCCTCCATCCACGGCCAGCCTCCAGCCTGGAGCCAGCACATCCCATTCACGGGCACCAGACTGGGAAAGGAGCAGCCTGAGCAATTATTTGCTCAGAGACAAAGCCGTGCTGTTCTTCTCTCCGTGTGAAAACCCAGCGCGGCCGCGGGAGCCCCGTGGCACCGGCAGGCCACGTGCCGTGCGTTGCAGCAGGGAATCACGGCTGGATCCTTGGAATAATCCGCAACCGACACGTTGTCTGCTGCGATGTCCTCCAGAGCTTGGGCGTAAGCCCTGCTGATCACGGGCAGCACCGCCTGGTACTCTCTGGATGCCACATCCAGAGGCTCCTGCTCCTGGATGTCGCGATCCAGGTTGAAAATGAGGGGTGGTTGGTGGTGCTCAGCCGGCCCGGTGCTCCCATCGCAAGCCATCGCCCCTCCTAGGGAGGAAACGAGGGGAAAACCCTGGAGTTACGGGCGGCCCAGGGATCACCTCTGTACTCCTCACAGCCCAGGCCCACCCTGTCCCAGCTTTTAGTACAAGGGTGTTTCTGGGGCCAAAAACGCTGGGCTGCAGAGCTGGGTTGGCCCTTGAATTAACCTGAGTTGGATTCCACCTGTATCTGCAGGGATCCAAGAATTCCAGAAGCTTTCTCCCGGACTTTGCAATCTCTAACAGGGACACAATACCTGTGGTGTAAAAGGCCTTGTACTGAGCCAGCCTCAGCGCCTCGATCTCGCCGACCTTCCCAGCAGCCCCACTGTTGGGGTGGAGCAGAACCTGTAGGAAGGACAGAAAAGTGCCTCTCAGCCCATGACAGGGAAAACCTGCTCCACCTGTGCACCTATTTACAGCCACCACTTATCCCCTGGACTGAGCAACCAACAGAGTTTTGATTGCTGAAGGGTGGGATGGCAAAAGGACCCAAGGAAACACCAACATCTCCCTTTGCCTTCCTGGTTCTTCAGGATCCTCTGAATTTACCTCCCCAGACCATTTCAATGTCAAGAAAGTGATCACAAAGGTGCAGAGGCTTTCAGCAGAGCAGGATAGAATATCATAGAATTATAGTTTGATTTGAAAGGGACCTTAAAGACCATCTAGTTCCAACCTCCTGCCATGGGCAGGGACACCTTCTACTAGCCCAGGTTGCTCCAAGCCCCATCCAACCTGCCCTTGGACACTTCCAGGGCTGAGGCAGCCACAGTTTCTCTGGGAAACTTGTGCCAGGGCCTCCCCACCCTCACAGGGAAAAATTTCTTCCTAACATCTAACCTAAACCTCCCCTCTTTTCATGTAAAACCACTCCCCCTTGTCCTACCACTGAATGCCGTGCAATATCTGGGAGCCGGGACGGTCCCGGGCGCTCTGTCACCCACCCCCGGGTGCTCCAAGGGAGCCAAATCCCTGCCTGGAGCCAGGAGCCAACCCCGAGCTGAGGGTGAGCTCATGGAGAGGCCACACGGGAAGGTGAGGTGCTGGAACATCATCCCGTGTCTGTCTCCACCACTGACTCACCCCGCTGTGCGAGGGCTCCCTTCCCTGACAACAGCACAGGGAACGGGCTGAGAAGGAAGGCAAGGAGGGAAGGGTGGGTCGAATCTCTCCCCCTCCATATTTAGGACACTTGTTCCACACAGGACAGCTGCTCTGGCACACGGGAGAGAGGAGACAAGTGAGCTGGACCGTCCAGCAGCTCCTCTGCTCAGATCAGATCCGCCGCGGAGCCAACGGCTTCACTGAGGGATGAGTCACTTTGAGGTTTCCTCCCTGGGATTCGAGTTTAAAAGTGATTCAAGAAATTTCCACTGTGCTAAAAAATTAGAAACATCTGCTGGCGTTGTAGGCAGCTGTGGTGCCAAGTTTAGTAACAGCACTCACAGCTGATGAGCGTGGCAATGCCTGAGCAGGTGCCCGGCACAGAGCACCCAGATGTCCATCCCACAGTGCCCAGCACGGAGCATTCCAGCCCCCCTGGGCACCCAGAGATGTCCATCCTGCGCTGCCTGGTCTGGATGTGGCCACTGTCTTCAGGGCCCAGGTGGTACCTCTTTCAAGAAATGCCAGGATTCAGGGTAGGGGTGATTTCCGAATGCTCTCCATTTCCTTTACCGCCTTTTGGAATTTAGTTTATGTTTTAGGGAAAAAACCAGATGGGTGTAAAGTAGAAGAGGTGGTGCAGTGTGAGCTGCTGCAAGGAGGAACCTCTGCAGCAGAGTCCCCTTCTGCTGACGCTCCTCAGTCAGGATAAAACAGCTCCAAAGCAGGAATCAGCAAATATTCAAGGCCCCGTGAAGCCAAAAATGGGAACTGAACCAATTAATCTGCCTCCAGCTTTAAAGCTTTGCCTACACCTTTAGCAGCACAGCTGGGATACTGCCAGCCCCATGTAAGGGCACTCAGATCTCCCTTCCTACCAACAACCACGTTCCTAGACCTCTTAAAACCCCTCACTAAGGAAATCTGATATAATTTACTGCATATTAAGAAGCTTGTTTCAACTGAGCCCTTTCAAGAAACATTCCCAGGTCTGGAACTCTTCCATTAAGCTGTGACTTTGTTATTTCAATAAATAAAAAACTGGAAAAGGAGGGGGGTGAAAAGCCTTTTCTCCCCAGAAAACCCACTGCCTGAACTCGGTGCAGTTGTGCATCTCTCTCCCATTCAGCCCTGACACCCAGCAAACCACTGTTCCCAGCACACCACTGCTGCCTGCAAACCACCATTCCCACTAAACCATCACTCTCCACACACCATTGCTCCCAGCAAACCATCACTCCCAATAAACCATCACTCTCAGCACACCATCACTCCCAGAAAACTATTGCTCCCAGTAAACCATCGCTTCCAGAAAACCATCCCCTTCCGGCAAACCATCATTCCCAGCAAACCACCACTCCCCTCCTCCCAGCACTGCACGTGCAGAGGAGGGTTAATCCCAAGGAACACAGCAGAGCACGTTGGCCACATCCCATCCGCTTCCCTGCTTCATCTCCCAGTTCAGCAGAGGGTTCCAGAAATACAAAGCAAATACCAAACCCCTGATGGACACAGAAAGCAAATCCAAGATCCCGCTGGGAGCTGGCTCACGGTGCTCGCAGGAGGGTGGACTTTAAAAGCAAAGTCAGGATTCACCCGTGGGACTGCTATTAAAGCCACTTTTTTTTTTAATCTTTTGGTTCTGCAAAAATCTCATGGAACTCTGAGACAAACGTGAGGCCATCCTGCTTGTCCTGCAAACTGTGTTTTTTTGGGGCTTAAAGGAGCTGGCAGCAGCTGGTTGCATGGACAGAGCTGTGGGATATGGGGTGGGCTGCCCCGATGGACACGGAAACAACGGGCACCTTCCCCAGCCACGGAGCTGGGAGAAGGAGGGCTTTGTTACATCTTGATCTGGCACGATAAATAAAGGGATACAACCAAGTGTGAGCCCCTGGGATCTTCTCTTCCCCACACTGATGTACCTTTTGTGACTGGGAAGGAGACACACCACAGGCCTGAGCATCTCCAGGATGGTGTCCCTGGGATTGTGGCACACAGGAAGGTGCCAAGCTGCATGCACAGGCATTTCTACCCATAATCCCAGATTTGTGAGTGAGACGCAAAGAAGGCTTCATTAACCCAAAGCCCTTTTACCCTGATACCCCAAGCCCAGCTTGGTACAGCACCCAGCCCTCTCCAGCTGCCCTCCGCCTCCTCCAGGGCCAGGGGTGATGCTCCTGTGGGTCCACACATCATCAGCTCTGAGCCTTTTTCCACCCACACTTACCTGTTTCAGCTCAGAACACCTGCCGTCAGGGGTGGTGTGTCACTGGGGGGTGGCTCTGCCTTACCTTGTGCCCCTCATCCGACCACCCAAAGAGAACTGGGGACACATCCAAGCCGTCAAAGTGTCTGTTTGGGGGCAGGGCCGCCCCAGCCAGGGCCACCAGCGTGGGGAAGATGTCCAGGGTGCTGGGGAAAGAGGTGGCTGCCATCAGTGCAAGGAGCAAAAATCCCTGCAGGCTCCCTCCCAGCTCAACCTGCACCCCACCACCCCTCGAAACGCGCCTTGAGGGGGGTGGCAGCTGCTTCCCAGCACCCACCCCAACAGCCGGAGAGGTTAAACCCGGCTTCCAGCGGCGGCTCCGGCCCCGGCAAGCCCCGGCTCCACGTATCTCCCACCCCCAGCCGGCTGCTCGCCAGGCGCTGCGGGTTCAGCCAGGATGTGCCTCCCCCCGCGGGGCCGGGGCACGGCGGGGCAGCCCCTGCTGAGCCCCCCGGACACGGGGGGAAGGCGGCGGGTCGCCCTCCGGGGAAAGTGCAAGCGCAGGGAGTTTTCACGCCAATGACAGCACAGTCCCGCCGCCCCAGGAAAACGCGGTCTCGGCTTTCGCCCGGAGCTGCTCGAGCAGGAGCGCCGGGATGGGGCAGGAGCGCCGGGATGGGGCAGGGGCGCGGTGCCGCTCCGCAAATCCCACCCAACCCCGGCGGCGCTCCCGCACACAGCCCCCCGAGCCTGCAGGGGCCTCGGACACAGCGGAGCCCTCGGGGCTCCCCCGGTGCGCAGGGACACGGGGAAGGAGCAGGTGAGCCGCAGTCCCCCCGGCTCCTTTGGGATGCGCAGAGGGACCGTCACTGCCCCCCCACCTGCTGCCTGTGGCTCAAAGCAGGGCTTGGCCGTGGCAATTCCCCACCACGGCGGTCCTGCCCCCACTACGGTCCTGTCACCGCGTGTCTCCTGCCCGGAGCGTGATGGCAGCTGAGCGGAGAGAAAAGAGCCCCGGGCTTAACGGCCCCCGGTTCTCCCATTCAACAAGTTTTAATTTAGCTGCTAAGAGACGGAGAGAACAAATAAGAACAAACACTGCTGCGAGGCAGCCCCGGCCGGCGCGCTCACGGAGCCGGCCCCGCGGCCAGGCGAGCCGGGAGGCGCCCGAAGAAATCCTGGCTCCCCTCTGCATCCCTGCAGCACCTCGCCGGGGTCACTCCAGGTCCCCCCAGAGTGGCAGCCCACCTGGGCAGCGTGCCCCTGGTCCCGTGGGTGCTCAGCACCCTCAGGATCTGGATGCTTGCAGGGTGGGACCAAGCAGCCCCAATGCAGCAGATGAAAATATGCTCTCGAAATCATCACCTCGTGGGGTGGGAGGACAACATGACTGAGGACAGAGGTAGCCGAAGATCCCCGTAATCGTGAGCAGATGTAACCCAAAGAAAAAGGCATGAAGAAGTAGGATTTTGGTCAAAGTTGGCATCAAAGCCAAGGCCTCGCTAGCAGGCACATGCCAGAGGGTGTGGGGGAAGCTGCGCTTAAGGGAAAGTGGAAGCCACACTGCCAACCCCTGTCCTGGCCAAGAGAGGCTTAACAAATAAAGTCACCCCAGCACCCTGCTGCTGCCTGAACACTGAGGGAAAAGGGCCCAGGGATCAGCAGCTCCCTGCCTGTGGCCCACAGGGCAGAGCTGTGCGGGGCGATGGACATCCCAACATCCCGGGCGGGACGTGCTGGGAGCACTGCCCTGCCACGGCAATGAGCATCCTGGTATCCTGGGCACAACGTGGCAGGGAAGGCTGCCCGGCCCAGAGATGAGGGGGTGCAGGCAGCTGCAGGCAGCTGAACCAGCTCTGCCTGCGCTCTGCCAGCCCGCCCAGCCCCACGCCGCTGGCACGGCCAGGATGGTGCAATCTGCTTCTTCACCACCCTCCTGACCTACTTCTTCCGTGCCCTACTTCGGGCTGGGGCAGGGAAGGGCAGAGGCACAGCGGGTGGCTCCAACAATTAAACGTAATTAAGAAAAGCCGACAAAGCAGTTTTTCTGCAGAAACCAGCGTGCAGGTGCAGGTCTGTGGTGGTGCATCAGCATTTCCCTGCTGGTTCCAGCTTCCCCGGCCCCCGGGCACGCTCACCCTCACTCACCTCCCTGCTCTGGGGAGGACATGGAGCCAAGAGGTCCTGCCCAGTCCCATCAGGCTCTTTGCCCAGGTGGCAAAGGCTGTCAGTGTTTCCATAACCCCAGGGGCAGAGGAGGTTCATGTGGATGGATAACGCCTGCCCTTGCTCAGCCCTGTCTGTTCCCGGGGATCCCACCAGGCAGAGGGTCCCTCTGGGTGTGCAGAGGGTTCCCAGCCACGCCTGCACACAGGTTTCATTCCCTGCCCAGCTTTTTGGACTTGCCCATCAGCTGGGGGAATTTCAGCTTCCCTATCGCACACGCTGATCTTCGGGGGTGTCCCCAAGGGTGACTCTAAGTGCAGGGAGAAGCCACCTGTCCTGACACACTCAGAGTACCAAGAAACTCCTGCCCTCCACATCCCTCCAAATCCTTCCGTGACCCTCCACTTTCCCTGTCCATGAGCTCAGGCCATGGCTGGGACCACAGCAGTGAAACCTTCCTGAGCTTGACCCCATTGTTCGTGTCCCCCAGCCCAGCTCCTGTGCTGCCTCCCAAAGAGGGAGTGTCTCATCCCACACAGCTGGGCATGGTCCCTTGGCAATGCCAGGCTGTGCTGGGGGGGACACTGGGTGTGCTGTGACTCCTGGGGAGCTACAGTCGCTTTCCAAGCAGTGCAGCACAGCCCCTGCCTCTGCTGGATTTCCAGCTGCCCAACCTGCCAGACTGGAGCTGGGAAATGCAGGAGATAAGGTCTACTAGGAGATAACCTGGGCTTGAGAATTCCAGGTCTTGGAGGCAGGGCTGGAGGGGAGGCTGGTGGGACAGGGGGATGGAGACAGGCCCTGACCCTGCATGTCTTGCCCTGGCTGCCCAAGCAGGGAGGAGCTGGCAGCTCTGCCCCATGTCCTGTGGAGGGGAAGGGTTTGGGGGTGAATCCGTGAGGTGCTACACACACATTCTGTCAGACACCAGTGACTCAGCTTATGGCTCAAACCTTCCCCTGCCTGCAAAAACCCAGCTCCCAGAGCTGCCCTCGGGCCATGTAAGGAGTGAGTGGCTCCAGCTTATCTCATGGACCTTAGAAACACCCAGACACCTCCCCAGGGCCCACCAGCCAGGACCTGCTTCCAGCAGCTGGGGCATTCTTTCCCAATGCCCAGCAACCCCACCTCCCTGACCTCCTTTCCCAACTCCCAGCAACCTCCTCGTCCCACCACCCTGGCCTCTGCCATCCTGTGCTCCAGGGATGAAAGGAGATTGGGCATCCCACCACATTTGACGCAAGGAGAAGTGCAAGTCCCACGTGGAGGGGTGCAGTTGCTGCCTGCAGAGGGGCAGTATTGCTGCAATAAGGACCCCCTCCCCCATTGCCACCCTCCCTGGGGAGCCGTGGCGCGGGGGCAGCAGCCCTTCCCCTCCGCTCCCGCCGGATCCCGGCCCGGCCGCATCCTGCAGGGGTTGCCAGCGCCATCTCCCCGGCCAGCCTTTCCCACAACCGCACCCTCCTCCACATAAAGCCATTCACAAACCACAAAGCCTGAGCCTGCTCCTTGGTGGGGAGAGAGAACATCGTCATCTTTTAATTATCGGGAGGCCCTCGGCCACCGCGGCCAGGAGGCACACGGAGCCCAGCGGCGCTCGCGCCAACCCACCAGCCTCACAAAAAGCCCTTTCAAGCTCCTCTTTGCTGAAGCATTAAGTCTTGGGAGAGGACAAAAGTACAGTCTGGCACGAGGCACGGAATAACCAGTGCAGGCAGCTGCTGCTGCCAAAACCCAGGTGGTGACCTGGGGATGGTGGGTCCTCCCAAAGGGGGGTGGAGGGGCTGCCCCGCTCCCCGACGGGCTCTCACCTGAGCAGAGCACGGCTCGTCCGCTTGGCAGGGACGTGGCCAGGCCAGTACACCACTGCTGGCACACGGTGCCCTCCTTCCCAGGTCGTTTGCTTTGCTGAGCTCCCGCCTGCAAGAGAACAGGGCAGCGCTCAGCACCCTGCTGAGATGGGAAACCTCCTGACCCCGGAGTTTCCCTGGCAGAGCAAACGTTCAGAGGCAGAAATGGCACAAATTGCCCCAAAAGGAGGGTGATTTTGCTGGAGAGGATCTGGGTCAGGGGAGGGAGAAGAGTTACAGGAGTTTTTCAAAGAAATAGGGAAAGGGAAACAAAAAGAAAAAAAGGGGCTCAGTTTGGCACTGCTTTGTGTTTCTCCAGCGAGTGATGAGAAATGCAGCTGCTGCCGGAGCCCTCACATTTCCATCCACTTTTGATGTCAGGTGAGAAAATGGAGCAGGCAGGAAATGTTGGAATTTGTTCCAGGGACTGCTGCCCTCAGCAAGGAACAACACTGACAGGCCCCCCCCCACCCTGGCCTGTTGGAAACCTGCCTCATTAAAAACACCGTCCTGCTAATAACCCTCCTGTCAGCTAATGAACCTGATCCGTCGTTTCCCTGACAGCACCCAAAGCACCCCTGCTCTGCCCTTGGGTTTGAGATGCTCTGCATGGCACGGAGAAGCTGCCCAGTCTCCCTTCCTCCATCTGGAGTGCTGAGCACAGGGATGGGGGTGCTGAGCACCAAAATGCGAGTACTGAGCATCCAAAGGGGTGGAAGTGCGTTGGAAAGCCTCTGTCTTGGCTGTAGCCCAAAGGGCCCCAGGCAGCTGAGGTGGGGGCGGGTGGGGGGAAGGGGCTGGGAATGGGGCAAACAGAAAATCCCAACGCGATTCACCGAGCAAACTTCCCAGGAGCAGCCTTTGTCCCGCGCCTTTCAGCGTGCACATGGCAACGGCGCTCGCCCAAAGCCATTTCCTCCGGGCACAGCCAAGAGAGGCACGGCCACCCCGCACTCCTCCGAGCCCCTGTGCCGGTCCCCAGCCCAGCCCAGCCTCTCCAGGAGTCACTCCCTGATCCTTCAGGCTGATCCACGCTCCCAGGGAATGCTGATGCACCCACAGGGACACACAGGGCATGGATGCTGCGGTGCTGGTGCCACAAGGGCTAGGCGTAGTTTCTGATCCTGCTGCCCATCCTGCTGGCACATCCTCACTCTCTCCCGTTCCCCACGTAACCTTTTGGTGTTTCCCCACAGAGGACATCTCCTTGGGGCCTCCACAGTGGGACACAGCCAGCATTGGGATCTCCTTTGGCCGTTGGAAACGTAACAGTGCTTCTAACACACATCATGTATGGCTGAAGCGAGGTGTCTCCCCTGCCCTCAGACACCCCAGGAAACCACAGCAATTACAGCAATTAATATCAATCCCCAGCTCTGCACATATGTTAAATAACTCGTCCTCCTGGATGCATTTCCACAGCTTTTCCATGCACGGTCAAGGGTCTCTGGAAAGACAGCAGAGTGGGGGAATTCTCTCCAGCCACCCCAGTGCCTCTGGCTGGTCAGGACATCGGAGCAGCCCATGAATGAGGTCACATTAACACTTTTGGGCAGCAAATGGGGGCTGAAACACCCAAACCCAACCAGGGAATTTTCTCCATCCAACCAGGGATGAGGCAGCCCTGTTGCTGTGGGGACTTTCCAGGCTTTCCAGGAAAGCTGAACTGTGCATTCCCGTGGTGGGATGAAAACCTTGGTCCCGCCACACACAGCAGGTCCTCAGCACAGGGACACCAGGTCTGGAGGCTCCCAAATCAGTCTCAAAACAGGCCCAGCATCACAGCTCCAAAATGTATCTCTATCCAAGTATCCCCCCTCGCTGGGCTCTTGGCCCCAAGGTGGGAAACAAATTTTCGGGGTGGGCTGAGGGCTGTAGGAATCTCCCCAGCCAGAGAAAGGGGCAGCACACATGAGCACGCTGCTTTCTCTCAGTGAGGACCGACTCCAGTTACCACCTGAAATCAGTGGAAAACACCCCTGGAATTTGGGTTGGAGCCTAAAAGGAAACACCAAGCTAGATGACAGCAGCCTGTCCTCCCCTGCCCTCCCGCTCCTCAGGGGCTTTCTAGTGCTGGGGGATGATTCCCTCGGGAGGGGACAGCCAAGCATCCCACCCCCCAGCACCCAGGGGCGGGTGTCTGTGGTGCCAGCCCTGCCGGCAGCAGCCCCGTAACGCCGGGCTGGCTTTCAAAACATCCGTGCAACAACCAGCCGAGGGATTTCCGAAGTCATCCTTCCAGCCGGTGTTTACAGCCAGCTCGGAGTGCCCTGCCAGCCTGACCTCCTCCCCAGCCTCGGCCACGGCCAGGATCCGGGTGTTTTCCCAGGGTTGGAAAAGGGGCCGTGTTTTCCTCGCCCTGTTCCCGAACGCCCGCACTGCCTGTACCATCTGCTCCGGCTTGTGACCGGTGGTTGCTCAAGAGCAACCCGGGCCGTCAGCAGGGTTTGTTTACTAGAAAATTAAGGTTACAAATTTCATTCCCGGGGCCAGCCAGCCAGCCGGCCGGCCGGCCGAAGGAGGAAGGGCCCTGGGAATGTGAATGGGAACGGGAACGGCGAGCCAGCCCGAACGGCAGCGCTGGCCCAGGGAAGTGGCCACGGTCGCACGGCCTGGGTGTCAGGAAGCGGAGGAGGGACGAGGCGCTCCCGCCCTGCTGACCCCGGGCACGGGGGGGGGGAACCGAGCCTGGCACGTTATGCTGCGTAACACAAGCAGAAGTGGGAAACGCCTGACTCATGAATGTTTTCTGGCCGAAATAAACCCGCCAAGCAGATGGCTTGGCCGGAAAAGGAGGAAAGATGGAAAGAAGATAAAAAAAAAAATAAAAAAAAAAAATTAAAAACACCCCAAGAAAACGGTGGAGAGAAAGGAAAGCGAAGTCCACGGGGCGCGGGGAGGGTGCCGGGCAGGATGGGGCTGAGGGCTGCAAGACCCTGCTGGAGCTGATGGCAACATCCAGTCCCCAAGCCAGCACCAGTCACCTCAAGTTCTGGGGTAACAGGGACCCCAGACCCACACCCTCCCAGCAGTGGTTTTAGGGGACTGTTCTGGGGAGTGTTCAAGCCCAGGGCAGCCACCAGGGAAAGGCTGGGGGTGGAATGCTCCCCATGTCCCCCTCGATGGGCAATGAAGGGATTTGTGGAGCAACCCCCCTGCACCCCTGGGGACCGGCAGACTCCCCCTCCCAGCTCTGCCAGGTTACCTCGCTGCCTCTGCCAGGCCCCCACGAACGGCCCCAGGCGTCCTGCCAGCTCACACTTCTGTGCCCAGGGGCCATTGTCACCTGCAAGAGAAAGAAATGTGTCCATGAGTGACACCAGGACCAGAGCGTGGGAGGGGACACCTCCAAAGTGGGGCGGTGGGCAAGGACAAGTGACCCTTCCATGCCTCCTTCCCATCCCTGTGATGCCTCCCCGCACGGGCAAGGGCCGCAGGATGATTGATTTTGAATTCTAACAGTTTGTTTCCAAGGGATGAGCCCTGGGTGAGGGGCGGGCGGGTGGGTGGGTGGGGGGAAGGGGAGCGGTTGCCACCAGCTTTGGGCGCTAATGAGCAGTTCCTGTCCTCAGGAGCAAGACATCCTCATTAGGGAGGCTGCTCAGCCAGAGCGGATTTGGGCTTCTTAATGAGTGAGGATTTGTGGCTTAATTGGGCACGGCCCCACCGGTTCAGCCCCGAAGGGGGGTGGCAGGGTGAGCGATGCCCAGCGGAGTGGCTGCAGTGCCCTGGGACCCCCATGCCCCCGAGGTGACCGCTCCCCATCGGTGGAGCAGCTGCAGCGTCGAGGGTGGGGGACAAACACAGGTCCTTCCCCCCCCCGACCCACCCCCACGGGGCAGGGACAGTCGGCAGCGTCACCCCCCAGCCCTGCAGCCGCCTCTCCTGCCGTACCTGTGAACCACAGCAGCGTGTTGCCCTTCCCGTGGCTGTCGGCCACCTGCTTTATCCGTCCCACCAGGGCATCCATCTCGCTCAGGGAGGCCCCGTAGATGCCCCTGCCCGAGGAGGGGGCTGGCTGGGGGTCCCACAGCGGGACGTGCATGTGGGCCAGAGCCAGGTAGAGGAAGAAAGGTCGTCCACTCTCGCTGCACAGGAGAGAGAGGGAGAGCGTTCGGCCTTCAGGGCAAGGCAGTGGCAGGAGGTCATTGGGGTGGTGGCACTGCCAAGCCTGGGGACACAGACTGGTAGCCCTTCCACAGCTCCTGGGGGAAAAACGCCCTATGTGCATCACCTGGCTGCAAACCCTTGCAGGGGGGGATGCTTGGCCTCTGCTCCTGCTTAGATCTCTCCCCGTGGCCCCCCCCCCATTGTCAACTGTCCTCCTGTTGGGACAGACTCGCCCCTTTCTCCATCTCCAGTGGCCAAACACCCTGCACTGGTGCATCCCAGGCACCCACCCACTCCACTCCCCTCTTTCAGGGGCCCATTTTGGCCCTCTGTTCCCCTCTCCAGCAGATCCAGATCTGCCTGGATCTGACAGCGACGTGGGCAGAGGATGAGCCAGAGCAGGACACCCAGGCATGGCCTTGGCACTGCCGAGCAGCCCCGGACAGGGATCGCGGCACATTCTCCCGCCGAGCGCTGCTCCACTGCCTGCTCACTCCTAAATCATCAGAGGACATGTCCTGTTTGCTTGTTTACAGCTATATTTATCTCCTCCAACGAGTCCTGCTCTTCCTCAGGGACCTCTGAGGGGAAGGGTGGGATGGCCAGCAGCGGGGAGGGGCCGGATCCTGGGGACGTGTCCCAGCCCGCGCACGCGCCCGGCTCCGGCTGCCCCATCGCTGCCTCCAGAAAGCTTTCAGGGCCCCTCTGACGTGTGTTTCGGCACTTCCTTCCTTTACCCGTCACCTGGGATGGAAAATGAGTAAAACCCATCCCACCTGGAGCTGCCCCATCCTCCCCCATGGCACTGGAGCCCTGCAGAGGGCTGTGCCCAGCCCCTTGCAAATCGCCTCCGCAAAAGCCGTGTGAGGCCTTTTCCCAGGGCATGCCAGAGACCCTGGAGCAGGGAAAGCTGCTCCCCCTGGCTCGCATCCCACCACTCCAGCATCCAGGTGAACCCATGGCTGCGGTGTTCAGCTGAACATCCCGCTTGCTTATCACAAGGACATCTCAGAATTGTCCTGGATGGAGCAAACGTTTAATCGATAACTGAAGACAGGAGTCCCTGACTTTTGCTCCCACGCTCAGTGTGCTCGAGCAGTGCCACGTCTCACTGTCACAAATTGCTCAACCTTGACATGTCTGCTTAGAGAAACACCGAGATGGCAAATCCTGTGTTCTTTTGTTGCCCTGTAATGAATGAGTCAGGCAGGGGAAAACTGGAATAAGCCATCAAAGGGAAGGAGAGAAAAGGCAGGCACCTGCTTAATCCTGTTCTCCGTGAACGCAGATAACCCCAAAACACTTCTGGGAGTTTAAAGGTTTTTCCTATTAACCTGAGGCTCACACACTTGGTTTCACAGTCAAACAGCATCCTGGCAGCCCAGAGAGCTTGGACAGGAGGGGGGATTGCTGCTGCCCTACGGCCCGGATCCTGGGTACCCTCAGCATCCTGACCACATGTCCAAGCCATGTCACAGACAATGCTTGGTACCCAAAGGGGTAACTATAGATATTGTGCAACAAAACAGCACCCAGGTTTATAAGGAGCCATTTCACACAGGCTGCTCCCTGCCCAGCCTTTTGTTCATCCCCATCACACGAACCTAACCCCCAGGACCCCACTACTGCGGCCCTTCCCTGGGTCTGCACTATCCCTGGATGCAGACATGGGATGGGCTGGGACTTGGCTGCCCGGCAGCACTTCCTCTCCTCACACTGCAGGGAGGCATTTTGCAAAGTCACAGCTCGTAATCCGCCAATAATGGGGATTAAAATTATGCAACCCATCCCCAGGGCTCTGGACCGTCATTTGGAGGAGCCACTTCGCTCCTGAGGGACGAGCACAGAAGGGCACCTCATGTCCTGTGAGCCTGGGGGAGGCAGAGCTTGAAGCTCAGGGATCTTGGAGTGCTTTAGCCACAAAATGGATCAAACCCCTCATACAGGGCAGGTTCAAAACCCTCCGGGTGCTGTTCTGGTCCCACTGGCAGAGCTGCTGTGGGCAGCTCTCCCATTGCAGCACCTCTCCCACACCCTGCAAGCACTTCATACCCAGGGAGGCATCTCCACTGCCCTGTTGCCACTGCAGAGATGGAGGAATGGAGGACAGATGGAAGGAGGAGGACAGATGGATGGAGGAGAGAGGGATGACAATGTTTCCCTCCCTCTGATTCCCACTAGCCAGGACCTTGCTATACATTCCCCCCAGGAAGGAGGCACAGCCCAGCTCAAATGCTTTGACCTTCCTCACAAATGGTGGTTTTAAAAACACGCAGTCCCTTAGAGGAGATGCACCAAAAGGCTTCCACGGTGTCCCTACAGGACACCAGCGTCCCTTTCAGTGGCTTCTCCCACCTCCAGCGGGAAGCCAAGCCGCGGAGACCCCGGATCTGCTCCCCAGGAACCACGGGGCAACACCCACCTCCCCCAGCACTGCAGAGGACTCGCAGTGACCCGGGTGCCCTCCCAGCAAAGGGGACAGGGCACAGCAGGTGTCCCCTCGGTCACCTCGCCCGCCGGATGAACCGCGCCGCCTCCTCCGCGTAGCGCCTGGCCAGGCTGCCGAGGGCGACGGGCTGTTGGACGATGGTGACGTTCTCGAAGAGAGGAAGAGCCACCTCAGTGTAACAGTCCTTCCTCGCCACCCTGCTGGGAAGGAGTCGCCAAACGCTTGTAAAGGCAGCGGGGACCGGTGTGGGAGCAGGCACGGAGCCTGGCGGTTTTCCTGGCCCTCAGAAAGCCAAGGAGGGTCTGTGGGATTGACCCTCCTTCCCAACCTGCACCCTGCTGTGGGGTGCACAGGGGTGAAACTGGGTACGTGGAGCATAAGGGGAGGTGACCACAGCAAAGGGCAGCTCTCGGGGCCGGGGACACTGATGCAAACACCCACCTCCCTGTGCCAGCACCCGAATCCCTCACGCCCCGTACCTGGCAGCTGCGCCGTGCCACGGGCAGGGCGGGCAGGGCGGCAGGTTGTACCCGGGGGTGTCCGTGCAGCCCATGTCGTGGCTGTAGGGGATCCCAAAGTAGTAGTCGAAGCCTGAGAGGCAAGCGAGGGTGTCAGCGGGGTCGAGGTGACCGCAGGGCCCTCAGCTCGTCCCCGCTCGTCTCCGCTGGCACGGCCCTTACCGCGGGAGTTGGGGTGATGGCGGCCGTGGTGTCCCAGGTGCCACTTGCCTGCGTGGAAGCCACAGAACATCATTTCAGAGGTTACACAGCTACAGCCACCACCAACCGTCACCCACGAGGTGCCCACAGCGCTGGGGGCTTTAATCTTGCTACAAGAAAGGCTCCTTGTTTGTGCTGGCCGTGTTTCCAGAATGCCGTCTATTTTTGCAGAAACCCAGAAAAAATGCATAAGGTATCTCATGCCTGTGCAAAGCGAGTGTTTCCAGCCTTAAAAGGCTCTTTCATGGGTTTGTGTTCTGAGCAGACGGCTTTCTAACCCCTCCCAAACAGCCAGCTTCACCCTCTGACCTCCGGCACGCGCTTGCTCCCACCGAACGCGCTGATCCAAGAGGGAGAACTCCAAAAACTGTGGGGGAATGGTGAAACCGAGGGATTTTCTGTTAGCATGACGTGTGCACCAGCAGGAGCTGCAGGTGCAAAGGGCTTGTGCTGGCTGGGGGGGACCCACGGTGACAGAAAGGTGCCCGAAGTCACAGGGCTAGCGGCACCGACCGTGGCGTGGGATGCAGGATGGCAGAGCTGCCGAGCACAGTCGTGTTTGCTCAGGAAAACCCAGCACATTCCTGGTGAGGTGAAGCAATTAGAGCTTAAATTGGAGAAGTCTGGATTTTCAGGCGGCGTGGTACATTTGAAAAGGAAGATTTTAATCTTGGGATTACATAATCCCAGGGAGATGTGTGAAATCTCTCACACGTGACCCTTTAGACTCTCCTTTCACTGCCAGCGTTCCACTTAAGAACCTGCAGCCGCCCTCCTGCGAGGGACGGGCACGGGCACCTCTGCCACCCCTTGTCACCTCCCCACCCTCGCTGCCCCCTTGGCGTTTTGGGCATTACCTATAGCCCCTGTGCTGTACCCAGCCTCCTGCAGGACCTCGGCCAGGGTGGTCTCGTTCAGGGGGAGGCCACCGACCGATGTGATGGCGAAGTTGTGGGTGACCCCGTTGCGCACCCCGAGGCGCCCCGTGAGCAGCGAGGCGCGGGACGGGGAGCAAGTGGATGCGGCTGAGTGGAAATCAACGAACCTGGAACGTTAAAGGACCCTTTGCTCACAAGCCCCTGCAGGCTCCAACGCTGCCCCGTCCCTCCCTGCTCCCCTGCATGCGTCCCCTTCTGCCCCAGGGGTGAGGGTTGGGCGCGGGGGATGAAGCTCGCAGGTCTCGCCAGGGATGGATGGACCTGCACCCCAAGGTACTGGGCTCTGACAGCCCTGCCTGTGCACCCAAACCCACATCTGTTAAATCCCTGCCAGTCCCATGGGAGCGAATTCCCCTTTGCTGCCCGACAGAGTAACCAGGGGTGCTTGGAGAGGGCAGGGAAGGGGGACAGACATTACCTTGTCCCTTCGGCAGCCAACTGATCCAGGTGTGGGGTCTCCTTGGTCTCAGCCCAGTTAGCCCCGAGGTCCCCCCAGCCCACATCATCTGCCAGGATGACGATGAAGTTGGGCTGCCCGTGCCCCCCACGGGGAGCCCAGAGTCCCACCAGCACCACGGCGAGCACCAGCACTGCCCGTGGGGACGGGGTCGCCATGGTGCCACACGTCCCCTCCCACCCACACTGCTGCACTGGTGGCTTCATCTTCCCCACACTCCCTCCCCTGTGTCCCTATGGATCCAGCTGAGCTCTCCACAGGCCCTGGCAGTGGTGCCAATGTCCCCTCCTCAGCTGGTCCCGTGGGGCCGGGGGTCTGGGTTTGCTCCCTTGGCTGCCGACCGAGCTGCGACACCTCCTCCGTCTTTCACACCCAAGCACAGCTGATATTCCCGAAATCGGCGCCAGCAAAGGTGTTATTCTTGGAAGTCAAAAACACCCTTTGAAGTCACTGTCACCCTATTTATATCTTTCCTTCCTTCCTGGTAAATATCTAATGAGACACCAAACCAGAGCGGTATTTTCCCCTCCAGGAGCGGCACGATCTGCGGCGGCGGCTCCTCTCGCCTCACCACAGCCCAGGGGGGATGTTTGTGTCCAACAAACGGCTCCTTCCCTGCAGACTGAGCCCCTCAGCCTGGCCTTCAGGTGGAGAAACAACTGCTGGGGCTGTGTCAGTCCATTCTTCTCCTCTCACGGCTACAGCATCCCCTGTGCAAGAGACACAAGCCACAGTCAGGACGTGCCGAGTGCTCCTGCACCCCGGCCCGGGGCAGGACGCCTTCTCCACACGCTGAGGCTTTGCCTTTGAAGTTGTATTTTTTGCTGCCTGGCTCATGATGGCTCAGCTGGAAAGGGCTGTGAATAAGGAGGGCCCCTTTCCCACATCCATCGCTGGGGCTGGGATGGTTTCCCCTGCTCCTGCCGTCCTCGGGAGCAGAGCTGCTCCCTCCCGCCCTGCCAAGGGCTGTGTCCTGAGCGCTGCAGGGTGCACAGCACCACAGTGGGGGACGTGCAGGGCACTGCCTTCATTTGTGACAACTGACAAGTGTCTGAAGCTCATTTTCTAAATTTAGCTCTACTCCTGCTGCCCCACTGCTGCCAGTGCACCTGAGCAGGCAGTGCAGCCCAGCTGCCTGAGGGAGCCACTCCTGAAGGCAGGGATGCAGGAATCCAGACAAACCTGGAGGCAACAAACCCCAGGAACACCCAGGCTTACTGGATTAAGCACATCTGGCTGCTTAGGGTACAATTTGGCCTCCAGTGGTGGGGAGGTTCAAGGATAAACCCCCCAAAGACCGATGGCAGAGATGGAGCTGTGGAACACGACCCCTTTAGCACAAAGTTATGGCCAAAGGGAGATGAGGTTGCAGAGATCTGCCAAAACTCCACTGAGTCCTGTGCCAGGAGCTCTGGACCAGCCCATGGGGATGGTGTGGGGACACGTGCCTGGATTGGGGACAACCAGGACCCAGCTGGGTCCAATGCTGCAGCAGCTGTCCCCAGTTGGCACCAGCAACTTTGGGAAGGGAACCCTGCCATGAAGGACGCAGCTCCACTGGGATGGTCAACACAGCCAAGCAGGACAACATCCATTAAGACAAACCATGAGGGTGAGTAAAGAAGGCCATACTGGGAAACAAAAGAGGAGAAGGCAACAAGAGGAGGCAGGAGAGGGAATAGGATGAGCCCCATCTGTAGGCCGAGAAGTTTGTGGCTCAAAAAGCAAATCATTCCCAGGTTTTGCTGTTCACATCCTTAAAAGCTTTGGGCTGTCTCTCGGATCAGCAGCTCCAGGGCTGTCAGTGCAGCACTGAAGTGATCAGGGATGTGACTCCATTCATAATTCATAGCTCACGGTGTTAATTTATGAAGCCTGGAGGCTCTTGGTACATCAGCTAATGGGGGTGGGATGTGGTGGGCTGAGGGGCTGAGCCATGGGAGAGGCTGCCCAGCCCTGCCCCAACAAAGCCCAGGAGCCCAGCTCCTGTTCTGCACCCTCCTACAACCCCACAGCTTGTTTCTCATGCTCCAAGAATCAACATTAGGTATCTGGACACATTATCCTCGGGATAAGCCCCGGTGCCTGTTCACTGCCACACCAGGACCTGCAGCATCTCTGCCCCCCTCCAGCTTTGCTACAGCCAGACCCTCTCAAAGCCGAAGGACCGACTTTTAAGCTATTTTTGCAAAAAAAAATAATGACTCAGAAGAGATTCCCCCAGGCTGACTATGGCGTGAACACAGCACCTCAGCTCATGCCAAGCAGGAAATACTGCACAGGTGGTTACAGCTGGATGAGCCACCTGGGAGGGATCACTGCAAGGACCCAAGGCCCCGGGATAAGCGGCATTAGCACCATGCTGGGCACGGCTCCGAGTGGACAGGGCGCACCTGGGCGTCACAGCACGCACCTTGTCCCAGGGCAGGATTAAACAAATAAGTGAAGAGCATTTTGCAAGCCAGACGAGGCGGTTCACAGAAACTCGGGAGAAGTCCAAACCAGACGAACCAGTTCAGAAAAGCCCCAAACCCCCTCCAACCAGGACACCCTGGGGTTGGCCTCGGGGCACAGGAGGGGAGATGCCTCTCCGGGATGTCACCCCTGGCGGTGCCACTGCGGAGCGGCCGCCAGGTGCTGGCAGTATCTGTCATGTATTTATTACACATTAACCAGAAAGTTTACAAATCTTGGGGCCAGCAAGATCATTTTCACATTTTTCACATTCTTTCACATTTTCACGCCTGCCTGGAGAGCAAAGCAGTGGCCAGGGCCCAGAAAAACCTGATGGCCTTTGAAGCGCGTCCAGCTGTGCTGTCCCCTGCTGGCACCCGGGGCTCGCACCCCACCCAGGGTGTCACAGCTCTCATCTCCTGCCCAAACCCACACTGATGGCCCTGTGCTCTGGCTGGAAGTCCCAGTAGGCATCTCCATCCTGGCTGCAAGGAGCAGGGAGATAAGGACACAGCAGGAGATGAGAAATTCCGATCGGAGCGGGCACCCGCTGTTATCCAGGACCACTCCAGGGGCTCCCAGCATCGCCCCTTGTGCCAGTCGGGGTCAGGGAAACCGAGGCAGGAGAACAGAAGTGATGGCTCAGGCTGTGCACTGACCCTATGGCTGCAAAGTGATGCAGGATGGGGACATGTCCCCATGGTGTGGCTCCTGGTGCTGACCCTGACCCCACTGACAATGCCCGACCACAGCCTGGAGGGGATGGACAGTGGGACAGACAGGCTTTCAAAGGGGAGAAAACAAACAAAAAAAAATCCATGTTTGCTTTGCAAATTAAACTTGCACAGATTTTATGTTTGATTCAAGCACAGAGAAGGGCAGCAGGTGCCTCGTGAGGGGTTTATCCATGGGGCACAGGAGCTCTGTGCCTGCCCCGTTGGGCCTCCTCAGTCCCAACATGTTTACCAGCTAAGATCCATTCCCGGTACAACCGTGCTGACAATGCTCTGAACAGAGTCAGGACTTTATTCCAGGAAGAGGTTTTCTGCTGGAGTAGTTTATACTAGTTCCCCTAACAGAATAAGCAGCACCGACAAAAACATACTTCTGCAGATTTACCAGGATTTCTGCCAGCTCCTGGGACAGGAGAATGTTTTTCACCCATCTCGCTGCTGGGTCTTTCAGAGAAAACACTTCACATGCCGAGCAGGGCCGGGCAAACCCCGGCAGAATAAATGAACTGGAAGTCCCGGAGCCATCCGGCGGCACAGCTCAGGGGCCCGCGCTCCCCTTCCCGCCCCTTCCCTCCGCAGCCTGCCCTGTTTTCCAGCTCCCGGCTGATTTATGCCCACCGACAGGAGGTTTGCTCTGCTTCCCTGGGGATTACAGAGCTCTCCGACACCAGCCACGCAACCGGGCTGCGCAAGTTCCCCGGGATGATGGAGAAGCACGTCCTGCTGCAAGCGCTGCCAGGGATGGGACGGACCCACAAGGGATGTGCCGGGGCAAGGAATCCTGGCAAGACACGGCCAAGCCAAGCAGCAGGGAAATCCCTCCAAAGTGGGCAAACAACTTGGGGAGGAAACAATTTTACAGCAGGGCTGGAGAGTCTGCACCACCATCCCCATTCCCCCCACAGGGCCCCTGCAGCCCCCATCGCTCCCCGAAGCCTTATTGCTCTTGGAAGGCCCCAAGGAAAGGAATGAGAAGGTGAGGCAGAGACAGATGCAAAGGACTGACAAGAAATACCAAGGAGTAAATCGCTTTGGGTTTTTCATGCCAAAGATATTTGCATTCTTATTTCTCCCCTGGAGGCACAAACCTCTTTTGTTGTCCCATAACCACTTGCATTGTCGATGCCAGGAAGAATTTCAGCATGGGGAGGGTGACCCATTTCCAAGGAAAAGCCTGTATAATTGGGATATCAGTTACGAGGCCAGAGGGGTGGTCACCCTTTATCTGTGCCCCTGAAAGGCAAGATATGGATAAAGGGCAACCACTTCAGAGGACCCTCGGGTTTCCTTGGAAGAAGGGGTTTCCCTGTGGGACAGGGCGATACAAAATTCCCAAGGACACATAGGACACAGTCCCATGGCCGAGCATTTGGATTTCAGCCTGTTTAGGACTGTTTAGGACTGTTTAGTTTAGGGACTGCGAGGAGTGAAGATGCTGGAACATCCCTGTGAGCATCAGCACTTGCTGGAGGCACTGGCTCTTGAACCAGCATTGCCATGAGAAACCAGCAGCAGCTTTCCCAAAGTTCCCGAACAAAAGCAGTAGCTGATTTGCCTCATTTTGGGAGGTTTGCAGAATTTTGCCCTGACTGCCCTTTGCTGTGCCACCCCATTAGCCACTCCACTGTGACAAAAGAAGGGAAAAGCAGGAGAAGGGACTCCGGCCAAACCAAACACACCAGCCCTTGCACTGAAGGGACATTTTAACCTGGATGCTGTTTCCAGGGGTATGAACCGGGATCACCGGGTTCCACATTAACCCAGCAATCTGTGGTGGGTCCTGGGCAGACCCCAGGAGGGCAGGTGAGGAGGAGTCTGGTCACTGTCCCAGCAGTCTGAGCCCTCTGCTATTCCCTGCAGGCAAAAGTCTTTGGCCCACAAGCCCCAAGAAACGGTGCAAGACTCCAAAACCTCTTGGCAGCATCCATCTGCTGCACTAGGATGCTGCTGCAGCAGAAGTGGCTGTGGCACAGCGAGCCCCAGTGCTGTCAGGTTTTTTCCTCCTTTTCACTGATTTCAAGGAAATTTAGAGGACTTAAGCACTCATTGCTTTAGTTCCATCCCTCTTTGCCACGCACTGCTGGGCACAGGAAGAAACCCTGCCCTGTGCTCTCCGTGCCAGATGTTAGGCTGGATCTCAGGAAAAGGTCCCTTCCCCAGAGGGTGGTTGGCACTGACCAGGTTCCCCAGGGCAGTGGGCACAGCCCCAAGGCTGCCAGAGCTCCAGGAGGGTTGGGACAACATTCTGAGGGACAGCATCGGATTGTTGGGGTGTCTGTGCAGGGCCAGGAGTTGGATTCCGTGATTCTTGTGAGTCCCTTGCAACTCAGGATATTCTGTGATTCCGTGATGACTGAACCTTTGCTTCCTTCCCGATCCATGTAGGTGGTGAGTCGGTCTCTCCTGCTTCCAGTTTGACTCACACATCCCTACTTCTTAAGCTCCCTACATAAGAGAGATGTTTTCCCCTAAAAATACAACTAAAGGAGATGGTTTCTCCTAAAAATGCAACTGAGGGAGAGGCTTCCCCTAAAAATGCAACTAAGGGAAATGTTTCTCCCTAAAAATGCAACTAAGGAAGATGCTTTCCCCTAAAAAGTCAGCCAAGGGAGTTGTTATTCCCTAAAAAAATGTAACTAAGGGAGATGCTTTCCCCTAAAAATTCGAGCAAGGGAGATGCTTTCTCCTAATAGTACAGCCAAGGGAGATGTTTTTTCCTAAAAACACAACAAAAGGAGATGGTTTCCCTTAAAAATGCAACTAAAGAACAGGTTTTTCCCTAAAAATACAACTAAAGGAGATGGTGTCCTCTAAAAAATGCACTTAAAGGACATGTTTTCTCCTAAACTTGCAACTAACAGAGATGGTTTCCCCTAAAAATTCAACCCAGGGATATGTCTATCCCTAAAAGTACAACTAAGGGAGATGTTTTCTCCTAAAAACGTGACCAAAGGAGACATTTTCCCTTAAAAATGTAACTAAAGAAGATGTTCTTCCCTAAAAATGCAAGTAAAGGAGAGGGTTTCCTATTAAAAAAGGCAATTAAAGGAAACGGGTTCTCCTTAAACAATGCAACGGAGATGGTTTCCTAAAAATTCAACCCAGAGAGATGTCTTTCCCTAAACATTTAACCCAGGGAGTCCTTTTCCCCTAAAAATTCAACCCAGGGTGATGTTTTCTCTTAAAAGTACAAGTAAGGGAGATGGTTTCCTCTAAAAATTCAACCCAGGGAGATGTTCGCCCTCAAAAAGGCAACTAAAGAACATGCTTTTCCCCTAAAAATACAACTAAAGGTGACTGGTTTCCCCTAAAAATTCAACCGAGGGAGATGCTTTCCCCTAGAAGTCCAACTAAGGGAGACGGTTTCCACTAAAAAATTCAACCCAGGGAGACGTTTTTCCCCTAAAAACACGAAGAAGGGAGACGTTTTCCCTGAAAACACAACTAGGGGACACGTTTCCCCTAAAAGCACAAAGCAGGGAGACGTTTTCCCTGAAAACACAACTAGGGGACACGTTTCCCCTAAAAACGCAAAGCAGGGAGGCGTTTTCCCTGAAAACACAACTAGGGGACACATTTCCCCTAAAAGCACAAAGCAGGGAGGCGTTTTCCCTGAAAACACAACTAGGGGACACGTTTCCCCTAAAAACGCATCATGCGCTGCACCCAAAGGGGAACAGGGGCACTCTGGCATCCTCAGGGGCACAGGGGAGGGGGTACTCCCACATGCGCTCACCCCCGCCCGCATCCTCATCCCTATCCCCATCCCCGGGGATGCTCCAGCGGCGCATCCCGCCGCTCCAGCGCGGGGTGTGGAGGGGAAAAACCCGCAGGGGCACCTGCTCCCCCGCGGGGCGCGGGTCCCTGCGGCAGGTGCGGGGCCGGCGTGGCGGAGGGATGGTGTGGTACCTCTCTGTCTCTCCTCCTTCCCTCCCGGGGTCCCCCGAGGAGCGCGGGGGGGGGGGGGTGTGTGCGGGAGCCGCTCCCGCCGCCTCGCACCGCCCCTCCCCGCACACGCGGTGCCGCCGCTGGGGCGAGCCGGGCCCGGCGCCGCGCACATGGGCGCTGCGGAGCCGCCGGCGGAGACCGGCTCCAGCCGGTATATAAGGGCTGGGAGCGAGCACCGAGCAGCAGCAGCAGCAGCAGCCGCCGCCGCCGCGGGCAGCGGGAGCAGCAGCGGCCGGCCGGGCAGAGGGGGCCGCCTCCTCGCCCGAGGGTCGCCCGCCCGCTCGCCCTCCCCGGGCCATGGGCAGCCCCTGACCCCGCCGCAGCACCGGGTGAGTGGGGCTCGCTCCCGGGGGAGCGGGGTGGGGGAGGGCTTTGTTTCTCTCTCCCTCGCTCTTTTTTTTTTTTTTTTTTCCCCCCCCTTTATCATTTTTGGCCTCTTTAAAACGCTGTTTTTCCCCACACACACTCTTCCCCTCGCCGGCATCCCTGTATTTTTAGCCCGCGGCCCCGGCGATGCAGGAATCAGGGCTGAAATGTTGGGAAAGTGATGCAGGGAAGGGGGGGCCACGCCGGGCCCCTGCGCGCTCCGGCTTCTTAATTTTCAGCTTTTTTTTTTTCTCCCCCCCACCGCCATTTCTTTTAATCTTTAAACGTACAAAACGCACGCTCCAGGTTTGCGGTTTCGGGGTTGTTTTTTCTTCCTTTCCTTTCCTTTCCTTTTTTTTTTTTTTTTTTCCTCCTTTCTGTTCCTAAGCGTGCTTCCTCCTAAACCTACTCTCCCCCAATTCCTCGTGCGGTGACACAGGAATTCATGGCAGCCCCCGTCCCCCTTCTCGGGGGTCTCCAGGCTCTTCCCACAAAACTTCGGGCCGCCGCCGGGGGTCCCGCCCGTGGCCCTGGCCCCGGCGCGGGGCTGCAGCAGAGCGGCACCGCAGGGATGCAGGAGCCCACGCCTCGCCGCATCCCTGGGAGAAAGGATCCCACGGGAGCCGCGCACCCGCCATGCGGCACCGCACAGGGGGTCTGCGAGCTGCGGGGACCCCCCTGCCCCGCTCGGGGACCCCTCGCGTGGGCTCCCACCCCCCGCCCACCTCCCGGTGGGCGCCGGTGTCTCTCACTCGCCTGGTCCGCCGAGAGAAGTTGCCCGGGGCGTGGGGCGGTGGGGCGACTGGGGGCGGCGTGGCCGGAGCCGCTCGGGCTCCGTGCGCCGGAGAACGAGGTGCCGAGGAGATCTGAGCAGAAAATGGAGGAGGGAAATGCCTGGTGGCCGCCGGGGCCGGCGGCGCTGGTGGGGAGAGCGCGCAAAGAGCCGCCGGTCCGCTCGGAGCCCGGGGCAGCCCCCGGGAGGGACACCCGCGGCCACCCATCCGTCCCTCCCCTGGGGTGGCTGCTGGGAGCCAGCGCCGGGGCGTGACCCCCCCACGCAGGTGTGCGACACGGTGACACTGGAGCCCCCCCCGCACGGGTGTCCCGGCCGCCCCCAGCACGGTGACCCCGGCGCTGTCCCCCTCCCTGCGCCGGTGTAGCAGTGACCCCAGGACTGTGACCCTGGCGCTGTCCCCCCACTCCCCCCCGTGCAGGCGTGGCACTGACCCTGGCACTGTCCCCCTGCAGAGCTGGGGCAGTGCAGGAGTTCCACAAGGAGCTCCGTGTGGGACAGAAGCTGCCCCTGCACACCCACAGCCCCTGGTGACAAGGAGAAGGGCTGGAGAGACCCCCGTGTCATATGGGGTGATCCCCTCCAGCCCCCCCTGCCCTGGGGGGTCTGAGTGGCCCCAAGGGCTGCAGGGGAGCTGGTGGCAGCAGGGGGGTTGTCCCCACCCCCTGTTTGGAGGTGTGGGCAGCCCTGAGCTGCCACTCTGGGGGCAGACAAGCTCCCCAGGAGTTACCGTCATCCCAGAGCCAGCGGCTGCGGGATTCTGGACACCACAACATGTGACTGTGGGTTCTGTCACCGACTGATCCTGCGGCAAATGGGTGTCACTGAGGTGTCACCGGGCAGGCAGGGGGTGCAGAGGGGAGGACGGGTGCCTCCAGGGGGTTCCTGCAGATCCACCAGCCCGCGCTCGGTTCTGCGGTGGATCTTTCATGAAGCCACCCCCTCACACCGACAGACGGATGACAGCTCCCGGGCTTGGCTGCTGGAAACAGCCCGGGTGCTGAGCTGAGAGTTTCTGGTCCTGGGCTCACCGGGTACCAGCAGGAAGGAGCCCGTGGGGTGGCAGAGGCAGAAACATCAGCCCAACTCCTCTATTTAATCCCTCAGCAGCACAGGGACTGGCTCGTGGTGCCTTCAGGAATGCTACAGCTCCTAGACTGTGCCTCTTCCAGCAGAATTCAGCCTAAACTCACGCTTGGCTCCCTGTCCCCTCTTTTCCAGATCCAAAATGACGGTCAAAGCTGTAAAAATGCCGTGCACCTCTGCAAACGTTTATACTAAAGTGCCTGACGGAGGATGGGGCTGGACAGTTGCTTTTGCATTCTTTGTTGTGGAAGCCCTGACATACGGCATCATAAAATCATTTGGAGTCTTCTTCAATGACCTGATGGAAAGCTTTGACGAAACCAACAGCAGGATATCATGGATAATATCCATATGTGTGTTTGTGCAGACCTTCACAGGTAAGAGGAGCGGGCGCTCGGCACGGGTGCAAGGGGCAGCCGTACTGCTGACTCAGCAAACAAGGACCTGGCACCTGTGACTTTCGTGTCTCTAATGGCTCCACTATAAATTAAATAACAGCCATAAAGCTCAGAGGCTGCATCAAATGCTAAGAAATGTCCGTCTCACCCTTTGAGCCCTGGCTCGTGTCCTTGTGCGGTGCAGGGATGTGGTCTGTGTCGTTGGCCTTGGCCCGGCTGTTCAGGTCTCACCAGAAAGGGGCAAAAAGCAGAGTTTTGAAACCAAACTCTGCAGTGAAAAGGATTAGAGGTAGCTGGAGCCTTGCTGAAATCTGCTGTTGTCTGGGTGTGTGGCTGCAGGTTTGTCCCAGGCTCCCACGCACTCGTCTTTAAGTCTCTTGTGATGATTTTTTAGCACGTCCTCGGTGCCACGAGCTGAGCAGCGCTGCAAGGATGGCCCCGGGGTGACACTGCGCTGTGCGGGGAGGTGCCACGGCAGGGGGACCTGGGCAGGAGTATGAGAAGAGCCTCTGGAGGAGATGGTGGCTGGTAAGGCTGCTGAGTTGGGTGCTGACCGGGGCTCTCTCCCTCCCCAGCTCCTCTGTCGACGGTGCTCAGCAACCGCTTCGGCCACCGCTTGGTGGTGATGGCCGGGGGGCTGCTCATCAGCACCGGGATGGTCATCGCCGCCTTCGCCCGCTCCGTCGTGGACATGTATGTCACCATCGGCATCATCTCCGGTGAGTCATCCACTCCTGGACCTGTCAAACGCTCCCCCCCTGCTCTCCCGCAGCTTCCCGCAAGCCACGGGGGTTTTACCCCCCCGTGACACAGGGATTGCCTAACGCCGCTGCCCCTCCTGAGCTGACCTTGCCCTCCTGGGAGGGGGGTTACGCTGAGCTCCAGGCTTGGCTTTCCACTCTCTCTCACCCTGGGACATGGTCCTGTGCTCGTGCAGCCGTACTGGTCTCTTCTCATGGACTGGGATTACTGGGGAGACCAAACTGCTCACGGGATCAAATCCTCTTAACTTCTGTCTCTGTCTCTTTTTTTTTTTTCCTTTTCCTGATACTTTTCCCCCTCTCCAGCCTATCCTTGGTGTCCTGCTCCCAGGAGTTTGCCTTGCTTAGGGGAGCAGTTGCTACAGGCTCAAATTGTTAAGGCAGATGAGGTCCTGAAAGTGGACCCCGCTGGCTGATTTGGAGCAGAAGGCATTATCTAGCAGGTTTGGGAGGCTGGGTTTCTTGGGTTTTTACTTTTTCTTTCCCCCTCCCTTCCAATTTACAAAAAAATAACATTCTGGTTTCCCCAATGATTTTCTTCCAGGTTGACTTGCTGAGTTGGCCGAAATGATACTGTGTAATCAGCACCAGGAACCCCGAGTAAACATGTTCTTGCATCGGTGTTTCCCCCTCCTTTACTTGTTGTTATGGCAATTTTTGGCATTTATTCACAGGCCTCGGGTACTGCCTCTCCTTCCTCCCGACTGTCACCATTTTATCACAGTATTTTGACAAAAGGCGCTCGCTGGTCACAGCAGTGGCATCTACAGGGGAATGTTTCGCCGTCTTCTCCTTCGCACCAGGTACAGCGCCCGTGCGTGCCTAAAGCTCAGCACCGCTCCCCTCCCCTTCTCCCAGCCAAATGGGAGCCAGAGGGGACCCAGCGAGTTGGTGCCCAGGGGACCTGCTAAAGCCCACAGGTTGTTGCTCATGTGCCCGTGGCACTCGTGCCCTGCAGGCAGGGTGACAAACAATCCTCGAGCCGGGTCTAGCGCTGCCCGAGCCGTCCCCAGCGGGATCTGCCAGGGCAGGACATGCCTGGCTGATACGCAGCCCGATGGGCTCCCTATATAGATCTGGCAGGCTAAAAATAAGACAGAGAAACTTCAGCTATTTAAAACACACACAGTACACGCATAACTGCTCCTAAAGGTTAGCGGGCTTGTGCTTAGCACGGGCGGCCGAGCCGCTCCAGCCTTTTGGGGACCTGTCCCCAGGCAGCACGTCCCCGTCCTTGGTGGTCCTGCTGTGCATGTGGGCTTTCAGGTAATCCCCAGTGCAAAGCTGCTTTGGTTGCAAATGAAGGCTGGTAATTCAGCAGTGACATGCACCTTGGAGTAGGGCTAAGGGACTTCCTCTGGTAGCTGGTTTCAGGGTGGGGTCAGCTGCGAGAGGAAACTCGAGTGTTGAGTTTGCGCTCCTTCACTAAAAATAACACCCCCTTCATCCCCAAATTCAGAAGGGGCTGCCTGGAGTGTGGCTGCTGCTAGCCAGGTGGCAAACACAGCTTCCAGCTTTTGTCTGCTGCAGCTGAGGGGAGGAAGGTGGGTGCCAGACCCCTGAGCAGGAGGGACCCCCAGCTCAGCCTTTGCGAGAGCCAAAACGCCTGGAACACTCCGGTGGTAAAACTCGAGTGACTTCCCCGGCTGTAAATTCAACTGCTTGGTGTAACTGCGGGCTCTCCTACTTACACTTTCTTCTTCCTCTGCCCTCTTCCCCCAGCAATCACAGCTCTGAAGGAGCAGATTGGCTGGAGATACAGCCTGCTTTCTGTCGGGGTGCTGCAGCTTGGCATCACCGTCTGCGGATCGCTGCTGCGACCCATCATCATCAAAGAGCAAGAAGAAGTGAAAGCACAGCCTCCAGAAGAGCCCACGGAGACAAAGTACATGCTTGAAAATGAGCAAACATGCACCTCAATAGAGTCCATAGACTCAGGAGTCGATATAACTACCTCACCCAGCAATGTGCCTGGAAAAACCAAAGCAGAGCCGAAAAGTGAAGAACCAAAGCAACACGGACAGATTCCTGTTGAAAATAACAGCACCCCTCCAGAACCAAAAACCAAACTACTGGACTTCTCTGTGATGAGAGACTATAGCTTTATCTGTTATGCATTCTTTGGCCTGTTTGCAACCCTGGGCTTCTTCGCTCCCTCCCTCTACATCATCCCCCTGAGTCTCAGCCTGGGCATCGGCAAGGACCACTCCGCGTACATCCTGTCGGCCATGGCCATCGCCGAGGTCTTCGGAAGGATCTTTGCTGGCTGGGTGCTCAACAAGAAGCCCATCCGCAAGATCTACATCGAACTGATCTGTGTCATCCTGCTGGCTGTAGCACTGTTTGCCTTCCCTTTTGCCTCCGAGTTCTGGGGCTTGATGACATGTAGCATTTATTTTGGGTTCATGCTCGGCACGGTGGCGGGCACACATATTCCCCTCCTGGCAGAAGACGATGTGGTTGGCATTGAAAAGATGTCTTCTGCAGCTGGAGTCTACGTTTTCATTCAAAGCTTAGCTGGGTTGGCTGGACCACCCATTGCAGGTAACTCAAACTTTCATGTTAATTTGTTTTTTGAAAGGTTTGACAGCTGTTGGTGCTGATCTCTGTCTAGAAAGGGTTCTGGCAGGGCACTAATCACAGCACTACCCTAAAAGCCCTGTAACTAGTATTAGGAGGCTCTGGGAGCCAGAAGACTGCTGCAATGCAGCTCTGCAGAGTCCCACGGATGAGGCAGTCTCCACTGAGGAACCTCAGAGGGAAGGGAAATACTGCAGTGCTACCCTGATCCTGTTAGAAACCCAAACCTGGCATCACTTCAGGCTCTAGCGACCGGCAGAGGCGAATCCCTCTCGCTGTGCCTGTGTCTGTGCCACGCACTGCAGAGAGGGGAAGTCTCTATCAGAACAAACAGATGCTTGATGCATCTCGGGCTTAGAGCCCCTGTGGTGCCCAGAGCCTTCTGACTTGCCTGAAGATGACACCACGTACCCCTGAACACAACGGGTTTACTTTTTTAAAGTGGCATCTGTTTATCATCGAGTTCTCACTGCAGATAACACGGTGCAGAGGCAGCAGGATTAAAAATGTGCAGGAAGGATGGCTGGGCAGGGGAGAGGGGGAGCTGGCTGGGACTAACTGCTGTAATTGTTTTTTGTAGGTGTCTTAGTGGATACGACAAAGAACTATAGCTCAGCCTTCTACTCCTGTGCTGCTGGCATGGTCCTGGGGGCCGTGTTTCTGGCCCTGGTGAGGCCGTGCAAGACTGGGCTGTGCCACCAGCAGCAGCAGCAGCAGCAGCAGCAGCAGGTGGAGGAGAGCCCACCAGGCCCCCCACCAGAATTACCAGATGATTTTATAGACATGGATATCGGAAAAGCAGAAAATTCAGGAAAAGGCTCTGACAGCGTGGTATGAAAAAAAAACAACCCTGTTCCTTTCTGCATCTAATGTACTCGGCGTAAGGCTGGGGAAAATGTCAGCTCTGCTCCACGTTTTAAAACTACATTCTAAAGGGAATGTGAAATTTTAAATGTGAACAGTTGCTACCAACAACTTTTTTTTCTTTTTTTTTAAATACTAGACAGAACCTTTTTAACCAACAATGGAAAGCTCCATAGAAAATACGGATAGCCACGTAAAAATAACTCCTGTCTAGCATGAAGACGTGATGCACACTCCTGCTTTCCTGATAACAAGCATAGGTAAAGGTTCAACTGATCCCATAAATACTGACAACAGCAACAGCAGAAGCAGCTCAGCCTCTGACTGTCACCCATCCCCTACCACAAATTCCACACAGACAAGAAAACCGATGATACGAACTGGAGACAAGCACTTCATACACCACCAGTAGCCAACTGAATCTTCTGGAGGGATACAGACTCATGTTTTAGCTTTGAGGAGGAGGCTAGGCTAGATAGCTGACACTTAGAAACCATTGCTAATGATCTTAACTTGAATGTCACAAATGCTGGGAAATCAAAGGCTCCGTGTGTCTTTATGGCCAGTTTTTACTGCACGTGTTTCCTAAGATCATTTTTCTTCTCCTGACTGGGATCCCTAGAACTGTTTTCTCTGGATAGTCAGATCCGATGTACTGTTTCTAATTTAACTAGTATTTATTAATTTATTCTGAGATTGTTAAGGGAGGTTAGCTTAAATAACTGGAGAGGAAAAATGATCTTCTGCATAACGGAAAGCTGACTTTACATCATTCTCTTCAATGCCTATCTTGTATTGCTTGTGAAATTGTTGGGAAAATTACTCTTACAGCATAAAGTGTAGCTGTTTTTAATAGGTAAGTCTTAAGTAACCCAGTTATTTAAAAAGGAAAAAAAAAAAAAAAACCAAAACTACAGATCCAGCATCTCTTTCCACGGAAAAAGGCTCAGCAGGTGCCAACGGACGTGGCACCACCGCAGAACCAGCCCCGCCCCGCAGGGAGGATTCGGCCCAGTGTGTCTTAACGTACCCAAAACCTTCGCTGGCAGGTGCACCAGGAAACCTCTGCCCCATCCCCGATGGAATGTGGGACCCCCGCCTCTCCCAGCCCCTCTCCCCCCACATCTGTGGGGTCACGGGGCGGCTGGGCTGAGCTGCACCCCCCTCCCCAGCTCTCCCTGCTCCCCCAAAGGCAGCAAGAGGCTTTTTGGTTTGTTTTTTTTTTTTTCTTTTGCTGCTGCCATCAGTGAGAAGCCAAGTGGAGCCTGTGCACGTGGATGGTGCGAAGGGAACGACAAAAGACAAGGGACGAGCTGTTCGTTTAGTCTTAACAGGAGAGATTCCTGCTCACAGTGACACGAGCTTGCTTACCCCACCTATATGCATCTTCTCGCCTCTAGGCAACTCAGGGGGACAAATCAAACAAGTCTGTTTTGGTTTGGAAGGAAAGCCAAACCACCATTTCTGTGTATTTTAAGTGGAAGTGGCGTCATCCATTAACTGCTACGCTGACCTGTCTGTGTTTTACCAGCCATAAGAAATGTGGGACAATCTGTATTAAAAAAAGGAGAAAAAAAAAAAGAAAGAAAAAAAAAAAAAAAAAAAGAAAAACCTGTTTTTGGGACGGTGCTTTATTTGTTTTTTCTGTATT
>JAWMRA010000042.1:2471607-2503618 GCA_035584735.1 Pseudotriccus pelzelni
CACAGCTTCTCTGGGCAACCTGTGCCAGGGCCTGCCCACCCTCACAGGGAAGAATTTCTTCCTAATATCTAATCTAATCCTGCTCTCTGTCAGTTTGAAGCCATTCCCCCTTGCCTTGTCACTCCAGGCCCTTGGAAAAAGTCTCTCCATCTTTCTTTTGAGTTCCCTTCAGGGACTGGAAGGACACAATCAGGTCCTTGCAGTGGCATCACTCAGCTGAGCGAGGAAACAGCCACGGACTTGCTGTTGACGTTTGCACGTGTAAAAATGTTCCCTTTCCCCCAGGCACAGAGGGCTCAGAGTTGAACCTGATGTGGGGGCTGGTGATCCCACCTCCTGTGGCACTGTCAGGACAGCCCAATGCAGGGAGTGCTGGAGGTGAGTTACTCACTGGAGGTGAGTTATTCATGGCTGGTGTCGTCCCACAAACATCATTTGCACGGTATTTGGTCAACTTGGAAGCAGTCGCTCATTCCCTAACCAGCACAAAGGCCGTCTGGGGGAGTGGGAATGTTAAAACAGATGTCCTCCTTCTCTTTTTCCACTACTGTTTCCCCTTTGGATCTGATAAAGGGGTAGCTTTCTTCTACATCAGAGAAGTTGACTGTGTTCCAAGGCTGCAGAAAGCTCAGAGAGGACAGGACAGCACCTGCAGCCTGGCTGAGAGCCACCCAAGGTTGGCCTGGTGCAGCATTGGAGAGACAAACACAGAATCCCAGAATATGCCGGGTTGGAAGGGACCCACAAGGATCCTCGAGTCCAATCCTTGGCCCTGCCCAGGACCATCCCCAAGAGTCCCACCATGTGCCTGAGAGGATCATCCAAACACTCCTGGAGCTCGGGCAACCTTGGGGCTGCACCCACTGCCCTGGGGAGCCTGGTCAGTGCCAACCACCCTCTGGGGGAACAACCTTTTACTAATATCCCACCTAAACCTGTCCTGACACAACTTCAGGCCATTCCCTCAAGTATCAGGCAGGGATTTGGACTCTAACCTATGCTGCCTGTCCTTGGGGAGAATCCTGGGAAGGGAGTCAGCATCTTTTATATGAGCAAGATCCACTATACTGAATGTTGGAATAGGGAGCAGAAAAAACTCACTTTGGATACTGCTGGATGCGTGGGGTCTTGTGCTTCCTCCTGCTCTGCAAGCACTAAAATAATAAAACCCAGTCTGTACTGATCAGCATCATCTTACTGGGTCACCATGTTTCCAACCATCCAGGCAGAGAAATGGGATTTATTCACTCACTGGATCTGCTGACAAACACGTTCCTGCCTTACCCTGCAGCGCCTCGGAGCCCTCACTGCCCCAGGAACGGCAAACACGACCTGCTGCTCACAGCCAGCGCCTGGGAAGACTCAGCCTTTAAATATTAACCTCCACATGGAGCTGGAAGCACCGCAGCAGAGCTCTGCTGGCAGCAGCCTGCCCCAAATCCAGGTTTGTCAGATCCAGTGCTCAGCAATTAATCAAACCCTTGGCTCCCTGCGCGGAGCGGAGCAGAGGCAGCAGCTCGGCCGCACGCAGGGGTCGGGACTGCGTCTCCCCCTCGCTGCACATCTCGTTTGGGATGTTTTGATTCTTTATCCCCCGGCTCATCTGCAGCCTGTTCACTGAACTGGGCTAAGGACTGGCTCTGTGTTTCACAACCTGGAGCACGGATCGCTGGGAAGTTGCAGGAGCTTCTCTCAGGAGTGACAGTGAGGAAGAATCCCAGAGCCCGGAAAGGAGCTGCTGGTGGAAGCTGCGCTCCAGCAGGAACCGACGTCTTGCCCATCACATGCATAAAAACACAAGGGAAGAAAGCAGAGAAAGGAAATCCAGCAGTATCTGAAGTCAGGCACAAATAAAACACTATCGCAGAACCTTGCAGGCCTTGGAATATCTGGATCTATATTAATTTAATCTAGTAATTCCCATTTCACACACAGCGAAAACATCTCTGCTTCTGCGGAAAACACAACCACTCAGTGGATTAGGTACCAGAAGAACCTCAGTGCCATCACCATTTTTTGTTTCAGGGGCAAAACCCAGCAGGGCCTGGGCCAGTGCAGATTCCTGTCCCATTTCCAGCTGGATTCCCCAGGGGCTGTGCTTGCCTGGCAGCTGCTCCCCGGCCCTTCACCCTCGGCTGCTGCACAGCTCAGTGGTAGCTCCTCTCGGAACAGGACCAGGGTCGGCTCCAGAACCAGCTCCAGCTGCTGTCAGGGCAGCCAGGGATACTTTGGGCACAGCCCCCCTCCAGTTTTGCTCCCTCCTGTCAGTTGTTGTGTAATCACCGAGCTACTTTAACAGGAAGGAAGAGGCTTGAACACCCAACCTACGCTCCGTACGTGCAGGGAGGTGTTTTGTTAAATCAAAGGGGTTGCGAACGTGAAGAAACTCCACTTGCTGACACAAATCCTGGAACATGTTCCTTCCCATTTCAGCTCTCCGCACCACTTCAGCCCCTGGCACATCAGTGTGGTGAGGTTATCGGGGCCTGTGAGGGCTCCAGCTGCTGGATGGTCCAACATCACTGACCCATTTCCAAGGAGAGCTTTCATAGGATCATCAGAGAACCATGGAATGGTTTGGGGTGGAAAGGGACCTTAAAGCTCATCCAGTTCCAACCCCCTGCCATGGGCAGGGACATCTCCCACTAGAGCAGGTAGCTCAGAGCTTTAGCCAACAAGAACTTATCTAGGAGCCCAAGTGAAAGTGATGCAATCACACTCGTAATATTGGGATTAAAAAAACAACTGACACACCCTGTTGAGTCCTAGATGGGTTTAGTTTTACTCCTCAGGTGGCTGGTGGCAGCTCAGGAAATAGGATGCAACAAAAAAAATAAATCTGAAGAGGCTGGATTTCAAAGTCAAAGCAACATCACAAAGAGCGCTCAGCTGACGTGACTGTTCCAGCACGAAAAGGTGGTCAAGAGATGAGGTGGTGATTCCTCAGAAACAGCTTCCCTAGGACAGGCAGCACCTGGAATCCAAACTGCATCATGGAGCTGGTTTTAAGTTCCAGGGCATTTGGCAGGGTTTAAACTCACTTCAGTGAGCAGAGGAGGCTCCTTCCCACCCCACTCTGCATCCAGGTTCAGCAACATTCACACTCCTGAGAATTCCTACAGCTCCTGCATCCCCATTAGCAAGATAAATGCTAATGCTGAGCACTCCACAAACAGGGATGACTGGGGCCGAGTATTTCCGGAGATTTAGTGTCCGCCAGCCGGTCAAATGCGAGGGCTGTTGTGGAAAACGAGGCATCTCAGGCCTATAAAAACCAACAAAGGAAAAATCAATGTTTTGCTGCAAAATACTGCTCCGTATCGCGGCCAGTGATCCCTTTCTCCAGGAGGCACGGGCTGGCTTAATCAGAGGAGAGCTTAAAAAAAAACCCCAGTAAAATCAACTCTGCAAGACCGAAATCCATAATTCATAGAGACTTGTCGCAGAGCACACCCGAGCGCCATCAATATTTTAAATACTGAGCACCAAACTGGCTGTCAAACACAAGTCAGCATTTTCCTGGTGCCTCCCTGGCGGGGAGAAAGTCATCGGGCCCGGCAGAACCCGGAGGAGCCCTTTTAGCAGGGAGTTTGCTTGACTCTCTTACATATTTTATTTGAAACACAAGATGTGGCGGGAGCCAACCAGCTGGCCTTTGCCAACCACCAAAAAAGAGTCAGCTGGCTGCCTCCACTCATTATTAATTTGAAAAGATGCTTTCATCACACCAACATGAGGCTGTATATGTTTATTCATCGTCAGTAATTTTTGTACACAAGGCAAATATTAATAGCTGAAAGGCAACACTTTTGGAGAGTATGTACAGAGCAATGTACAAGCAAGTGTAAGGTTTTAAACTATGAACCAATTTAACCATTTTATAAAAAGGAAGTGATGCTTTTTCTTCTAAGACCTCCCTTAGAAATAATTTATTGCCAATCTTAAACTAAAGCAAGGAGGAAAAAAAAATTTACAATAAAAAGTAGTCCCTGGAAAGTTTATAAAAAGTTAAACAACATATAAAATTGTAAGCCACAAACATTTATACAAAGCTAATACAAATCTTGGTTTTGTTAAAGATCTATGAGGTTGTTACAAAATATATTTTTACATAAAGGCTTCACGTAAGGTAAGCTCTCACTGCTACTGAAAGCGCAGGAAAGCGGTTTTAAATAGTCTGCAATTCAACTTATTTTCAAGTACAACGCAAAGAAATTGCAAAATGGCACTGTATTGCAATGCTGTGAAATTAAAAACTATGTTAATGGTACCATCAGAGAGACAAGACCTGTAAAGTGAAGTGGTGAACAAGTGGGCACGGCCCGAGACTTCGGATGGGGCTGGGACAGGAGTGGTGGTGGGAAACGGACCTTCTGCAAGAGGAATAACCAGGAGGGTGTTCTGCCATCCACGGACACACACCAGGAACACCGTCCCCAGCCCAGGGTCAGGAAGCTTGGAACACCCGCCCAACCTGATCAACCTGCTGATGGGCAGAATTTAAAGCTACTTAGAGATGAGCCCAATAAACAGCCTTTGAGATCAACCTGACTTCTTTCTAAGAGCAGATATTCCAGAAGAAAGCTGAATTTGCACACAAACTGATGGCTTACGCTCCCACGTACAATGTATTAAAAAAAAAAAAAGTACAATTTCTTCAAGCCCTGATGAACAGCCACAGTTTTTTAAGGTATCAATCATCTCATTTAACACCCCGCAGGAGGGAACAGTCACTGAAACACCAATTTCACCTTCAAGTACAGGGAGGTTGTACAAGACAGTGGTTTATCTCCACAGGGTCAGTGATCTTTTGAAGAGAGCTCACTCTAGCAGAGAACTAAGAAATTTAGGGAAACTTGATTTTCTGGAAAACTTGATTTTCTACCTCCTTTCCCACCTTCACCAGAAATGCATCCCAACCTTGTACCACAGACAGGTTTCCATGAGGAAGCTTCACTCTCACTAGACAACTGTCACTTGTTTGGTTCCTTGTACCAAAATTATGTCCTGCTATAAAGAAATGATATTTAGAAACAAACCTGAAGGGAAATACAACTGTCCACACTGTGCTCCATTCAGGAGGCTGAAGAGTGAGTCTGAAGGTGGCCACGGGCGATGATTTGGGGGTTTTGGCCATATTTTAACACAGGAACCATGTAAACAGGTACATCCAGGTGTGTTGTCTCACCCCCCTCTCAAGAACAGGGAGTGGGAAACCCGAGTGATTTGACTCAGTCATTTCATTACATCAATTCATTTTTGCCTGAGATTCATATAGTGCTTATCTACCAGGGCCTACAAGTGATCCAGCCCTGGGGTCCCCCCTGCTCTCTTACAGGTCCTGGGGTTCACAGGGAGAGTGATTCGAGAGGATTTAAACCAGGGATTTTTGGGATGATTCAGAGGAGAAGCTGCTGAACATGATCCCCACTTTGGCCACTGTCAGAAATGCCCAGTGCCTTGGTGATCCTGGCTGCATCCTCAGACTGACATCAGTTTGAAAGATCTTCAATGAATTAACAGGTCCTTTGACACAGAATTCATCATTAATTTACATAAATTTGTTTAAATAAATCCCTGGTAATCTTCCTATCATCCACTACCAGTCTTCAGTCTTTTCTGCAATCACCTGGCCTGACATCCTCCAAAGCACATACTGCAGACCTCTCCAAATTAACTGTTTTATTCAGAGATAAGTCTCTTTTTTGAAAAGAAACTTGTTCAGACAACTGTCAGCAAAAGAAAAAAAAACCAACCAACTTCTCATCTTGTTGATAATCAAGGGCATGGATTTGTTCAGTTTCTGCTTTCCAACACTGGACTTGGAGGACACCAGAGGTTTGTGTCTGCTCATGGAATGCTTAAAACCCAAGCAAATCAACCATTATCCTTTTCCAAAGGATGTCCAGTCCTTGAAAGAGCCTCACTAGTCTTTCCTGACTTTTCTTTCCTCCTTCTTGAATTACTCACATACGAACTCACCAAATCAGAAATAATTCATGTCCAGTAAAGAGGCAAAATCTACATTAAATATCCCCATCTAAGATTCTATTAATCCTCCTGACATCAGTGCTGCAACCAGACTTCAGGATTATGTTTAGATTCTGCACTGTGACTTCTCCCAAGCTCTTCTCCAAGTTCTTTCCTCCCAAAATAGTGCCTGATCACCAGAACGGCAGACTAACCTGTGACTATTCATTGGACGACATAAAAAAATAGAGGTCTTTCAAAGCACCTAACTAAATAAAGAGACACTATTCCCCCTCTACTGCCAGGAGAACGAGGTACAGAGATGTAAATTCAACTTACAATCACAGTAGGTAAAGGCTAAGCTCAGGAGACAGGCAGCTTTCCTATGTCCTGGCAGGGAGAGCGTGTCCCACTCGCCACGTGCAGGGGATGTGAATGACAATTCACTGAGGGATTGGCCACCAGCACGATCCTCAGGAATCCATTCCATGGGGCAAAGGGGCAGCTGAACTGCCCCCATGACACAGCCTGGGGCAAACGTGGCAGCTGCACTGATCTTTGAAACACAGAAGCTCACTGTCGTTTTGCAGCGAGCATTGCTTTGCTTTCATTGGGTTTTATTATTATTATTATTTCTTTTCATCACATGGCAACACTAACAACCACCTCCACCCCCCACCCCAAAATAAAAAAAATAGACAAAACTGCAATGGAACTTTGGGTAAAACAGTCACAAGCAGCACTCTGGGAGATGCTGTGCAACATATTTGGCTCAAGTACACTTAGGATTGCTTAGACCCCACTGGAAAGTCTCAGAAGGAACCTCATCAGCTGAAGCACGTTCTGCTGGAACACATTTTTTTTTCTTTTTTTTTCTTTTTTTTCAGAAGAAAACATTCATCTCCACGGTGTCAGCTACACAAGGCCTCTGCTGGGAACTCATAAGGCCACTGAAAATACCAGAGGAGGACAGAACACAAGGAGGCACTTAGGTTTGCAAGTACTTCTCTCCATCACCAAGAGCTACTGGCTCCGAGGAGGCACCTTGGAAGGAGCTGGGAATTAAAACAAACCAGTGCTAAGTCGAAGCGCTTCGAGAACAGGTTACCTACGTGGAACACCTGCTTAGTGAAGATACGAAACAAACGCTGAGCTTGCTCCCCCCTTCCCACATCAGAACGTCCAGAGGACCAGACCAGAGTGCTCTGTGCTTTGCCACGGCCCCGAGACGCACGGACAAGGCCGGAGTGAATCCGTGTACTGTGCCAACCGCTAATCCCTCGTCCCCGGACTCGGCACTTCCCGCCAGACACGTCTGAAGCTCCCAATTTTAAGCATCTTTAAAGCATCTCCTATTCAAACCCAAGGCTAAGGTTTCTACTTTGGGCAGGAAGTACGTTCCGCCCAGGAATCCGCGCTTCGAACGGATGATCCCAGCAAGGGACTGACGGGATTTCTAACCAAAAACAGACCTGAGAAATCATAAGTTCAGCTATGGTATCACAGTCTTTGTAACGAAGTTAGATGTGAAAAGTTTCTCCCCCCTCCCCCCCCAATTACTGCCACAGTCTAATAATTGCAACAATTTCACGGAAGTCTGGACTTGGAATTCTGAATTTTCTAGGATGATACACGTTTGTAAAAGATCAAATTTACCACTTTACAGGTAACTTAGACATAGGTCTGCTATAAAATTACAACTTGAGTCAACTTGAAGCTACACTGGAAGAGATTTAAGCCTGAATTTCTGCAGAAATTGGCAATAATGTGTTCAGCAGCAGCTTTTAGCCACATATCAAGAAGTCTGACAGGATCTGGATTTCTCTACTCCTGCTGTAAACTTCTAGTTAAAAAAAACAACAAACCAACACACGAGAGTTACTGAAACAAGAATGTCTTTCTGCACATCACTGTAACATGAGCTGCTTGAGGTTGTCGTGCAGGATGGTATCCTTGACATCACGGAACACTAGCCGGATGTTCTCTGTGTTAATAGCAGTGGTGAAGTGGTGGTACAGGGGCTTCTGCTGCTGGTCCCGGCGTTTCGTGCGAAAACAATCCACCAGGAATTTTTGGACATCTGTTAAGCAGTGGGGATCCCCTTCGAACTCTGGGAAATAGTCTTTGATGCTCACTTTCTGTACTTTTTCCTCAAGCAAGTCCGTCTTGTTTAGGAAGAGGATGATTGAGACGTTGCTGAAAACCCGGTTATTGACTATTGTTTCGAAAATGTTCAGGGACTCGGTGAGGCGGTTTGTTTGCCGGTCCTCCATGAGCACCTGGTCGAATTCACTGGAGGAGACGAGGAAGAGGATGGACGTGACGCTGTCGAAGCACTCGAACCACCTCTTCCGCTCCGACCTCTGCCCGCCCACGTCGACCATTTTGAAAGGAACATTTTTGATTTCAAAGTCGTACTCGTGGATCCCCTTGGTGGGTCTTCGTGCCAGCAGGATGTCTTGCTGTGAGGGAAGGTAATCCTAAAAAAAAACCAAAAACAAACAAGTAAAGGAGAGTTTGCAGATTAGGCTACAATGACGGGCACGGTGGGGCTGCAATGGAGAGAGCTGGTGGCACAGGAACAACACGAGGTTTTCAATAATTAGACTTATATTTACACACTAACACTGGAGCTGTTGGGAAAGATCTGGAGTCCAGAGCAGGAAACACATTAATACTAAATCAAGATTTGTACCCCAGAGAAATGAAGCTCTCCGTGACAAAGATCCAGGAATAACCTGGGAGGTGAACCAGCAATCCCTCATGCCAGTTTCCCTTGTTCTGGATTACTCTGTGCTTCGTTCATCCTCTCCTCACAAAGCTGGGGAACGTGCTGGCTGCCAACACTGCAATGCAGCAAATGGGTTCTAAAACAGGTTTCCCAAATCAATAACCAGGGTATATCCTGTTCCAGCTGCGGGCTCGCCGTTCCTCCCAGGCTCTCCTGCATATGGCACGACTGCTTCCAGTGAAAAAGAGCTGCTCACTATGTGATTTTAAGGCAATCAATTATGCCTGAAGAGCAAAACTTTAACCAGCTTATTGTGCTTGTGCCATGGATCTTTTGCATCCAGCTGTCTCAGTCCCAAAAGTCACTCTATTAGCTGTGTGCCACACCGGTGAGCTCACAGTGCCTGGCTTTGTCCAAAATTTACTGTGCCATGAGAAGAACCAGGCAGCTGGGGACAGCAGCCTCTTCCCAGAGCACAGCCTGGAGGGCACACAGACAGCTGCACCCTGAACTTCTCCAGCCCACCTTTCCCCAGAACTCAAGAGGCAGGAAAAGTGCTTTTTTACTATTTTTTGACTGTTACATGAACATCATCAATGGATGCAGATGCTACAGGATGAGGAACTCTTTATTAGTCAGCTTTTGACAGCATGAAATTCAAGACTTGGACTGAGGATTTCTTCATTCCTAGAATTACACTTTTGCATCTGCTCCAAGTCCTTCTACTATCTGCAAAGAGCATCTCTCCCAGACAGCTGGCTGTGCTGGAGCTTAAAGCCTTGTTGTTCACTTGTTATGGAAACTCTTCCTCACATTTTTCCAGCATTTCTCACAACTTCAGAGAGCGCTGTTTAGGTTTTGGAATTTCAGTCTCCTCTCAGTGAATGATCTATGATATTCCTTTGACAGTGCCAGTTCCCAGACGTGGAGCTTTTATAAAGATGTGTGAGACCGTGGTCCAGAAAGTCTGATTCAACCAGTCGGCTGGGCGGGGGAACAAACACAACTTCGTGGCCATTTCAGGGCTCGTGTCCCAAGTTTAAGGCAGCTCGGCAAGTTCAAGCCACAAAAATAAAATCTAGAAATCATGGAATGCAAAAATTCAAGGATCACTTTGCTTTACCATGTAAGCTCCAAAGTGAAACCAGAGAGACATGGCTTTGTCTGGGTTCCTTTATCCGAGCTGCCCATGACTAAGTTGCTGATTTTTATCGTGGCACAAATTACAAAGCAGCTCAGAGGCACAGGATCCACACCCTGGACCTTTGCTGCAGCACTGCTACACATCAAACCCCACACCACCTAAACCTGCAGGAGAACTCAGCTGCTAAAGCAGGATCAAGTTGTCTCCAAACTGAGCAACAAACGTGCTGCCACTCCCTTGTCTGAGTACATGAAGCAACTTTGAAGGGTGGCAAGACTTTTCTTTTTTATTAAATTTATCTTGGGTCTTTCCTACCAAAATTGTAGAGAGGAAAACAACCAGAGGAATAGAACAGTAACTGCATCAAATGTCACTGGGCACATGTGAAGGGATTTTGAGCTAAGCTGACTGTCAACAGGTAGGCACAGGTTCAATTCTTATTCCAACTTTCAAACAGGGATATGTATTTTTTTGTTGTTCAGGAAGTTAGTCTCAAGTCCTCAGAACAAAACCAGAAAGTCTTAGGAAAGCTCAGGAGTGACTGAAATTATTAAATCATGTAAATAAATAAAAGCAGTTAATGTAACAGGCAGAACCGTATGTACCTTCCATACTGAAACAAGAGCACAAAGCAAACTCTCCTGGGAGTTGACCTGTAATGTTTATTCAGTAAAGCTTTCAAGAACAAGGAGCTTATCCCTGGAATTCCTGACAAATTCCCTCTCAAGTACTATTACTCATTGAAAACTCCTACCACACTTGTAACCACAAAGAGAATCCTTTCAAGTTCTACACGCACAGAAGACACACCACGGTCTTAAAGGTCCCTTCCAACCCAAACCATTCCCTGACTCTAGGTTTTATCCTGGATATTGGCTATCCTGATGCAACAGGCAGTGAAAGAGTGCTCTGCAACTCAAGCGTGGGTATCCAGCCATCATCTGGCTACAGGAAACCAAACAGAACAACTCCTAAGAAACCTCCCAGTATTTTAGTTATCTCTTTGAAGGATGGTTATGTTTTTCTCCCTCTCCCAGGTCCTTGGGATACTGGCAGCTTGCCACTTGCTAGCCCTTTTCTGAGTGTTGATCCCATTTTCCACATCTGAAGATTGCAGCATTAAGTGACTATTTTCCTTGGATGGCAGTGAGTATTATTTTCCAAGCTCTTTCAATATTTTGCCGTTGTCAATCAGCGTTTTTCCTGCAAGCACCCCCATTTAGACATTGATTTGGAACATGTGCCTCTCTCCTGAATTATGTCCTTCCCCAAATTCACTGCAGTCTGTTTCTTCTAAAGGAGTCCTTTTGGGTATCACATCACAGTTTGCCTAGTTAAAATTACAATTTAAGGCATGACTAAGATCCAATCACAACACGGAAAGCAACATCTCCCTGTGAGATATTTTAAATACATATAGCCTGCACTGGCAGTTGAAACAACAACAAACAGTTGAAAGGAATCCAAGTGATCCCACACACGTATGCCTGTCAGATACTCTTTTTTTTTTACTGATTGATTAAATCTGAACATTAAGTTCTTTTCCCTCAGTGCTGTTATCAGCTCCTTTTTGGCAACAGGCCCATGAATTGCAGGTCCAGTTGCATCAGATAAAAACAGTAAAATACTTATATTAATACAGCTTAGGGAAATATTCATTAGACAAATCTTGCGTATAGATAAGAATAAATCAGAAGAACCTATCAAATCTTTCACTCAGGAACAAAACTCAGTGCTTTTTTCCTCAAAGATATAATATTTTCTACAGCAGCAGATCCTGATGAGTCCCTCTGATTCCCAACACCATTTGGTCTAACCTGAAGCCGGAAAAGCTGTAATTCAGAGTTCAGCATTCCCATGGCAATATCAGACTATAGTAAGTGTGTGTATATAAAAATATTAAAAAAACTCAACTAGTGACTAAGTTTTACACTTTAATCAAAGAATGGACCAAAGTTTCTAAATAAAGAACTTTGAAATGAAGCTGCAAAACTCTTTGCCCAAATGTGCGGGGGAAGAAAACCAAACCATTCCAAACTCAAGTGGCACTGGATTCAAAGACCACCAGAAATCCACCACTTCAGCTTTTTCCTCAGAGAACAGATTTTATTCTTTAGTGAGTGGACACTACTGACCTGTGACTGATTTAACTCAGTGTTCCTAAATGGGTATCATTTAGTGTTGAAGGGCTACTTCAACAGTCTTCTGACTGGACAATCATTTGTAACTTGGTTTTTGCTCAATTTTGACAGAACTTTTATCTCCAGAAAGTCTCCTGGCCCTTGCACCGCCCCGTGTTTTTGACATGTCAGTGATGAACTGCTGAGATAATGCAACAGTCAAAGTTAACTAAAGATAAAAGTTATTAGAGTAGACACTGATTACATTTCATCTACTTAAAACCCAGAGATCACAAAGGCAACTTAAAACTCAAGACTGGAAAGAAAAATAAAAAAAGAACTTACTTGTTCTCCAAGTTTATCCAAGTTGTCCAAGAAATACTTTACAGATTCCCCCTAAAAACAAATCAAACAGTTATTTAAATAAGCGACGTACTTGATCCCAATAGTTTACATTCTGAAGTCCAGATAATTTACGAAAATCTACATTTAAGTGTTGTAAGCTTTAATCACTGCCATTTTTAAAAGCAGCTAAACTAAGAACACAACTGATGATTTATTCTTAGGCCAGTTAATATTTAAGCTTAAAAGCATAAGAAGGCACATTTATAATAGTTACATTCTTTCCAAGTTTAGACTTGATAAATAAATCCAAGTGTTATCCACAGGGAGCATCAATGAAGCAGCCACACCTTCGTTATGAAAAGAAACATTCAATCCCTCTAAGGCTTTGCAGAGTGCACACACAGACATTCAGGTATGGGGATTAATCACTGGAGAAAGTTAATTTATAACTGCAGTGCCACACGATCCATTCCCACACGTACTTCCCCGGAGCACAGGGAATGACGAGCACAACAGAGGAGGAGAAACCACAACACACGAAGCCTTTTACTCAAGTTTCCCCATCAGACACCAGGCTGGACCAGAATTCCTTCCTCTGGGAGTAACACAAGCAGAGCTCCAGGGTGCTCTACTGCATGGGATCCCATTTACTGTACAGGTATTCCAGGTTATCTTCTGGATCCAAGCCAGGACTGTCCTGGCAAACCGTAACTGCACCTTGTAATCCCTCCACTAATGCGGACTGAAGAGTTTTCCATGGTAAGCCTGAACTACAGTCAACCCTGCAGGACTCCGCTAGGGTGCTGGGAGCAGAGAGGAATTCTTGCATGGATACTGCTGCACCTAAATTCTACTGCAGTAGGTAATGTACTGATGGAATTCCTCGCAGACAAAAGCAGCACCTCTTTAAGGTTCTCAGCATCCTCACAGAAGCACAAACTTTCCTTTGGAAATGTCCTGATGACCAGCTGTAACTTAGTTACTTTACAGTAAGTGCAGAAAAGAAACCACCTGTGTTTTCACTCTGCAGATGGAACAGCAAGAATTCTGACTGAGTTTTCTTGATGAGAAATTCAAGCAGCATCTGAAACCAGGGTGATACATCTAATCCAGACAAGTGAATTAGGACAGGAGTTACACCCTGATAACAACTTCCCCTCACTTCAATCTGAACTCTGCAAACTTATCTGGGATGAGTATCAAACCTCACCATTAAATTGTGCCACCTCAACATCTACCCTACCTAACTAGGGGAGGGTAAATAACAGGCCAAAAAGGGTTCTGGCAGCCACATAAGCGAGGTATTTTTGCAACTTTTCCAGGTACTAAAATAAGTTACATAACACTAGTAGATACCACACCTTGAAGTGTGCAATTTGAAGATCAACGTTTAATGAGGCAAGACTGGCGCTCTGGTTGAAACATGCCTCATGCTCGCACACCTGCAAGGAAAGAGCCCAACACACCTCCACTACCTTATTTTACCTTCTCTTTGGCTCATGCTGTCCCAGTTTTCTCTGGGATGACAAACTGCAGCAGTAACACTAAAGAGTTTAGAGGCATTCAGCAACTACTGCTTGCCATGACAGCAGTATTGAAGAACTACATCTTTTTCAGCACCCATTCTGGCCTCAATCCTGTAAGGAAAGTATACAGGGAAGAGCACTCCTATTTCACAGAAAATAAACAACCTTGATGCACAAATCCATCAAGCTTCCCAAGCAGGAGTAACAGGATCAGAATTCCGGCCTTCCAAGTGCTAAAACCACTGTCTGTAGATGAGTATTAAGGCAAAATAAAATTTAAGGTCAGATTTAATTTCTTTTTTAGGTGCCAGTAGGAGCTGGCAACCTGCCCTTCCCCACAGGGCTACATACAAATCAGTCAGATTTCAGACTCATTAGTGGAGGTATTTATTCTAGAATACCTGGGCCTCAGAGGCTGTAAGTATTTGTGTGTAGGCAGATGCATTTTCATCTCAGACAGCTCTTTTTCATACTACTTACAGCAGTGTCTACTCCCTAAAGAAGCATTCACTCCACAACACTGGAATGTATGTCACTACCCTTCCTTTATGTCCCAGGGCTCACTGCTGCTGCAATGGCTTGAGCAGTTGGAACAGACAAGTAAACCACAGCCTGCAAAGGTCAGAAAACACCCCCCAGAAGCAGCTTCCTGAAAGAGGGGATTTCCTGAAATCACAAATGCAAAATACAGGGGCCTGCAGCTTCAAACTCATCATCTCTTCCACCACACTCCAGCCACCCTTCCACACCACAGCTACAAGGCCTGACTAGTGGGGATTTCTGTCTGCCCTGGCCAGGTTGGTATCATCAGGCTGAGCTCTGCTAACTACAGACACTGCTGAGCGCAAACCACCTCGGTGAACAGATCCTTATCAGAATGCACGACCACAGAACCAAAGAGTTCTGACCCATTTAAACAAGCTTCAAAAAGGCAGCATCACAAAGCAGCCAAGCAAGACTTCCAATCCCTTTCCAGAGGTTGAACCTATGTATTTTATGCAAAAATTAAGACAAAACACTGAAAAGCCCAGAACACAACTAAGGAAAGTCTTAATGCCACCAATTTTTAAAAACCAATAAGAAAATTATGTAATCACATCCCTGTAAAACAGATCCAAAGACTACATTTTCTTGGTAGACACAGTACTAGATCTCCCTCAGTAAATTCATGACAGTGAGTGTATTTAAATGTCTGTATTCAACAGACACTTGTCACACCTAAAATTTCCCTTCAGACAAACTGTAAACTCTCTGGTTTACCCAAGATGAGTAGAAAAAAAGAGCCTGGGTTTCCCCCCTGTGCCCCACTAACTCCAGTGTGGCTCACCACGTCCAGCCCTGCCACGTGGCTGCCCCTCAGTCAACCTGTGGCTGTCACGCCACAAAGGAGCCACACCGAGGACAAAACCTACACAGAACTGAGAAATTGCAGGATCTGCCCCCAAGAAAAAAACTGCAGTTCTCCGTCACATTCCTGTAGTCTTCACACCCACGTTCTGTGAGCACATAGGACGGAAATTTAAAGATCAGCTAAAAATATATATAGTGATGCCCCCAGAACAGGAAGGACCTTGACCTGTTGGAGCGAGTCCAGAGGAGGCCACCAAGATGATCAGAGGGATGGAGCACCTCTGCTCTGAGGAAAGGTTGAGGAAATTGGGATTGTTCAGCCTGGAAAACAGAAGGCTTTGGGATGACCTAATGGGCTTTCCCAGTATGTGAAGGAGCCAACACAAAAGATGGAGAGGAACTACCTACAAAGGACAGGGGGGAATGGCTTCCCACTGACAGAGCAGGTTTAGATTGGATATCAGGAAAAAATTCTTGCCTGTGAGGGTGCTGAGGCCCTGACACGAAACTGTGGTTGCCCAAAGCCTGGAAGTGTTTAAGGCCAGGTTGGACATGGCTTGGAGCCTCTGTGCCTTGGCTGAAGGCCAGCAGTGACCTGTGACACTGCAGACACCAACACCATCCCACGGCATCCGACTCGTCCCCTGCCCTGCACTTAAAGCACAGCCCAAAGATGCCAATACAAGCGGCAAAACCAAACACAGGCTTGAGCACATGAATACTGATGTACTGCAATACAGCAAACTTCTTGAACACACCCCAGTACAACAGAATGAACCACCTACACACCAGCTCCAAAGACCTTCCAGTGTTACAGGAGTGTGCTTTGGCTGTTTTAAACATTACTGTATCACATGGGATACCAGATTTTAAGCAGTCCCTTTGACTGCTTGTAGCAGATGCCCTTTTTTGTTCAGATGGAATATACACATCTCAGCTGCAGCCCTTCAGCCTCCTCCTGATTCAGAAATGCATGTAAACCACAGGAAGTTGACTGTTAAATAGCTTTATTCATAACTGTCAAGTATTCCATTTTCAGAAAGGTTTGAGTCAAACCAGCCTGTGTGCCTCCTGCAGCCTTGTGATCCTCACTGAGAGAGCCAAGGCAGTTCATCACAGCTGTGATTTACAAGAAAACACACCTAAATCATGCTCCTATCAAGGTGATGTTACCACAACAGCTGCCCTTACAGCGCTGCATTTATTTTAACTACTTCCCAGTGCCTGTACAAGGAAATGTCTCCAGTTTTATAACTCACTCTCTCTCCAAAGACATGGTTACAGCACAGTTGGTGATTTACCTGCTGGTAAAACCAGAGCAGGTATATTTTATAGCCAAAACACGGCACAAAGATCACTGTCTCATCAGTGCATCAAGCAAAGTAACCACAAAAATATTTTTGGGGGAGAGGCAAAAAAAAGCGACTACATGAAATACACACCAGATGAACACATCTTTTAAACCCAGGAAGTGGCACCAATTTATTTGGTTTCCATGAAAACAATGTCAGCAACCTAAATATGATTTGCTGAAACCTTAGCACAGCCAAATGGCTTTTGAGCTGTTCGAGGACAACAGGGACACTGCATTTTTTCCAAGAGCAATCACTTAAAAAAGAAAAGGAGAGAGAGAAAAAAATCCCACCAAGTATAGATTAAGTCATCACAAGGTTTAAAGAAAGAAACACAATTTATCAAGCCATCTATGTTTGGCTGCAAGTTCAGTGGAACATACTGAACTGACAAGGCTTATTAAGTGTCTGAGATAATAAATCAGGTATTTTAAGAAAACAGGAGATATAACTTAGTAACTCTAGATTAGAGTTGTAAGAGCCACCAAACATTTTCTCTTCCTGACTTTACCTGAATTTCTTAGAAAAGCGAAACACCTATTTCCTATTTTATTTAATTAAAAAACCATATAAACACAAACAAACAAAAAAAGCTTTTTTACAAGCCTAGTTTAAAGTAAGAACAGGCACCTACAGTGTTTTCAGGCTGGTGTGTACATGCCTAAATTGAGACACTAACCAACCCATCCGTAACATGGGAAAAGCAGCTGGAAGGAAGATGATGGAGAAATAACCAGAGCCCGGAAATTCTGCCTCTTACAGCACCCTCGTAATGCTCAGAGCACACCCCCCATTATGGACAGGTTTTTTTCTGTTAGGGGCTTAATCCAGAAAAATCTATAGCTGAGCATTTTGGCAGAGAAACTCCAACCACGTTTATCTTCTTGCCATCCCAGCCCAAGCTGACTCAAAAGCAGACTGAGTGCAAATCAATAGTGCTGCCACTGAAGCTGCAGCAGATGTCTTCTGAAATGTCAGTAATAAACAGAGCTAAGGAGTGGTTTCAGTCAAATCAATGCAGATTTCCAGAGAGAGAGAGATTAGAGAGCACAACCTCCTCCCCCCAGACAGGGGATGTCTGATAACGTTACACAAAAGAGGGAGATGATCCAGATGATATATTTATGCCATGAATGCACATCCTAATTATGTTAATGAGCTCAAATCCACAATTGTCTTGATTGTTAGACCAGCAGAAATTTAACCAAGTCTCATGTCGAGACACTGGACTGGTTTGGTTTCTTTTACTGGTCTCAGACTTGGAGGTAAATAAAATAATCTTGGTTCCTTCACAGCTTTCAGGTTTCTATAAATTAATTTCTTACCTGTCCCTCCTCCCAATGCTTTCTAATGAGGATTCCTCTTTCAAACATGACCCACTCAACAGACTAGGACAAAACTCTACAATCATACCTTGTTTACTAAAGGAACTAAATTTTAAAAATATACTTTCCCTATTTTATAGCAGCAATCCAGCAATTTGTTTGGAATCTCCTATAATGAGGGGAAACAATTTGTTTCTAAATTGCCACTCTGTGCTCCAACACTTAGATATAACCCTCTCTCTTCAAGCAGCATATTAGCAGTGTTTTGGGAGTTTACAATAAGCATACACATTAACTAATTTTTAATAAGGGTGCTGAAGGTATTTAGGGAAAAGTGTGGAGGTAAGCAACAGTATATTTACTTACTAAACTGCAAATCTGGGTCAAAATATTCGAGCGTGCTAACACAAAACACATTTCCTGGCGAGATGTTTCCTTTCTCTAAGTGTTAATTATGGCCAAAGTTATGTTAAAACCAGGGGAAACTGGCACTCCCACCAAAGCAGAGCAGTCCCCATTTATTCCCACATGAGCGTTACTGCGGCCACGAGCAGAGCAGCCAATTGCTCCATGTGAAACTAATCCCAAACTCCCCGAAAAGGAAGGGCAAAATGCTGGGAAATGGTCCTGCTGCCCAGGGAAGCATGAATGGCCCAGCCTCAAAAGGGCTGGAGCACAGACAGTGTGTGTCAAGACCACACATCTCAGATCTCCCAGCTCCTTTCTCTCCAGCTCAACCACCTGACCAGTCGCTTAAACCTGATCCACCCATTTCAAAGATAAAATTCAGTGCTCTGGAATTAATTTCTGTTTCTCTGCAAGACTGGAGAGTTCAGACACTTGCTGATCCAGGAGCACCAAATAATGCTGCTCTCCACCAATACACATCACAAATGCGTCACAGCTCGTCCCACCTCCGAGAGCACAAACCTATTTCCTCTTTCCAGCCCTCGAGCTGCGGCTCGAGCCGGGTTTGACTCTTTTCAAAGCCATCAGAACTGCGTCACGCCGGGTAGAAGTGAAACCTGTCTTGTGCTCGGTCACACAAACTGAGTATCTGCCCTAAAAAAAGGAAAGGTCCGAGTCCTGACTCACAGAAGCAATCTTTTGAACAGCCTTGTGGCAGCAGAGCAGAATCTGTGCTCAGAACAACTGGACCACGGTGGGTGGAAGGTGCTCATTTCCAAAAGCACCAAAGGGAGGAGTCACACCAAGTTTATTTTCTGGCTGACATTTTTATCTTGCATAACAGTATTAACAAAGAAAGGTGAAGGGGTTTAAGAAGGGGTTTAACCCAATAATATCCCTTTAATCTATTATCCGCTATTTACCGTGTAATCCAATTAATCCATAATTCTCAAAATGTGGATAACAAATGGATGAAGACAGAGCACGCCAACCTGGGCTCCAAGTCCCCAGCAGCATCTGCCACATCCCGGGAGCTGGAAGTGACAGAGGGGACGTCACCAAATCAGCCTGGAATTAAATAATCCAAACACACCTCTGGTATGAGCTGCTGCTCCCTCTTGTACCCAGCTCAGCACTGCTCTCCCTTCCAAGTGCCCCTCACTCAGCTCACACTTGGATTTCCTCCCACCAGAACGGCATTTCCACAGTTTCATATGCAACATGTCATCCTAATTAAACTAATTAAAATACTAAATAGAATTCTAACCTGCACAGTAGTGTATCACAGAGCAAACTGTTTCAGTTTTCAATTCCTGTCCTAAGAGGGAAGAAATCCAGGTTCATTTTCCTTAGCTAGGTATCAACCCCCTCTCCAAAAGGAATTTAACTGACAGATTCTTAACAAGACTTGCTTCAAAATATGCAAATTCACTACAGCTTTCAGGTATGGAAGAGCATTCCATTAAAGCCTACCAAACTACAATTTCTTCCATGCCAGGCACCCTGTTACCATATTGCTAATTCTGAAAGACTTCTGGAAACCAGGATGTGCCATATTCTAGAAACAGCTGAAAAATTTAAGAAGCTGCTGAGACTCTTTCCAACAATTAAAAGCCCTGGGAATGCACAGCATTTTATCCTGAAGTGAAGAAATTCTTTACTGTGTATAATAGTGAGGCACTGGAACAGTGGAAATGTTCAAGGCCAAGTTGGGCTTGAACCTGGAGCAACCTTTTGGTGGAAAGTGTCCCTGCCGAGGTAAGGGGTTGGAACAAGATGATCTTTAAGGTCCCTTTCAATCCAAACCATTCTGGGATTCTCTGGTATTCCTTGGGATCACCAATGCTTCCAAATAGGAAGCAAACTCCAGGCTGCTTCTGCCTCTTCTGGAGATCAGAGCCAGGATAAGGAACACAGTAACTGGCACGTGGGACACTCCACAGCACCAGAGCGCCTAACCAAGAGGCTGCTGTTTACCAGAACTTCAACAGAAATTAATCCATGGAAGCAAATTAGGATATGCTGTCCACAAGGATCAGGTGCACTTTGTTTCTCCAAAGATCTTTCTACTCTCACCCTAAGTATTTATTATCCAAACTCCTCTGCCAGCAAGTTTACTTTAGGAAAGACACTGATACTGCAACAGATTTTCCAATTTCATTGATGAAACCCATCTTCCAAGTCCCAGAACACACAGTCCCAGAAATCCTATGAAAACATGCACCGACCAAGGCGAAACAGCCTCCTCCCAGTTACTATTTACACTCTGGGAAGCATCTATATAAACCTCAAGATGTTTTGCACACAAAACAGACTGGAACCAGACTGTAAACATTTGCTCTTCTCTCAGAGCACTGACCCACTGGCTCCATGACTTCATGTGTTTGCAACTCAAACTGCATTTAATCTAACGCTGGAGCAGTGGTGAGACTGCAAATCTGCCATCCATCACCGAGAGCTCTACTTGCTTCCAAGTTGTACAAGGCCGGCAAAGGCTCCCAAAAACATGACAAGTATTTGGCATGTGGAAGCATTATCAGCACTAAAACTGGCCATACTGAACTTTAGGATGCTTGAAAAGTCCATTATTGCATAAACTCTGCACTAAATCACAGCATTTCAAAAGCAGAACCCTGAACTGGATCCCAGTGCATTTCTCTAGGATTCAGTTTTAAAGTACATTTGGTTCCTATTTCAGCCTCATGAGAAATCCAGATGACCAAATGCTTTTCTGTTCCTTCCTCTGCCTCAATTAGCAGAATCCATTTCAATTAAGTTCTGGTATTTCTGTTGGCAAATGGTGACGTGCTAATAAACCAGCTCTTGTTACAAGACATCTGACAAAACTCAGTGGTAAATTACTGGGTCTTGCGAAACATCTACCTGTACCATTAGCTGAATGTTGGCATCATTAAAAATTACTAATAAAAGCTGTGTCTAAAGAGCTCAAAGTAACAGTAAAGTACACAAGAATTCCTAACCAGCAACAACATCCAAGAGGCTGCAAAGATTTCCTGTCACTTACAGAATTTCATACTGTAAATTAACTAGAAAGAGTAGAAACTAATTATTAGAGCAACTATGTAAGTGTTTGCTAGTGGAAGTCAAAGGTTCTGATGCCACCCATATGTAAAATTTTAGTAATCACCCTGCACTGAGTATTTTTAGCCACAATTTTGTGTAGATATTTTGCAACACGCATGGTGTCAGTGCACTGTGTTTCCATGCCTGGAAATTCTGCATCCTCTTTATTTGGTCACCAGTGGGTGATCAAATACCATCATGTGCCCAGAGAGAGAAGTGCTCTGGGCAGGCTGCCGAGATCCCATCCGTTTGCTTAATGTTATTTCTCTGCATCATTAAACAAAGGAAAAAGATACAGAAACTCACGTCTGATCACACACTCCTGGACCCCTCACCCAGAAAATCTGGGGTCTTTTCAGGTCCCTGTTTAAGTCGCTGAAGAGGAGTGTGATATTCCACGTATTTTAACTGAGGAGGCTCTGCAGTACTGGGAACTTTAAGGCATGAATGACCACAATGGAGAGATGTGTGCAACACGGTACAGTGAATGGAGTGCTGGGAAAGGCAGCTCACTGCCTATTACAGCCCCAAAATTTCCTTCTCTGTAATAGCTGAAGTTGTCAGTTATTGTGATGATAAAGGATTCAGGGTGTTTCCTCTATTTGAAATTTCTCAGCTTCTCCAGCTGTATTACCTGATGTTTCCTGTTAACACAGACATTCAAGTAGAGAAGATATTGCAAGTAATTGGGACTTCTTTTAGCTGCTGCTGAAGCCTTAAACATTATCTTGATCACTGTTAAAATTCAACCTATCGGGCTACTCTGGAGTAAAATATAAGGATTGGTCTCCAGGATTATTCACATTTTTATTTGGATTAAACACCTTTATAGTTTAAGGCTGAAGAGTTAACTAATAATGTGTTCCATGACCCATTCATTCACCTTAAGATATATCGAAGGCTTCATATTCCAGAGCAATACAAGACACCACTCGGTATCAAGTGGACTCCATCAGCCTGTTGTGCTGTAGAAGGGCAGGCTCTGCACCTCTGAAATTATTTGTGATAAATGGAGATATTACCAAAGAAAAAAGTGCCACAATGCTGGAGATCAACTTGCTTTCCACATGAAGCACTAGTAGAGCTACTCTATTGCTTTTCTTACACAGTCAGGTCGGCTGCACTCGGGTTTTCTCACATTTTCTTAAGCAACTTCCTCAGCTGCCACAAGCTGAAGTTTCCTACCCCTTTGCTACTTCTGCGTGAGAGGTACAGCATGAACCCAGAGCATATAAATAACATTTACCATTAACTGAACTTTAGGACAACAAAAAGCCAAAACAGTCACCCAAAACAACCCGAGAGCAGTATGTGCTCCGTGAGACCAGACTTCATGAGCCTCTCGGGCTGAAGTCTCACAGTAAACTCAAATTAGGGAACAACAGCACAAACCAACATTGCACCTGGCATGGCACCCTAATCCTGAAGGATCCCACATTTACATATGAAAAACAGCACCCCACGTTCTTTGCCCCAGGTGCAAAATACAGAGACGGAAGAACACAGATGCGTTCGCGCCACATGTTTTGCCAGCACGGAGATTTGCTGACAGCCACGAATGCTGGGACCGTGCAGGGTTTGTGTTTGGGAAGTCATTCCTAAATGGACACAGAACGGTGCAGCCATTGCTGGGTTTAAATTCCAAAGTCTGTAAGGAGGCAGTTCCACAGGTACCAACACGCAGCACCTTGCAGGTGAGTAGCCAGCACGGAAATGAGCTCGGAATGAATGTCTGTACCAAGGTCTCACGTTACACAGTAAGCAGCAGGAACAGCAAAAACTCCTCTAGCACATTTGCACCCATTTAAAACAATCTGCTGGCAAGAGGTTCACACACTCAAGATGTGAATGTTCATATTCAGAAGAGCATTTATATTTTGTACTGATTTAATCAAGGCTCAGTTACAGAAATCCAGTTTTTTGGAAGAAGTAGGTCACCTTCTAAGCTTCTGCAATAAAATGTTTAGGAAACTAAGGCACATGACTATCAACAGGACACAGCTTGTTGGAGACAGAGTATGTACAAGAACACATCCCTCTGCTCCCACACTGCAATTCCTCATTTTAAAAGCAATAGTTCTCCTTAAACAGATCACACAATTCCAGAATGGTTTAGGGTCAAAGGGACTTTAAAGATTATATCATTTCAACCCCTCTGCAACAGTCAGGGACACCTTCTAATAGACCAGGTTGTTCAATATCTGAAATGAGTTTGAATTAGGAATCCCATCCTCAGAGACTGCACTGAAACCAGGCAGAAAAGGCACACAGGACTCCAAAAGGGTGCTAGCATTCCTGGTTGGAAAACAGCTCATCATGCTTCTGTCTGCCACGTGTGTGCTGGGATGACATGTCCACACCAAGACAGCTCCTACTGAGACATTGCAATCAAGAGCCACAGCTGGGCTTCAAAATACTAATAAGAAAAAAATAAAAACATAAATAAGAAAAACGGTAATATTTAAAAAAAATATGGCAAAGATGTTCTTCAGTAAAACCAGACGAGCATCAACTGGCAATACAACACCAGCCCACTCTCCAAACACTTCAGTATTTTGCTGCTGACAAGAAAAGTCAGCAGACAGGAAAGGAGGAGTGGTGGAAAAGGAAGAAGGCAGTCCCAGAAAAAGCCTTTCTAGGCACAGGAACTCACAGAGGCTGAAACAGAAATCCGAATCCCAATTTGGAAAATGATAAAAAAATGACACTTTGTGTTAAATTAGTATAAAAGTTCTCCTGAAGATCATTTAGCTAAACTGAAATACTACGGACAATTCCCACTACCAAGGCACTGGCACACACTGAAGGGGTTTTGGCCACAAACCCTAAAGAAGGACACTCAAGTCTCTATTGTTGGAATCTAGAGTTAATCCTTATACGGAGTCTCATTAATACCAACTCAAAGGCAGCATTATCTTGTCATCGGGGCAGGAAAAACAGCAATCCCTCCAAGAACTCCAGGTCTTTTCTGAGGATTTAAATGACTCATTTTTAAGTATAAATTTGTAAAGCACTTTTCTTTCCACAGTTAAGGCAATGATCCTTCATAAATCCTTTTCACATAAAGACCAAAAAATGGCAAGTAGCCCTTTCCAAGGGCTTTAAGGAGTCGTGCTCACTGTTCACGTGCCATCCTATGATCTGATCTTTGGCAGAGCTATTGATTAAGGGAAGAGGGGAAAATATTTCAACACATAAAAACAGCAGCTTTTTGAATTTCCACACACAAATTTAAGCAATATTCAACATAATTACAACACTGTATTTCAGTAAAATAACTCTGAATTACGGGATTAAGTGCCCAAATAGTCAATGCTCATGTTTACAGAAAGGCTTCTGAAAGTCAGTATCACGCACATGGTGCAGACACATTAATGAATAACAAGATACTCTTTTTGCAGGCCCTACACTTGGGACTTCAGAGAGATGCTGGACCCTCACCTCACAGCTGCTCCACAGGACGGGCATCCACCCTCCAAAACATCTGGAAACCTAGCCTGGCTTCACACACAACTGACCTCTGCAGGATCCTGCTCTGTAATCAAGCACATTTCAAGGATGTGCTGCTTGTGCACCTGAAAGAACATTAAACTTCAGTGTCCATTTGAGGACTCATTATTTCAGCAGAGCAAACTTACTGTACTCATGCCCAGCAACACTCAAAAGACAGAACACAGAAAAGCCCAAGCAGAAAAAGATAAAATACAACACAATCTCCCAGGAAACTGAACAAAACTTGCCAAAAACACTAGTCTGCAACAGCGGAACGCTACAGGGAAGCTGCAGCAAAGCTACCAGTACAACTTCAAGCGGAACACGCCTTTTCCTGTCTTCTATAATCTGATCTAGCACTTGCAGACATGCCACACAAGTGGCTGTGATACAGAGGTAAGTACATATTCTATAATCCTTACTGTACCACCTATGGATGATCTGTCCAGTTCTAATATGGACAAAATAAAGGATCACCCCTGCCCTCACATAACAAAAACCCCACCAACATTCAACATAATTCGCAAGTAGTGCAAAAAGCATCTGTCTGAAGATCAACAGCTGCTGGTAGCAAACATCCAAACCCACCCAAAAGTTATCCTTAACAAGAACAAACCCAGAAAACATCCAAAGCTGAGCAACTTGTCCCTCATCCCACTTCTCCATTCTCGGAGAACGAGGACACTCCTAGAGACTACTTCAAAAAGCTTCTCTGTGAACAGCTCTCACAGCAAATTCAAGAAATGCCTGATGTGAGAGCTGCTGTACAAGGCTGCTCTTACTCACCAGTGGTTTCCTCGGTGTTACAAAGCACCAAACACCGCTCAGCTGCCACAGTGTCACACAAACCTCCGGGAGAACAGCAAACCCTCCCAGCCACACACCCAGCAGCTCACCAGGATGAGCAGCAAAGCTGGGCAGTGCCAGGCAAGCCAGTTTGTACTCTGCAGAATTCAGATAATGCGCATGTTTATCCAAATCATTTCGGGAGATTTCTACCGGAAATCAAGCAGCGATGAGAAACGTGAAATGTTAATTAGGTGTCAGAAAGCGTTGGGCTGGTTCACATTAATTCTGTAACTCATCCGTGTCAGCCACCTGACGAGAGGCCACAGGAGAAAGAAGCTCAGCAGATGAAGGAGAGAAAGCCTGAGATGAGCAGAATCTCCACTGTAAGCTACAGAGCCAGGACAGCCTGTAGTTAACTGTGTTAGTGGAACAATCACCTAAATTACTTCAGTTTGTAATAAAATGTGTGGGATTATAACATTAACCACCTGGGAAGTACTGAAGTGGCACATATTGCAATAAGCTGTAATTAGCTCTTTCCAGTTTTAAAGCACTACACAAGCGTGACCTAATGAATTTTCATAGGCACTGTTGCAAGTGGCCAGAAGGTCCCTATTTTTATACCACGGAAAATAAATCATACTGACAATCCCATGACCACTTGAGTTAACAAAATGAGGAAGGACACTCCAGTGAACTAGGCATGGAAATGCTGATTTCTGATTCCATTAAAATACAACCAAGTTCTGTTTTTTCCCCTCTCATGCTGCTATAAAAAGACCACATTGTTTCTTCAGGCTCCCACCATCATCTCTGGCATTGTCAGCGAAAGATGGTGGGGAAAAACCAAAAAAGTAAGAACAGCTCAGTGATCTCTCACAAATGTACAAGTATCTTGAAGTTTTAACAATATACATGCCGAAACTTCAATCTTAAACCTCCTTTCTCTGTACTTCCTATCTGCCCAAGCTACAAATGGTTTCAACACTATGCACTCTTGCTGCCTTTCCTCCAGAACATCTATGTAAATTTTGACATTTTTCACACCTTACCCATCCTTTTTCATTTGCTCACCTCTAGCTCTGCCCCGAAGTGTCCTATTGCCATGACAAACAACACCCCCCCCAGCACTCCTGCCTGTGCTCTCTTAGTATGAAGTATATTTTTCAGTGCAGTGTCAACCTTGGATGAGTGAAAAAAGTTAAACTCATTTAACAGTCTGAAAAGAAGCTGGAGCATGTACAGTCCAGTAATATTCCTCCACCCTGCTCACTCCCAGCTCTTTACTGGTTTTGTGGCACTTTTCCCTCTCCTACCCATCTGATGATTGCTGGTATCTCTCCTTCACTACTTTTGCCACAAGCAGTTAACTGGAAGCGGAATAGTATTTTCCCTTTATTCCCTATTCTACAGTGTTAACGCTTTTCAGTCTTGAGCCTCTACTTCAAGAGTAAGCGCTGGACGCGACCGATCTGTCTGCAATCTGTCTGAGTCTCTCCCAACTTCCCCGTGCTCTACCTCCTGACTGGGACACGCCTGTCACTCCCTCCTTAACCATTTGTGTCCTTCTTCCTTCCTACAGCACAGCCCTAAACTCTCCGAACACTCTCCTGCAAAGCCTGACAGCAGGTACAGCAAAACCCCACACTGCTTCCAGGAGCTTCCCACCGTCCTGCTGCCCAATGGAGCTCTGGCAGAATTTAAGCTGAAGCTCACTGGGGTAAAACTGAGACTTCATGCCTGGCCAGCACAGATCACACTGCCTGCACTCAACACAATGACATCATTCAGCTGCCTTTTTTTTTTACTTTTTTTAATCATGTTTATAACTTGGCATAAATATGTCCGTCTGCGATTTTGAAAGGATTTAGGAAATAAAGCAATGTAAGCATAAATAAAGCAGTTACCTTGCTTTCAAAAATTATTAGGACAGCACTCAATTATTAAGAGCACTTAAAAAACAGTATTGAGTTCTGTCTGGAGCACAACACTATTCCTACATGTTTTTGCAGAGAATTGCACAAATTTAGGGATTCCCAGAAAAAAGCAATAGTTTGGGGTTTTTTTTCCCATAAGATTCAGAAGAACACATTCTTCACATCCCACTCAAAGTGAAACTCTGCACATGTTTCAGTTATGGAAAGAACCTACTTCTCAGAGACTCAAGGCGACAGAACAGTAATAGCTCCCTCTCCTTTGCTACACAGCCTCCAGTCACTAAACATGTTTAATCAAAGGCAAAACTGTTCTATTTAACAGATTTTAGAAGAGATCCCTCCAGCACAGCAATTACACCACTAGAATTCACATCTGCACCCGAACTGGATGTTGACTACAGCGGAGCAATTACCCTTTTATGATCCCTTCCCAAGGAGCAACAGGTCTCATTAGAAACTTATTTACAGAGCTGAGCACTGTGCTGAGCAGGTGATAGGCCACCAGAGCACCTGCCCATGCTGCAATCTCCACAAGACATTCCAGGATCAGGGCAATACATATTTATAGCATATTTACACAACCTCTTTAAGTCAAGAGTATGATTACACAACCATTCATAAGAGCTCAACAGGAGACATCGTGAGCTATTGTTCAGGTTCACACTAACACAAAGGTTATTTTTAAGACATAAAAACACAAAGCCACTTAGGTTTGAGAGACCTGCAGGAACAGATTTAATCTATTTTAAGGTTCTCAACCCCCGCCCCCACAAAACCCTATGCCACTGGCATACACAATTCCATGAACCAACAAACAACAAATTTAAGTTTAAGTTTTCGTTTCCTTTTGCAGCATTTGTGGGGAAATGGAGCAAAAGGACTTCAGCTGTCACGGACAGTTACAGCTCCAGCTTGAGAACGCAGAAGTTTCTTTTTCCTTTCCAGCCCCACTACTGAATTGTGTACTCCACATCCCAACCCTGCTCTTAAATTGTATATTCCATCTTCAGCTGAGAACTTCAACGTAACAAAAATCTCATTACATGAGTATTAACACAGACACTCAAAATTAAACAGGAAGTATACAGAGGGAATGTTTGCTAGATTGCTCAAACTGGAATAGAGAAGGGAGTGGTTTTTAAATTCTTCTCATTAACCCATGCATATCTTTTCTTTAAGAAAATCACATTACTATTAAGCCTCCCTTTATTGCAAACCTTTTTTTTTTTTTGGTTTGTTTTTTTAAGTCGATGCACTAGTTAACAAAGGCCGGTAACAAACATACGGTGAAAACACTGTGCAGGTACCAGCTTTATTAGAGCACATAAAAGCCCTCAGCACCTCGGCTTTCCCACATACGAAATGAGGACAATTACGTCAGAATCTCTTTTTTATTATTATTATTAAGAGCAAGGGGAGGGAAGTAGCTAATTTCATCTGTGTGCAATACCACAGAGGAACACTCCGGATCCACGAGCAGGCGGCTCGGTCGGTGTTTTAGGGGAAAAGCAAGCCAGGCACAAGGATCACACGGACCCAATCAAAGGCAGCGAGCCCCAAATCTTACCAGCTGGAACTCCCTGCGCCTGTCGTACGCGTGCTGGATGCCACTGTCTGCCCACAGGGCCCGGATGGCAGGCAGGTAGTCCAAGAAAACGTTGGTCTCCACCATGCCCTGCACCACGGTGACAGCGCGGGTGTCGAAAGCCATCACCTTGTCTCCATTGCTCTGGTTGGCAGGATCTCCCCAAGGGATATGGAGTTTCTCTCTGGCATCCACGAGGACTCTCACACCTTGAATGACAAGGAAGAGCACCGAGATTAGAGTTTCTCAGCATCTACTGTTTCACCAGCCTGCAGATCTGCACTGACTCAAACAATGCCCTCCCTCTGCACAAAGCTCGGTAGGAACATCCAGTTCCTACTGGACTGACTCAAACCACTGCATTTGCGGGGAATATCAAAACTCAGACATTTGCTATCTGAAGAACATCACCACAACCAACAGGGTAGAATCCATAGTCCAACTTTAACTCTTGAAAAAGTGCTACTTTTAAACACTGATTCCCCAATCTCTGCTACCAAGCTCTTCCACCTGCACAGACACAAATTAAGCATGTTTAACAGTCTATCTCAAAATACGTTAAACCACCTGTTGGCTTAGTTTAAAGTTCCCTAATCTTTGTGTTATCAATTTAATATCTAGTTAAATTATAGAGATATCTCTATCACTGAGAGTATTTCTGTCTTGAACGTTTTCAGAGATATTTACTAAACATTTACTAAAATCACTGCACTTTATAAAAAGCATATTCTTACAATTTACGTGCAGAAGGAGTTGTATCACCTAAAGACTTTGCCACACTTCTGTGGTTGTTTTGGTAAATATTCTCTAGGAGGAAAGGAATATTTTAAGCTTTTTTTTAAAATGTCCTTTTAGAGGACTTAAACCCATTGTGCTCATACTGATAAGGGAAATGCGGCGAAGCAGTTTATAGCACTAAATTAACAGATGAAAAAATAGAAAGAAAATTCCAGAAAGAATAAGCAATTGCAAAGGCATGGGAAGAGATATAAGGAAATCAACATGTGGTAACCAATGACTGTATAGTAACATACTTGTTCAATGCCAGAGTCTCTTTCCATGATTTTTCTACCTGTCAAGGGCAGGTATTTGTCAAATCTATCTGTGGCTGCAGGAAAACAGCTTCCAAAAGAGACCTGCAGTTTTCACGTGTATCCGCTCACACAGTTCGAAGTACCTTTATTAACACACTTTAACCTGCTCAACACACATGCTTGTGACTTCTACTACCTTGCTATTTATAGTTTTTTCAGGCTTGATTCATAGTCAGGTTTGTAAAACAATCCTCTCTGAGAATCCCTGGATTTTCAGGGGCTGAAGTCTGACAGGGCTTTGTGGTTTTGAGAAGGTTCATTAAGACTTTGCCCAGCTAGTCCAAACTGAAAACCCGACGGGCAATTTGGATATGGGATGGAACAAGTGCGGATGACAGCAGTGAAATCAAGCGTCCACTCCCAAACCGTGTGCGGAGGTTTTGGCAAAGCATCTATGAAAAGTGGCTCTGCCTCTGAGTTCCTGTTAACTGATGTGTCAGCCGACTTTCCAACACGATGGCAGCGATTCTTCCAGTGAAGTGAAACGCTGAGAGCACAGGGCACAGCTCCTCCTCACGCACTTCCAGGTGCATCTTCACTCCCCATCCATTACCGCTCATTACCGCGATCGCATTACCGGGAAATCACGGAATCAATTAGGTTGGAAAAGACCGATGAGGTACACTGAGTCCAGCCTACTGACCGAACGCCAACCCTGCCAACCAGACCACAGCACTGAGGGCCACATCCAGTCTTTCATTAAACACCTCCAGGGATGGGGACTCCATCACCTTCCTGGGCAGCCTATTCCAATGCCTACTCACCCTTTCTATGAGGAAGTTCTTCCTGATGTCCAACCTAACCCTCCCCTGGGAGGGTTAAGACTATGTCCTCTCCTCCTGTCACTTGTTACCTGGGAGCAGAGCCCGAACCCACATTGCTACATTCTTTCAGGTGTCTGTAAAGAGCGATAAGGCCACCCCTAACCCCCTTTTCCTGCAGGCTGAGCACCCCCTCCCCAGTCGCTCCTGGTGCTCCAGTCCTTCCCTGGAGCAGCTCCAGCCAAGGAGCAAATCCCGGGACCTCCCGGGCTCAATCAGGGGCCGCCCCGCGGGCCGCACCCGGGCGGTGACACCCGGCGGGCCCGCACCCCGACCCCCGGGTGGGGAAGGACGCAGCGCCGGGACAGCGCGGGATGAATAGGAGAAGGAGAAGCAGAAGGCGGCGGCCCCGCCGCTCCCCCGGCCCGCGGGACCCGCCCGAGCCGCCTCCCCCCGCCCCGGCCCGGCCGGGCCCGGCGCTCGCAGGGCAGGGCAGGGCAGGGCAAGGCAAGGCAAGGCAAGGCAAGGCAGGGCAGGGCGGCCCCGGCCCCGCCGCCCTCACCCACCACCCACCCTTGATCACGTTGCTGTAGATGGTGGCGCGGAACTCCTCGCGGGCCGCGCGGTCCCAGTCCTGCCCGTGGATGATCCGCATCTGCTTCAGGAAGGTGGACTTGCCGCTCTCGCCCGCGCCCAGCAGCAGGATCTTGACGAGGCGCTTCACGTAGGTCTTCTCGCGGTTGAGGCACTTGTCGATCTCCTTGGACTTGCGCTGCTGCTCGGCCTCGCCGCTGGTGAGGAGGCAGCCGGGGAAGCAGCCGGACAGCGCGGAGCGGGACGGCAGGAAATCCGCCATCTTAGCGAGCGCCGCCAGCCAGGGGAGCGCCCGCCCGCCGCCCGCGCCGCGCGCGCCCCGCGCCGCGCATGCGCCACGCCCCCCGCGCCGGCCCGCCCGGCACGTGACGCGGCGTCTCTCACCCCCCCCCCCCCCCCCCCCC
>JAWMRA010000042.1:2510193-2556829 GCA_035584735.1 Pseudotriccus pelzelni
CCATCCCCTCCCATCCCCATCCCCCTCCCCATCCCCGGTCCCCCCGCGCTCTCCCTCGAGCGCCCCCACGCGGCCGGCGCGCGCCCTCCATGCAAATGAGCGCGGGGCGGCGGGCGCTGATTGGCTGCGGCGCGCGGCGTTGGCGCCGCCCCCGGCGGGTGCGGGTGCCCGCAGCCAGGTGCGCCCGGCCGGGTCGGCTCCGCCGCTGCCGCCGCTCCGACAGCGCTCGGCCTTCGCTCCGCCACCATGACCGTCACACGGCTCGACCAGGGCCAGCGCTACCGCCCGCGGATGGCCTTCCTCAAAAAGGTGAGCGCCGGGGACAGCCGCACCGTTCTGGGGCATCAGCGCCGGCGGGCGCGCCGATGCGGTGTCCGGGGGCAGCGCTGGCGGTGCTTTGGGCGGGGTGAGCTGTGTTTGCAGCATCCTGCTCGGCCACGGCTCCCCGGGGCACCTCTGCGTGTGTGGGGTCCGAGGTGGGACAGCCCCATCCCTGGGAGTTTGGAGCCATGACCTGTTGCAGAGCCCCGTGGATTCCAGCTGGCTCTGGGGGTCAGTGTGTGCTGAAGTAATGGAGAAAAGAGAACTGTAATTTTATTTATTTTTATAAATTAGCCTCAGCTGAATGATTCTCCTGACACGTTTCCTCCCCCTCCTGTATTTTCCCCCAAACCGCTCAAATGTGTCTCTTCCCAGGGGAAAACCCATCACCTGCAGTGCCAGGCCAGTCAGTGCAGCTCTGGACCAGTTGGTCCACTGTGAGGTTTCCAGTGTTTGCAGCTGATGTCTGCTTTCAGAAGATGTATTACAGCCAGCGTCTGCTCTCTGCCTCCTTCCAGTTTTTCAGAAATGAGCGTATTTGTGACCAGAAGCAGTCTAAGGAGTGGGAAGAAGTATTGCCCACGCTTTTGGGTGCGATGCATAATTTTGTAAAGCATTTGGTTGTTTTCTTCTGTAGCTTTCATTCAAAAGCGTCACCAGTTGTAGTGTAATTGGTATCTGCAGATTTTAAAAAGCAGAGTGTTAAGCTAGCTTTTCTGCCACTCACCTCTCCTGCCTGTGGCTTATCCTGTTGAGTGGAATTAACTGAATTTCCAGTGACAAGTACAGCCCAGCAAGTCACTGTTCAAGTTGTAGTTAGCTCTCCTCAACACCCACGACCTAAGGAGGATTCCAGGGGTGAAGGGAGGGGAAATTGAGGCTGTTCAATGCCAAATGAGCCTTACATAGCAATGTGTGCTTTTTACTGCTTTTTGGTACGAGCAGTGTGCTTTTTACGCCAGAGGAAGTAAAGAGGGTATTTTCTTTGGTGCTGCGTCTTGCAGGGTAAATTTGGCTGGGGAGCCCTGCCAAGGGAAATACTCTGGGCCAAATTCTGCGCTGAGTAATACTCTGTGGAGCTGCTTGCGGGGGTGCAGAGGAGAAGCTGTGTGCTTTGAGAAAACAACCGCCAGCAGCTGTGCTTCAGCTGCTCTGTGGGAGTGCAGCAGCTTTTGCAAAGTGCTCCGAGTTCCTCAGGTGGGAAGATCTGTCAGAGCACAGCGAGTTGCTGTCACAGAGCATTCACCGCTCACACCGTGAGCAACGAGGGGGTTTCAGTAGTGCCCCTGTGCTTTGCAGGTCTTGAGACCTGTTAGCAGTAGGAAAGGAAGCTCCTGGGTGGTCAGCAGAAAGGCCCTGGCTCTCATCTTTGCTTTCATTCCTCCTCTGTTTTTTGCAGACCTCGGGGAAGCCGTGTTTGGAGCCCTGGCTGTTCCGTGGCAGTGTGCTCTGTGTGCAGCCAGCCACGTCCTCAGAGCTCTCTGGGTATACCCAGCACCCTTACGGGTTGCCTGCGGTGCGAGCTGAGGATGCTCAGCATCCACTGAGCACCTAACAGGCTTAGATCCACAAGGAGCTCAAATCCTAGAGAGAAGCTTTGTTAATTGCTTAAGCCTGTGCTCACGCTTTGCTGCCAGCTGACACACAGGGGATCCCTGCCGTGCTCTCAGGCTGCTGGCCCCGTGTGCCTTTCTGTGGTGCTGCTCCAGCAGGAAGCTCCTGATCACAGCAATCCTGCCACTGACACGGGGAGAGGACAGGGGGTTGCTTTAGGGGTGGTGAGCAGTGCTGTGTTCTTGCTCTGAGGCTGCTCTGCACAATTCGGGCTGGATGTGGAGCTTGGTCCTCATGGCTGAACCAAGGGGGGATTGGAAAGCCCCCTTAAAGGCCCTGCAACACCTGCTCATCCAGCAAACACTCATGCTGACACTTAGGCTGCTTTATTTTATGAACTGTATTGGTAGGAAGAATACTGGCACAAAGGTCTGTTGGGACAGAAGCCCCTGAAATGAATTTTGGCTGGATCCTGGGAGAACTTAAGTGAGCCCAAGCTCTTGGTGCCCGTGCCTGCCCCAGGGTCAGGGTCTGGCTCTGTTGGGCATCCCCTGGCAAAGCTGGAGGTAGGGCTGTGTTTTCCAGCAGCTGCTGGGCTGTGTGTTTTCCCTTGCTGAGCTACATGAGCTGCCTCGTGACTCATACCTTGTGGGTAGGGCTGATGGATTGGATGCTGTTTGCCTTTTTCCTCTGCCTCTTCCTTGCTCTGGTCCCCGATGGCTTCCCCCAAAGCTGTGCAGCAACCAGAGAGGGATCATCCACAACCTGACTGGGGGCTTTTAAAGCCTGGCTTGGCTTCTCAGGCTTCAGTTGCTGGTCCTCATCTGCCATTTCCCAAGGTGTGCCAGCACCTCAGTTGTGTTTTTGCTGTAAGGAGCAATCCATGGACTCCTGCTCTCTGTTTGAGTGAGACTGTGGATATGGCTGAAGCTGAACCTTAGGTCAAGCTCAGCATCATCCCACCCTCCCTTTCCCTGTCCCAGGTGGGGAGATGTCGGTGCTGCACCTTTCTTTGGAGCATCACACCAAGCAGGACATGCTGGAGTCCTGGTGAGAGTCAGTGAGCTCAGACAGGCTGGACTGTGGGAAGAGCCAGGTACAGCCCTGCCCTTCCCATTCACACATTTGCTTCCCTCGGCTGAGGGATCACCTGGTGGGATCAGGCTTCCTGGTCTCAGCTTTAATTAAGAAAAAGCAGGAAGGTGGTTAACAATGGATTTTTGTTATTTCTTCTTTTTTTCTGATCATCCATCAGTGTGCAAAGCAGGGTTGGTAGTTGTAGGCCTAGAAAACAATTGAATGAGCCTTTGAGGCCAGAGTTGGGATGAAGGACTATATTGTTACCTTGGAAATCAGAGCAAGGGGGGCTGATCCTCGCAAACAGCAGCAGGCAGTGAGGGGGGCTAGAACCAACCAAACACACACGATGGAGAAAGCAGCAGATCTTTAATTATAGCACCAGGAGTGGACACTCGGCTGGGAGCTGGAGCCTGCTGGGAAAATTGATCTTTCTTACATCAAAGCAAAGATGCCTCTGTCTGAGTTAATGCTGAGAGGGGCTGAACTCCTCACCTTTGAAGAGTTTTGGTCTGGTGTGTCAGTCTCAGCACCCAGATGATGCTTCGGTGTTGTAGATGCCCTGACCCTGGGGCAGCTGGTGGGTGCCTGAAGGGTAAAGCTCAGGGAAACAGCGATGGGAAATGCCCCCGGGGTAACTCAACCAAGCAGTCCCTCAGTGGTCATTTGCCCCCACTGTTCCATGCCATGGGACGGTATCCATGCTGGATCCATCATCCTTCTCCAGAACCATGGACACCCCATCAATCACTGACCATTTGAGCTCCCACATGCCCCTGAAATTCAGTGATGCTTTTTCTTATCACATGTGAGTTTGGGTTTTGCTTTGCACTCAGTGAGCCGTGTGGCTTCCTGCAATCAGATGGGGGACAGACAGTTTTCCTGTTGCTCCTTTGTGGCTTTCGAGGTGAGGTCACCTCCATGAAGAGATTCCTGTTGATCTGAAGGGAGACCTCCGTGGCTGTCATGCCCCATGGTGGCTCTGTGCTTGAGGTGAGCTCTCCCCGGAGCCTGGCTCCTTTGGAAGTCCTGATATTTACCTCTGTGCTCTTCTCCACCCACCAGCCAGCACCAGGAAGTGGCTTCTGGCTCTGCAGAATTCAAAGCAGGCAGCTCTTTCCTGGCTGAAAGCACGATAGAATGTACCAGAGCCCCGAGCAAAGCAAGGAAATGCTGCTGCTGGGTTTTAACCAGCCCTCCTGGCCTCTCGCCGCCAGGCTGGTGCCGATGGCAACTCCTGGTCGCCGTAATCACCAGTGTTCCCTCGGGAGAAGAGGAAGAACAGGCTGAGTTTTGATCAGCAAGGTGAATGGTTCACGGCCCTAACAGCAGCTCCTTCCTTTTTAATGTATATAATTTCTGCAGCGACAAGAGGGAGTGTGGCAGGGCATGAAGGCGACAAGGGTTGCCGGATGAAGGAAGGGAACATGCTGTGCTGGGAGGCTGTGTGGGTTTCTGAGCCAGTTCTCTGCTCTCAGCTGGTTAAAGACCTGTTTGAGCCCACCAGGGAGGAGCAGCAGCCCCGTGCTGGAGCGGGATGTGCTGTGCCACTTGCAGGGAACAAGTCCTGCCTGAACCTGGTGGGAGCTGCCGGGTGGTCGCAGCACTGGGGTGTGGTGGGGATGAGCAGGGCTGTGTTTGCCCCCTGTATCCACGTGCTGTTCCCTGCTGAGTGACTTCCCAAGGTACCTGAGAGGCTTAGAGGGAACTGAATCTGAATGTCCTAAATTAGCGCCCTGCCTGCTGGACCATCCTACCTCATCCCACACGGCTCCACAGGCGTCTCTCCTTGCACAGCCTTGAACTTGCTGAGGCTGAAATTGTGGGTTCTGTTGAAAGGTCTAAGGAAGTCTTCATCACTTTGGGCCTGGTTTTGGTATTTTAAAATATTTTGTATACGTATTTATACAAATATTTGTGTAAAAATATACCAGGCTTCTCTGTTTTAGTATTAATTTGTCACTGCCTTTAAAAACAGTTGAAAATCCAGTTTTACTGACGGGCTCAGAGTGCATCCTGTCACTACAGCTTAAATCCTCACTGAACTTGGCAAGACTTGGGAACAAAGTCACTGTGGTGCCTGTGAAGACAATGGCTTTCATTATGCGACAGTGTCATCAAGTCACACTCATTAAATCCTCTACTCCTCGTTAAAAAGCTACAGCCTCACCCAAAATGAATGTGCAGAGAGACCAAATTTGTCCTGTTGAAACAGCTTTGATTTAGTATCTCTGGAAGCAGAAGACAGAAAGAAGAGCATCATCCCCAAAGCCAGTGCTCTGACAGCACTCGGATAATCTGAAACGGGGAGATGAGGAGTGTGGCCCAATCCACCTGTCTGAGCAGAGGACCCCAAGTGCAAGCAGGGGCTCTTGTGCTAGTAGGAAGTCAAATAAAAGATCTTTTAAAATAATTGAAGATAATTGGAAACAAGAAATAGAATAGGTCTGGCCCTGAGGATGAGACTCATCCTGTGTTAAAAAGGAGTCATCAGCGTCCCTCAGGAGCCCAGGTGGGAGGTGCTGCCAGATGGGATGATGTTGCTCTGGATGGGGTGTCTCTGCCCCATCCCTGGAGGGACTGAGCTTTGCTACCCACAGAGCCTGTCTCAAAGCCATGTATCTCAGGCTGTGCTGTCTCAAAGGACAGTTCTCATCCCCCTCCCACCCCCAGATCTGAGCTTCTTGCTCAGCCCCAGAGCAAAGCAATGTGCTTCTCTTGCTCTTCTGCAGTCCTGCCTGGTGATTATCAGCAGACCAGGAACAGAACCTTTGCTGTTTGGCCTCCAGCCAAAATATTGCTTATATTCATGGTGCAATATCTACAAGTCTGTGCACAGCTGGGGGATCTGTGCAATAGAAGTTCAGATTCTATTTCCTCCCTTTTTTTTTTTCTTTCAAATTGCCCCAGCAAAGAGCCCACTGAGACAGAGAGGAACACTGATGGGTAGCAGGGGTTTTATTTTTTTATTTTTTTCTTAGCTCAGCTCTCATAGAGTGATTACATCCTGTCCCTGGTCTACTAACCCTGGCTGTGTGTTCAGTGGGAGGGAGAGACCCTGTGAGTCAGTGTGAGAGCTGACATGGTTTGGAGGTGGCATCTCTCCTGGCAGGGGCAGGTTTGGAGAGGGCTCTGGCTGTCCAATCCGTTCCTGTGGCATACCACTGCCCACCCCTCTGGAATGCTGCAGTGGTCCTGGGGCTCCCTCCTGCCCACTCCTGTAATCCATCCCACCCCTCTGGAATGCTGCAGTGGTCCTGGGGCTCCCTCCTGCCCACTCCTGTAATCCATCCCATCCCACCCCTCTGGAATGCTGCAGTGGTCCTGGGGCTCCCTCCTGCCCACTCCTGTAATCCATCCCATCCCGTGCTTTGCAGATCGAAGCACTCATGATGGAGATGCAGAATCCAGACACAGGCATCAAGACACAGACACAGACAGTGATGATTGCCAGCATCCCACATGCCGTGACAGGTAAGAGCTTCCCAGGGGGAAGGGACCTGGCCAAGGAAGCTCAGCAGAGAAAAGCTGTGTGTGGACCCCATGGCCAGGGTTGCCAGTGCCTGGCTGAATGCTGGAGCCCGTGTTCCCAGTAAATGTTTGCTGTACATCCTTTGAGATGTACCTGCTCCCTTTATCTCATGCTCACTCGTGTCTCGTTTCATTCCTGCTCTTTGAGTCAGAGACACAAAGATTGATAACCTGCACTTGCAGCTGTCTCATGGGGGTTAACTCAAGTGACCTTCCTTTCTTTCAGCATCGAGGTGAGTAGGTACTACAGCCTCCAGACTTATCATATTCCCAGTGAGGCTGAATCACAAATAAAGATAAATATTAAAACCCCATTAAAATAAGCAGCCTGGAGGCAGACTGAAAGCTGGTACTTCAGGAATGAGCGATAAACAATTAGTCTCCCATTTAATGTTTACTGCTAGTAATAATTTTTCTTTAGTAGGCAGGAAAAGCACAAAATACTCAACCCACTTCTGTGCCTCTAAGTGACAGCTTTGCCTCATTCAGGCAGGCTGGGGAAGCAGCAGACAGGAACTGTGCTGTGTCACTACTGAGTTACAGGCAGCTCTTATCTCAGCCTCCTTGTGCCTGCTGCTCCTTTCACTGGGCACTATCAGTACCTCTGCTTCCCTGTCCTCCAAGCCTCCACGAAAGCTCTTGTGAGGAACCCTCAGCTGTAAATATTCACACGTACTCTTACCGAAGTTTCTTCCTCCCGCTTTGGTCTTTCTGCTGCGCTTTGAAATTGAGAACAAAAACTCCCACTGAAACCAGCGAGTTTGCTCCAGGCAACTCAGGAGGCTTTCCCCACTGTGTTTGCAAAGTCTGGTAGGCCTTGGGTGTTGTTTGCCCCAATTTTTTTTTAAAAGTGGGGATGCAGAGGCACTGGAGTCACTTGCCCATGGGTAGAGTCAGTCGGTGAAAGGGTCAGGAGAGCTCGGACACATCTGAAGCTTGTTCTCAGCAGCAGCCTCCATGCACTGCAGTGCAAACCACATCCTGGCTCACACAGTTATTATGCAGCTGAATTTGGTGGAGGTTTGCATGTACAAAAGAGCTGGCCTTGCCTCCCAGAGCTGTCAGGGAATAGTTAAGGCAGCGCTGCAGGGAAGATTCCCCTGTGCTGAAGATGATGTCCCACACAGATTAAGTGAAGGGGAACAAGAACTTCTCTTGATGTCTGCCCAACATGAAGTACCACTTCCCAAAAGTCCACGGCCAGCTGATGTGGAGGGACAGTGCCCGTTGGCACTCACCCTCTTTGCGTGCTGTCTGCTTCATTCTGGTTCCTTAACTGAAAGTGCTGCAAGTTGCCTCTTGCATAAGTCATAAATTCTAGTCAACTTCTGAGAGGCGAGTGAGTTCCAGTCCCTTTGCTCACCGCTCTCTAAACCGTGATATTTTTAGTGCTGCACAAGCTGCATGGATGCTGATGGACTTTTGGGTGTTGCAAAAGAGACTGATTCGTGTCTAGCAAGGGTGTGGTGAGGCCATTGGAGCAGTGGACACAGATCCACTGGACAGAGCCTGGCTCTGCATGTGCAGGAAGCCAACTAGTTAAGTCCACTAGAAGTCAGTAAAATGGCTCACAAATAAACCTCGATGTGAAATGTGCACCTTTGGGGGAAAGTGCTTACAGAGAGAGCTGTCTAGAAATGAGTGATGAGATAATCCTTTAATTTCATCTATTTCAGGAAGCAGGCAGTAGGATAAGAGCTCTGAGCCCCTATTAGAAAGTTAAGTCATCACTGCAATGTCAAGAAAGGTCGACACCTCAGTCTGCAATCCTAAGGGAGGTTTGGAAGGAAACAACAGTAATTGATCGGGGAACAAGTACATTTTTACCCTCTTTAAATGGAAGGAGGTTCATGAAATTTGCCCCCCAGAATATAAAACTAAAACTACTGGAGATTTATGCTGACTGTGGTTACGACTGCTTGCACTCCAAGAAAAGAACTGGGAGAGATAAGATGTGTGTGAATGCAGAAATCTTGTCTCCCTTTGATAAATCCTGTTAGCACTGCAGCTTCGGTCTGAGATTCAGATATCCCTTCTGTTCCTTCAAGGACTCTTAGAGGACCAGTCACTGCTTTTCTATAAGGCCGAGACAGGACTGTGATCTGTGAATCTGGAGGTTCTCTGCAGTTAATCTTTCAAGACAAGGTGATGCAAAACAAGGGGCACTTCACCCTCCCTGGGTGTGAGGGCTGTTGCGTTGCTGAAACCCTCTCTAAGCCACTCGTGGGGGTTTAAGTGCTGCTGAGGCCAGGTGAGCTCCTGCTCGGTCTCGCTGTACCGTCCCGAGGTCACTGCCTGCCTCGGGCTCCCTCTCCCAGGGATTGGTGCTGGCTTGGTGAGTGACAGCACGGCCAGTGGGAGACCAGCCGTGAGTTTCCTCTGTGCTGCCTTGTGTGGTGCCTTTGGAAGTGCGTTGGCAAAAAGGGGTCCGTGCCCTCGGTGGGATCCAGAGCTCAGTGAGGAGTGAGTGAGGGCTGGAGAGGTCTCACTTTCACCCAAGGATTTCAAGCACCTGATGGGTTTTTTTTTTGCTTTGCAGGTAATGATATATTGCAGTGGATCCTTCAGCGCTTGCAGATCACTGCAGAAGGTGGGCAAAAGTGTGAAAATTGAGGCTTTTTCAGCTTCGAGTTACAAAACTTTAAGGTCTTCATAGACAAAACCTTTTAGATTAATTCTTCTCCCCTGCATAGCAGCTCACTTTTAATTCCAGTGCAGTGTCTCCGTGCAATCAATATGTCTGCCTTGTCCATTTTCAGAGGCACTCCACCTGGGAGACCTGTTTGTCAAATATGGATACATCTACCCTCTTCAGGAGCCAAAGAACCTCACCCTCAAGGCAGATGGCAGCCTGTACAGGTTTCAAGTGAGTTGCAGCTTCTCTAAGCTGTTGTGAGGGAGTTCAGCACTAGTTTTTATTAAAAACAGGCAGCTGGGGCAGCTCCCCAGGAGCTGTAGTTGTGAGTCCAGGCTGTGCAGCCCTGCAGTTGTTCAGTGTGCAGGAGGGAGGGATCCACAGAGAAGCCTCAGATTGCAGCTGACAGGGAACCTGTGATGGTTTCTTCAAGTAAATTAGTGTACTTGTTCAGCTTAATAATAGCTGTGCTTTCTTCCAAATGTGTGTTCCCTTCCAGGTCTTAAAGTAGCAAATGGAATTGCTGGTTGGAAGTGGAATGATCTGGGATCACTGAATAATGAATATACAAAAAGCACAGTAATAAGGGGATGTTTTCAGTGTTCGTGGTTGGACCGTTTCCACCACGGTGGGAAATCAGAGTGCCCTCATTGGTACTTGGAATGAGGAGTCTGGTTCCCACATGGTGCCAAACTAGGCTCCAGCATCTCAGTCTGAGTGCTCGGGCAGCGGGGAGAGGTTGTCCATATTAACTGATGGGAGAGGTGGAGTGGATTTGATATTGGCAGTCGATCCTCTCCCTGTAGCTGTCCTGCACCACCGTGCCAGCTGACGTGCAGCTGAGGAGATGAGGCTCTGAGTGCAGCAGAGGAGAACGTTCCTCCCTCCCGTGTGGGTGGTTCCAGGTGCCTCTTGGCACGAGTTCAAGGCCTTTGTGCACTAACCAGAGACTCCTTTCTCTGCAGACCCCCTATTTCTGGCCCTTGCAGGGCTGGGCTGCTGACGACACAGACTATGGTGAGTTCTGCACTGCTCGTGTTTGGGAGGTGTAGGGAAAGCCCTTGGGTTTGTGCACACATTGTCCTGCACCACGTTTGCTCTTCATGTCCTTGTGCTGTGTCTCCACATGCAGTGACCAGCCCTTGCATTTTTTTTCATGCTCTCTTGTGAATAGTTCTGACTCAGGAGTGCTGAATTGAGGGTGTGACCATCTTGTGGTGGCCTTGATGAGAGAAAGTGCTTAAGCTCTTATATTCCACTAAGATCCATCAGACAGGAACACATCTGAATTACCTTCCTGGGTAGGGAATACTTTAAACACAGGATTAAATTTCCCTGAGTGTTTAAGTGTATTCCTGGATCTGAGCCCAAGACTATCTTCCTGTAGATTCGGATCAAGCCCTGCATTCAGAGATGATTCTATCTTTATAGAATGCACAGTGGCTTCCAGTATGTCCTGATGGATCTTCCCATATAAATCTGGTGTTGCCTTTATGATGCTCTTTAGTGTAAAGCTGGTCCTGAAACTTGGGCTGATGAGCTTGGTTTGCTCCCGTGGGCTGTGCAGTTCACAGACTGATTTGTTTACACCAACATTGTCCTCTGTGGCTTTTATCTGCATTACGCTGTAGATCTCCCGGGGAAATAAAAAAGCCCATTTTAGATTGGAATGTTTTTATTAGGACTTGAGCAAAACACTGGCCTGTGTTCGGGAAGCTTGGAGGTCAGGCTCTGAAGAACCTCAGCATCTGAAGGATTTGGTCCAGTATCCCTTGATCCATGAAAGCCTGACCGAGTTCCCAAAGGAAGGAACTGACTCCTGGCAGAAGGCACACGCTGCCGGTTCTGCCTGGCTGCTCCCTGCCTGGGCATCCGTGGCAAAGTGAAAGCACCGAGTTCTTTTTTTCTCCAGTGGGCTTTTGTGAGCCTGGAGCTCATGGTTAGGAAGATATTGTAGCAGACAAAAGACTCCTGTGTTTGTCATGTGGGTAGATTTTTAATTGTTTTAATTGTTCTTGGACTTGTTGGTCTAAGTATAACTGACTGCTTATTTGCTTCTCCCTGCACAGCAATTTATCTGGCAAAGAAGAACATTAAGAGGAAAGGGATTTTAGAAGAATATGAAAAGGTGAGGAGATGCTGCACTTGTTCCATGACAAGCCCCTCATTTATTACAGCTTTAGCCCTCTCTTGCTAATGGAGCACGGCAAAAATATCACCTCTTCAATTGCATGAGGTGTTACTCCAGCAGTATCAAAAGCCCAGATTTTGCAAGTGTGAAAACAACCAGTACAGATAAATGCTGTGAAATGAATTATAATTTTAACAGGGGTAATTGCTCTCTTTGCAATGGGATTTTTGAACTGTTGCAATTCTTGTAATTACGTTCAGAACAATCCAGATTTCCTGGCTCATTTACCAGCCTGACCTCCTTGAGCTATGGAGAGTCGAGAAAACCCTGGCATGGGAGTGCCCTGGCCAGAATTTTCACACTAACTGCTTTTTTATTTTTATTCCAGGAACATTACAACATGCTCAATCAAAAAATAAACTACAAGTGGGATTTTGTTATAATGCAGGCCACGGAGCAGTATAAGTGAGTTGACTTGCATTCATTCCCTCGTTTGCATCACTGGGCAGGGTACAAGGAGCAGAGCTTGGCTGTCTTGGTGCACAGTTAAATTACACCTCAAAAACACCCACTGCAGCTTTAAAATGACTTTTAGGAGAGGTTTGGATTTTGCACCTGATGTGGCTCCCTGAAGAAGCTGAGGTCTGATGCTGCAGTGTGCAAGCCCTCGTTAGGGACAGCTTCATTTAGCTCAGCGTTGTCCAGGAGCATTTGTGCACCAGGCCACTGGACTTGGGGCCTCTTGTTGGTCTGGATCAGTTATCTCTTGCACATCTCACAGCTGAATGGAGTGACCTGAATGAAGAAGCAGTAAATATTCCCAGCAGGGACTTCTGCAGAAAACTGTGAAGTGCATGCTGAGATACCCAGCTGAAATGACTTGATTTTAGAAGCTGAATCCTTCAAAGAGGAAAGTTAGTGTATGTTGGATGGGATTACTCCTTTGGGAATAGGATCTTTCCTATTCCTGTGGATCCCTTTTACCTCCCAGCACGGCAAGCACTGCCTCTGCTGTTTAGCAGCCTCTCTGTCTTCCCTGGGATGGCAGCCAAGTCCCCGGAATACAGCTCATCAGATAACTGTCTCATTAGACACGAGACTGTTGTTCTTGTAAATTGAGGTCAGACTTGGGCTAAGAGATGCCAAATGCAGTTTTCAAGGCAGATACCGAGCCTGTGTCTGAACTAGCAGATTAAACTCGTCTGCGGCTGTTTGCTGGTGCTGCTGGGGCAGACTGGTGAGAGCAGCCTGCACCCACCCTGCTCACCACAGCAGGGAGGCCACATGCAAACAGCCTATTGGGAGTGCTCCCTTCCCCGTGCTAAGTCCCAAACTGTGCCCAGGACTTCTCTGGGAAAGAATTAGTTGGTCCAAGCCCAAACCATGCTAGTGCCTCTTCTGTTTAATTGTAGAGGTGATTTGGGTTTTGGTGCCTGGGAACGCTCCTTGGTACCATTTCCAAATAATTTCTTGCGAGAAATGGCCCCACTTTGCTGGGAGACAGGGATGAGACGTGTCCAGGATGTATCTCGGTGTGGCAATCCTCATATTTTGCCCCGGGGACATCGGAGATGGATCAACATGAAGCAGCAGGACTGATGGCAAGTAGCGGATTGTCAGCATAAAGCTAGCAAAGGGCTGCCTGTCTAATCAAAAGAGGATGTGTCAGCTCCCAGCTCAGCTCAGGAAGATGATGATTTCTCAAAAGCCGTGTGAACATGATCTGCAGCCCCAGAATTAGCTGAGGCAAGATGTGATCAGGAGGCAGAATCAGAGGGACACACGGGGACCCACGGGGCAGGGGAGGCTGGAGGTGTGCCCAGTTTTAGGAGGGGAAAATTTATGTATTCCCCTGTTGTTGGCTTTGCAGGGCAGGGAAGGAGCGGAAGAAGGAGGACAGGTACGCCCTGGACTGCCAGGAGAGAGCCTACTGGCTTGTGAACAGAACCCCCGTAAGTAGAGGAGGCTGTGTGTGACTTTGCTGCGCTTGGAGTGGGGCATTCCCAGATCCAGGGGGCAGAGCTTCCCAGGGCACTGCTGGCAGTGGAGCCCTTCAGGGCTCAGGGGTCTCCTCGTGCATTTGTGGGATCCACAGACTTGAAAGCAAAAGAGTTACAAAGCTGTTGATGTTTCTTGTTCATCACAGCCGGGCATGCAAGATGTCCTGGAGTATGGAGTAGACCGTGTAACTGATCCCAATGAAAATAAGGTAACCCAGGTGAGACAGTTGTTTGGTTTTTTTTATTCACACCTACTGAATTTGTTCAGGAGGACACAGATGGTGTCCCTGGGATTGTTGTTTTTTGGGCACCACAGGCTGAGCGTGTCAGCTGAGCTGTAACAGCCCGACAGGCCAGAGGTTGAGGTCGTCTCGTCTGGGAGATGGGGCCTTCAAAATAGGCTTTGGCAGCTTCTTCTGGCTTGAAAATACTTTGTCAGCTTTCTTGCCACAGCAGTTAGTGTGAGTGCTTGGCTACAGGACATGTATTCTTTGCTGGTGAGGCTGAATGAGGGAACCCTCTATCTCCAGGTGCTCGTTGCTGCCTTTTTATTAGTGCTGAATGAGTCGATTGGGTTTGTGGGGTGTAAAGGGACAGGGGGAAGATCCAGGTTTAAAGTCAGATGACAGAATACCTCCAAAAGGGTAATTAACGTGTGGTAAGAAGATGAAGAAGTTGGTGTGGTGGATGTGAGACGCAAAATGTTGCCAAAAAGGTGCATATTATAGAGTTTAAAGAAAGAGAATTAAAGAACTGAAACCATGGAGGCTGTAACTGGGTGAACTGGTTCGGAGTCCACGATAAGACAGTTGCACTCAGTGGATGAGGAGCTGGAGCTGCCTTTCCCTTTCTCCCTCACTCCTTTGAAGTGATCCTGTATTTGTGCACTTGACTGTGTTCATTTGGAAGCAAAGTCAAAGCATCTCTCAGCAGTTAAATGCAAATGTTACTGTGATCACACTCAAGGTATTCCCCCAACTTCCCATTTTTGTAACAGCCTTTAAACATCTCAGCAGCCAGAGGCAGGATAATTGCTTTGGCCAGCTGTGTTCTGTTGCTATAGAGACTGAAAAGGAGCAAAGTGTAGGCTTGGGATGTATTTTATTTTTCCTTGCTGCAAGTAGCAGCTGTTGAAAGCCTTTTTTAAAATCTTTTTTAAGAGTGAAGAAGTGGTGGAAAGAGGAGCAAGCCAACTCCTCGCCCACAGTTTTACAGCTGACACGGAAAGGATTTTAGGTTTGCAAACGGTCTGAAAGCCCAGAGCCATCTGCCAGCTCCAAGAGGAAGTGAGCTGAGGGATCTCTGTTCAGTTCTACCCTGGACTGAGAGACAGTCAGTTCCCCTTGTCGGTGGAGAAAAGACACCAGCTTTGGGGTGACTTCACTGCCCTTCCCCCTTAAGCTGGTCTCTGGAGACTGAGCTGAAGAGGGAAAGTTTTTCTTGCTCCCCTTGCTTTTGAGAGAGCGACTGACAGCACATGAGGCAGCCAGAAGCCCACACAGAGTCATCTTTGGACAGGTAGCTTTGTTTTTTAACTTCTTGCAGGCTCCTCTCACAAACACCTGTGGCTCAATAGCTTTGGTGAGCAGAAAGGATGGGCCAAGCTCTGATTTGTGTCTCTGTTCTTGCTCAACCCACCTTCAATTTCTTGGCCAAATAATTGGAGGTTTTATCTTGGCAGTTGAGAAAGAAAATTATTAATTTTTGACATCAGAGTGACTTCTTTGAAGCTGATATTGGCACGAGCATCTTCCACTTGCTCAGACCCTTTGGTGGGCTGCTCCCGCCCTGACTGATAGAGTCCTCTGGGGATAAACAGGTGCTCGAACTCCTTTGAAGGGAACTTTTATTACTGACCCGTGGGCATCGCTTGCTGTTATAATGAGTTAGGGGTTGTAGCTAAGGCAGAAGTAGCCATCCATCGAACAGCTAATTAAGTGGTGCTTTAGCCTTTTGTTACCCAGTCCTCAGACTCATGACTGAGCCTCAGTGCTCAGAGAGTTACCAGGCAACTGCCAGACCCGCTGAGTGCCTGCAGGTTCGTGCTCAGCTTCTGCCTCCTGTAACCAGAGCGTTTCTGAAAGGTGCTTTAGCTCCCCCCCAAAATCGCTGTGCTGGATTCAGGGGCTGCTGAGTGAGATGCCCTGGCTTGTTGTGCACACCAAATCAGCCACAGATCAAGGAGTCATTGCCGGCCTTTAATTTCATGAGTCCCTGTCAGTTTGGCTGATAAAGTTCTGCTGCATCATCACATCTTTGGAAAGAGCAGGGTCAGGAGCAGATAAAGAAGACAGGGGAAAACTGGCCTTTTGAGAGAAACTGTTCTTATGGACTATCAGGGATTTGATTTCCAGCTGCTGGGCTGAATGCACCGGCACAGTGGAGATGAGTGTTGGGATGATCTCATGCCAGTCTCGGGTTATCACAGCTCTGCAGCCTTTGTGCCCTGGTAGCTCTCAGCCAGAGGCACTGGGGTGTGACATGGCCAGGCAGGGTGTCCTGAGTGCCACCATGTGTCTCAGGGAGGAGGAAGAGGAGAAGGAGGAGGAGGAGGAGGAGGGTGTGTAACAGCTCATGGCACTCGCCTGAGACAGACCCAGGCCTTTCACTAATTGCCCTTTCGGTTTGAAGCCCGCGGGGCTGGGGAGCTGATCCGCGGTAATTGCGATAAGTCAGTCGTTAAGGGCATTGCAAAATTAATCTCATTATGAGAAATGAGCCTTTTGTTCCAATTATGATTTCCTTCCAAGTGAAGGGAGGATGGGTGGGTGGTGCAGGGCACGGCTTTGGCACAGCTGCAGTCAGTCGTGGGGGCGAGGATGGGTGGGATGGTGGGGGCAACCTGGCAGTGCTCAGCGAGACACGGAGGGTACTCAGGGTCACTTGTGGCAGCAGTGAAGCCAGGAGCTGGCTGTGGGAGCACTGTGGGAGAAAGGGAAATGAAATGATGTGCAGCTCTGGGGTGGAATAGCAGAGATTCCTCCCGGTTACTGTTGATTTGGGAACTGGAAAGGGCTGAGCACAGCCAGCACCTGCAGCCTCACGGGGTGCTCAGCACTTTGCTTCTGCTGCAGTTCAGTGGTGTTCAGCCCCCTTTTCTGGGTGAGCCTTGGCAAATCCCCTGCCCACCTGGAGCACCCCATCCAAGCCCCCCTGGTTTTCCCAGGCCCAGCTGTCCCCCACACTGCCCTCCACACTCAGATTCTTGGTGTAGTGTGCACTTAAAAAAAAATTAATAAAATCTTCCCTTGTTTGCAGACATGGCATTAGCTTTGATTTTGACTCACCCACATATAATTTTTCTATTGTCGTAGCATTTTAATTCATGCCTCTCGTTTTTCTGTGTAACATTTAACTTACTGTGTTCTTCTCCTCTCTCCCACAGCTGTTTTGTCTCGTGTGTGTGTGTGGTGTGCTGCCAACCTCTCAGACCCCTCTAGAAGATAACACAACTTTACTGCCACATGGGTTGCCTCCAAGCCACTGTGCCAGCACCCACCTCCCTCACCCCACTGCACCAGGCCTGTCCGAGGCCCCACTTGACAAAAAAGTGGAAGAAAATAGGGGTTTTTTTTTGAAAACAACTAATGATTTTAGCATGTTAAAGTCAATGCCTTAGCCACACTTAAGTTCCATCACATGGACCTGTTCAGCTGGCACTTGTAAAGCTGATGAGGCCTGGTTTATATCTGGGGTTCCCAAAGGAGACAGTGAACTCCTCTTGTGCAGGAGGCAGCTGGCCTGGAACAGAAACACTTCTAGGACAGTAAATCAGCAAATGTCTCTGCTCAAGCAGGTGATTTTATTTTGGCCTCCCATTTCTACAGTCTGAAACAACAACACTGTAGGAATGGGGGGAAGAAACAGTGTCCACGTGGGAGGTGACCTGGCATCAGGGATGCAGCCAAGAGCAGAGAAGGGTGAAAAGCTGTTCCTTGGTTATGTGTCCCAGGAGCCTGTAAATCAGTGAGGGAGGCCTGCTGGTCCTGTTTGTCCCTGCTGAGATGATTTGTGCTGCCACATTCAGAGCTGGTCGTGGCATTTCCAGCAGGAAAAGCTTCCTCCCCTCTCAAAGCCACCACGAGGATTTCTGTTGGTGGTGCTCTGGCCAGGCTGGGTCAGTGTTAGGGTCAGATGGGTTGGCTCCATGGTAGTGCTGTAGAGATTGGCTGATCTGCTGCATCTCTGGCTCCTGCTGCTGAAATGGTGAGTGTGCCCTCCCAAAACCAAGCAAGTTTCAGCAAAATGTGCTTATTTTTCTTCCATGTAGAGAACAGTTTCTCTGTCCTGAGTGGGACTAGTGATGGTGGTTAAAATGGAAAAGCAGGTCTGCACCATGATGGTCCCCTCACAGAGCAGCCCAGGGGGGAACATCTTCCCTTTCCCAAAATAGGGGGCAGCTCAGGGTGCAGGTTCTCTGGGGAGACGAGGGGAGAAGCAGGGCTGCCCATTTGGCACCAGGTGCTTCATCCCTCACCTCTCACAGACTTCACCCAGGCACTCTGCAGACCCCTGCCTGCCACAGGGTTACTATGATAGAACTTCTGGGATGCAGATCTCGGCTAAGATGGGAACTGAAGAACTGAAACCCCTCCTGGAGCCTTTAAAGTCTTGCTGGGAGCATCCCTGACTTAGCCTGTCTTTCCTTCTCCCTTCTGCAGTTCGTTTCACACAAAGTAACTGTGCTTCAAAGGAAGCTGTGTGAATAAACACCCTGCAGTTAATTTCTTGCCTTCAATTGCTTGCTCATTTGTGGATGACATGTAACATAGTCTGAGTTACTCAAATCACAACGTAAACACCCCTTGCACAGCAGATACTGCTTCTGAGGCTTTTAATTGTGGTGTTTATATTTTGCAATGTGTTGGTTCCTGTCTCCTTTAGCTAATATTGAATGATCTAATCTGTGTCTCGTAAATGAATCTATTTTAGCTCCATTAGAATAACCCCTTAATTGAAGGCATACAGGCAGCCTGTGATGGGAGAAGCAATGCTAAACAGTAAATACAGCTAATGGGACGATTTACCGTGTGTGGATGCTCTTAGCTTTGATGATACCCTGATTAGCTCAGCTGCTGTGTTTGATTTTAATTGTAATGAGAATTAATTGGGGAGCGCTGCACAGCGGCAGCCCTGCAACGGTGTCTCCATGCCTCAATAAAAAAAAAAAAGAAAAGAAAAAGCAAGTGTAAGCAGCCATCCCAGTGTAATGGTTTTCTTTCTTTTACAGAAAAATACTATGGAAGCTTACAGGAGAGAGGTAAGTGGTGCTTCCCTCACTTCCAGGCGTTCATCCTGCATGTGTTGCTTTCATCAGGGTAGGATGGGGGCTCAAACCCCCTGTGCAGGGGGTGTTTGAAAAACAGAGTCCCTGCCCCGTGGAGCTTTTGGTCAGTGTGCTTTCAGGACATTCCCTGCACCTCCCAGTGCAGGCAGCCAACAGCTCTCCCAGTGATGGGAAGGCTCAAGCAAGGACAGACACCAGGGCTAAATTCAATAGATCAGAATTAGTGGTGGGGAAATCACAGGAGATACATCCAGTGGCGCCAGTGCAGAGACAGCCAAGAATCAATGATAATTACATGCTGAATTATCCAGAGCATTTGTAGGTGCCGAGGATGGTAGCTATTATTCAATTTTTATATAGCATGGGGAGTGCTTTTTAATTACTTGCACATTGCAAAATGCTCTTCTGATGTTTGCAGTAAGCTTAGTGAAAACAGACATTTTACTGAGGCAGTTTAGGGATTCTCTGATTCCTTGGACATGCAATAATTAAGGAAGAAGCAGTCCCTGCTGTAGTTAGCCTCACTACCTGGGAGGGGGCATATTTGAGGTTCAGATAGGCCTTGTCTTCATATCTCCTCCCTCCTAACCATGTCCGTGTCTGGTCCCTCTCAGATCATGTACTATCAGCAGGCCATTGGGAAGACCAGAGTGAAATCTTCTGTCTCTCTTGGAGCGTAAGTCCTGACTTCCTTCTGTCCACGCATTAATTAGTCTTCGGTGCTTATCTCCTAATGAGATGATGAAGCTGTCTGCTCCGGCAGCTGGTGACTCAGCCGGGGAATCCATGCGGTTGCCTCACGCTGGGCTGTCTGGGCTCTGTCTTGTCTGGGCCAGGAGGCACGAGGCAGAGGAGGGATCAGAGTCCCAGGCAGGATGAAGAGGCTCCCTGGGAGCAGCACCAGCCTCTGGGTTGAGATTCCCTCTGAAATCAAGGGATGCTCAGACTGGGCCGGGCTGTGGCGCTGGGACGCAGCTCTGCAATCTGGAAAAGCAACTGTGTGGAGCTGCCTCGTGAGGATCCAGCAGGGATGAGCAACCAGAGGGGACAGGTTGACCCTCCAGCTCCTGGTCCCCAGCCTGCTGGGCTGGATTCACCCCTGTGAGTGTCTCTGCTCCATGGTGATGTTCACCAGAAGGCAGCAGAGCTGGGAAGTCGCTGGTTGTTCTGTATTACAGAGGAACACACGCCTCTCCATGAACTTCCAACCAATTAATTAGCAATTCTTCTTCCCAGTGGGAGTGTTTCCTGATCAGATTCTTGATGAAGCCAGTTAAGTGCAAAGCATCCAGTCCTGGCATGAGCCATTAGTGTGTTTGCCAGAGGCATTTCTCACCTGGAGCCTCGTGTGCTGACCAAGTGCAGCCCATAGCACCTGTCTGGTCTCCACAGTCATTGCCACCAGAGATTCACACCAGATCTAAAATAAGCAAGGTGCTCAGGCCTGTTCCCTGGAGAAGACAGTCATGGATGAATGAAATGGGAAGGAGAATCTGTCTTCCAAGAGCCAGGACTTGCAGGGCATCGGGAGTTCTGCTCATTTCATCTGTCACTGACTTGAGGTCACTTCAAACCCTCCTGCCTCAATTTTCCGAGCTGGAGCTGGGGACACCTGGCTACCTTCCAGGAATTTTGTGCTGCTTAACTGTTTGGCAATGGGGCTTTTCACTCATTAGTTCTGATGGGATAATGCCTATCACCTAGATGAAAAACCCTCGGGAAATTTGGAGCTCCATGTCAGCTGCAGGATTGGGTCCAAATCAAATTATTGATGAGCAGCAGCTAGACAGTGTGCACGCTTCAGAGCCTTGCACTGATTTAGGAGGAGCTCCAGAGCACTCATCACCGAAAGCACAGGGCTGTGTTACCTGGGTTGACAGGTTGAGATTTGTTTGATTAGAATACATGGATTGTAGTGAATTATGCAGGTGCTGGATGCCTTGGCGTTTGCAGTGGGGAGAGAGGATCGAGCACTTGTGTGCCAGGCTGTGGTTTGCTCTGTGCAGGAGCGCTGTATAACTGCAGGATCTGTGCCAAGGTGCCTGTTAGCAACGGGCCCCTGGACAGTGCACTCCCAGCTCTGAGCACATGAAAGCACTTTTGGCCTGGGAGGAATTTTAAACGCAGAAACCAGATGATTTTTTTTTTTTTTTTTTAATGAAAAAGGGAGGAGAGAGCTAAAATTCCGGGGCATTAGTGAAATCGGTGGTAATTATAAGTCTGGCCAAGTTAGAAGGTAGGAGAAGTGTTTGTCTGGTTCCTGCTGGGATAAAGACAGTTTTGCTTTCTGCCAAGACCTCAGAGCCATTTGCAGAGGAACAAGCTGTGTGGTAGGTGAGGGAGGAAAGGAGAAGCTGAGATGAGCCCTCAGGACTCCCTCAGTTTCCTGGAGCTCCCTGGACTCTCCCACAGCCCGTGGGAAGGCTGGGGAGAACCTACCTGAGCCAACACAGAGCTGGTGTTCCTCTTCTCTGGCCCTTGCCTCCCAGGATGGTGCAGGATCAGCCCTTTGCCAGCTGGCTGGAGAAGGAGACAGAAACCACTGGGGGGCTTAGTCCCGCTTCTTGAAGTGAAGAGGCAAAAGGAGGTGATTGAAGGGAGTCTCGTATGTTGTTACACTTGAACTGACAAATCCACTGCTTTGAAAGACAGCCAGGAGATCTCTGTTTGGGAAATGGAAAAGGTTAACTGAGCTAATGAATCAGTTTTTCTAGGAAAGCAAGGGTCGTGTTCCATATCCCTGTTGCTGATAGGGCTGCACCTCTGAGGAGATCTGTAGGCTGTACAACCAGTTATGTGGTTGTGATGAGGCTGGCTGCAGTTCTGGCTTCAAAGTAATATTTTGATTTTGGATTTGTTGCAGGGTTGTGAAGTACTCTGAGCAGTTCCTCTCCAACGATCCTATCCTGTCTGGATGCCTCCCCAGCAATCCCTGGATAACAGATGACCCTGAGTTCTGGGATCTCAATGCAAAGCTGTATGTATTTGTATTCTTTTGTGGTTTAATCTGACCTTTATGCTGATAGAAATCAGGAAAGGGAACCACTGATTTCACTGTGATATGTGTTCTCTGATCATGAGCAGGGAAGTGTTCCCTTTGTAACATAGCTGGGCCATGCTAAAGGAACTTGGGAATACTCCATGCTGAACTTCCAGCACTGCCTTCTTCAAGTGGAGCCTTCCTTAACATCACAGACATTCCTGAACTGATGATGGGAGTGTGCACTCGACCCCTGCTGAGTGTGTTTCATCCTCCCCTTGGATAAGTGAAGTCCACCTTTACTAGCACAGGAATGGGATGTGACCCGTTACACTCAAGTGTAGCCCGTGGCTTGGTGTTATCCTAGAGTGGGTGCTGACAGTGATTTAGCAATTCAGGATTCAGCTACTCCCCGTGGCCTTTGCTCACACCTCAGGCTGCTTTCTTAGGAGAGACTTGGGGTTGGAGGCACACACTGGTGGTCTGTCCCTTCTCCCTTGTTTTTCCCTCTGGATAATATTTGCTAATTACACAGTGGCATCACAGGGCTTAAAGCAAACAACATCTTACTGGTTCTCGTGTGAGACCAGCAATCCTGTTAGAGTGACTCTATCCCATTAGACAGCCCCAGAGGATGCCTTCCCTCAATGCCTTTATGAGAAGCAAAGCTTTGGGCAGCAACCAGTGCCTCCTCCAGAATGGGACTGAGTCAAACCTCAGGGCAAAGCTGGGCTGTCACTCTGAGAGCAGCATAAATCCCAGTTAAATCCTCATCCCGCTGCGGACCAAGTTGTTTAATTACAAGTTACTTAGTGGGTTGACTTCGGGAGCTCATTACACCATTCTGGAAAACAGAGAGTGCTGAGAAGTCCCTTGGCATTCCAGCAAAGGGCATTTTGGTTTCAATTAATCTCCTAATTAGGTGGGCCACATGAAGCTGGCAGTGCTGTTTGTTTTCTCCCCGGGCAGGGTGGAAGTCCCCACCAGGATGCGCGTGGAGAGATGGGCCTTCAACTTCAGCGAGCTGATCCGGGACCCCAAAGGGCGGCAGAACTTCCAGCTCTTCCTGAAGAAGGAGTTCAGCGGTGGGTCTGCTGTGTCTCTGTGTCCCTGCCCGTGTCCCTGGGCCGAGGCAGGGGCAGTGCCACCGAGCGCCGGCAGGGAAGGGCTGTTGGAGGCAGTGGCTGTGCAGCCAGGGCAGGTGGTACCATCTAGTGGCACAGGACACACGGTACAGCCGGGACATTCCCGGTGTGTTTGGATGAGATTTTAGGAAGGAATTCTTCCCTGGGAGGGTGGGGAGGCCCGGGCACAGGTTGCCCAGAGAAGCTGTGGCTGCCCCATCTCTGGGAGTGTCCAAGGCCAGGCTGGATGGGGCTTGGAGCGACCTGGGATAGTGGAAGGTGTCCCTGCCCGTGGCAGGGGGTGGAACGAGATGATCTTTAAGGTCCCTTCCAACCCAAGCCATTCTAGAGTTCTATGATTCCTCCTGGAGAAGCTGGAACTGGCTGAACTCACAAGCTCTTAGAGGTGTCAGTGGGCAGAGAGCAGGGGAAGGCTGTTTTCCTCCTTCAGTCCCGAGAGGATTTTGTGCTGGCTGAAGAGTTGGAGAGACTGATTTAGGGCCAACACATATTGAGCCTAACAAATTCAGGTTAGGAGATAATACATGGGATTGTGTTTTCCTCAGTCTCACTTTCTGCCAGCTGTGTCCTTGTTATGCAGGAGAGAATCTGAGTTTCTGGGAAGCCTGTGAGGATCTCAAGTATGGAGACCAATCCAAGGTCAAAGAAAAAGCAGAAGAAATTTACAAGTGAGTGTGAATATTTTACATGTCCCACCACCTTCCACTGGCTGTCGTTCTCCAAGTGATTTATTCCTGAAACTTTTCTGTGTCACCTGTGGCTGTCTTTTGACCCCACATAGGAAAGGAACTTCTGGAGATGAAAGCAGAAGTGTTGTTCTGTTATGTTGGTACTTTTCCTCTCTGTTCTCCACTATTACATTTCAGTATCAGCATGTAATTTAAATAGCAGTGTGGAATAGCACAATTCTTGGGGCTGCCATGAGCAGAGTGGAAAGACCCTTTTGCTTCCAGTGGGCTAAAATTTGGTTTATATTGTGTGCTCACAGCTCAAGAGGAAGTGTCTGCATGTCTCTGGACATGGAGATTGCCCAAGATCAGGGCAGCAAATTGAGTGGGGAGTTGAAGGGACTTTTCCTTTCACGCATAGGCAGGAATCCCCATGAATTCTGCAGTTGCTAATGGCACTGTGGATCCCTCCTCCGTGCAGGCTCTTCCTGGCTCCAGGAGCACGGCGCTGGATTAACATCGATGGCACAACAATGGGCATCACAGTCAAAGGCCTCAAGCACCCTCACCGATACGTTCTAGATGCTGCTCAGACCCACATTTACATGCTGATGAAAAAGGTTTGTTATTTGTTCCCAAAGCCTCGGGGGGGATTCCAGTCCTCTGGGCCTTTCCCAGTGCCTTTGTGTGTTATCAGCTGTCTCTTTCAAGGGGCCTTTGTTTGAAAATCCCCCGAGTTTGCTGAGTTAAGCAAGTGCTGCTTCAGGCCTTTGTGTTTGGCTGCTGCTTCTTCCCTCTGAGGCAGCCTGTCCCCAAGGTGGTGGGGGTCAGGTGGCTGCTGGAAGTCCTGCTTACTCTAATTCCACCAGCTCACATTGCAGGATGCACTGAAAGCAGCAGAACCAGACTGATTTTTCACCCCTTGATGGAAAGTTTGGCTCCTGAAATGCAAACTCCTCACCTTGCAGTGACTGTGACACCCTGCTGGCCTGGGTTAAGCTCCGTTCAGATCTTTTGAGCTGGGTCTTACCTGCCAAGCTTTATTGTGAGATGGAAAATCCTGGGAATTTTACACCCAAGATGAAAGGGTATTGGTTTAAATAGCTACATTTGCCTGAAAGATGCAAAGTCCCTTGGGTTGCTGGGGGAGATTATCCAGTTCCCAGCCTCCCTGGCTCCTGAGCAGCTGTATTTGGTGGTGATTTTAATAAGGGTGTTTGCAGCCCATAACTACCAGTTTCTCTTTTTTCTCCTAGTAGGACTCCTATGGCCGCTATTTAAAATCTCCAATATACAAGGAAATGCTGGCCAAGGCTGTTGTGCCACAAGAGACTGTCAAAAAAAGGCAAGTGAAACTGGCTGTAATTGTGGGGTTTGTTTTCCTTGTTGTAGCAAGGGTAGAAAAAGCCCAAGTTGCAGCAAAATTACTATGATTTAGATGTTCTCTTAATTAAATAAAATTTTTCACTGAGAAGATGGTTTGCTTTGAGACCGGTGGTGCTGTTTATTCATGAGCCCTTTGGAAGTGGCTGGTGTACAGTCAGAATAGACGTGACAATTCTCAGCTGCCTCCTCTGTTGGGTCTGTTTAGAAGGGCTGTGATTGTTGAATTAATCATGGCTCCTTTCCTGGAAGGAGTGAGCACTGTGTCCTGGGCATGGGAAAGCTCCTGCCCATGAAACACTGACTGCCAGAGCAGAGCCAGGGCCAGGATTCAGGATCCCCTGTGGGATCTGCTCAGCCCTACCTGGACAAAGCTGCTTAGGGAAGGTGACAGGCACATGGGAACAGCACCTTGCTTGTGAGTGACAGCTGGCACAAGGTGGGTGCCCTTAGAAATGGGTTTTTCCTGAGCAGGCTGAAGGTTGTCCAGCAGATTTAGGCCATCTGAACTGCAGTTGCTCCTAAAGCTGAGCGGGCAGTGTCAGAGCCAGACTGGGTGATGTGCTCCTTTCTCTGTTCCTCTTCCACTCGCCAACCTAGCAAGCAAGAAAGAGGAATCATGGACTTGCACACTGTTGTTTCATCTAAAGCCAGTTTCAAGGCAGTGGAAAAAGCCCTGCTGCTGACTTGCCTGGGGTCTGGTTGGTTTTTCCCTGAGCCACACATCACGAGGTCGCTGGCTGGTGCTGGTTGATCCCGGTGGCTGCCTTTGTGTTTGTCAGTGCTTGTTCTGGACACTCAATACTCAGCATCCTGTAAAGCAAGAGAGCTGGTACCTCATCCAGAGCTGGGTTAACACTTGTTTCCACTGCTGCTGGAAGTGGCTTTGCTGCAGCAGGTAGTGGGTGTTTTTTTGAGGTATCACAGAGAAACGCCCATACGGGTCCCTGTCTTGATCTTACTAAGGCCACTAGAGAAAATTCCCTGATGGACACTGTTTGGCTCCACAACCAGTGTTAGTTATGTGCAAACACAACAACAGGAGGATTGTGGGTGGACACTGGAGCCCCTCAAGAGCTCCAGCCCTGCCTTTACCCTTGTAGCAGTTCTGTAGCTGCCGTGTGCCAATGAGTCACCCAGTCCTGCTTTTGAACCAGCTCCTCTGCATTTTGCACTTCTTTGTCCATCCCTGTGTCCGAGCTTGCCCTCCTGGTGACTTTGCTTACCAGGGGTGAGTTTTTGGTGCCCTTCTCCTCACTAACACCCTGCTCCTTTCCCTTGCTCCCTCCCAGCACCGGTTTGTTCGGGCGCCGCCACCTGCGCTCCAGCCCCAGCCCCATCATCCTGAGGCAGCAGGAGGAAGAGGCCAAAGCCAGGGAAGCCGCCACCACCGTGGACATCACGCAGGTCATGAGCAAGCTGGACCGCAGGAACCAGCCCCAGCCTCCTCCCAAGTAGGCTCTGAGCCCCGCAGGGCACAGCGCAGGGAAAAGACAAGCCGAGGCCAGTGCTGAGCTTCGTCTCCCCTTCCTGAAGGTGTCAGTGCTGCTTTAGGTTTCCCCGGCCGGCTCTGCCACCAGCCAGCTTCCCGCACGTTGCCATGGCTTCTGGAGAGCAGATGTCACTTCCCAGGCGTGCCAGGCAGGGAGTGCTGGCAGGGCCGAGCTGCTGCCTGTGCCAGGCTCAGGGGGGCAGGACGCCGGCTCTCCCCACACACACCTCGGAGGGGAGATGACTTCTGGCTGCCCTGAGATTCCCCCCGGCAGGCTGGGTGGCCCAGCTGCCTCTCCCTGCCTCCTGCTCTTCGGGGAGGTGGGATGGCACCCAGTAAAGTGCTGCCGTCCCAGTCCTTTGGGTCCAAACCAGCCTTCCCGGGAGCAGAGGTGGATGACCCCGTGGGGAGCAGGGAGAGGTGACCCACCTCAGGGTGTCCATGCCGGCTTCCATCCCCTGGGGGGATGTGCACCCTCACAAGAGGTGCATCTGGCACCTCCTGAGAGGAGCACACCCCTCACTCCAAGTATCCTGCACCTCCCAGCATTTAATGCAACAGGAGCACAGGCAGAAGAGCCAGGGAGGCTGCTTGTGAGATCAGCAGCGTGGGCGTTTCTGAGGGTTTGGTTGACCCTTTGAGTTTGAATGTCACTCCCACATCCTCCCAGGATGCTGGAGGTGATCAGTGGGAAGCTCTGCTCTCCCTGTGCCATGAGCTGGGTGTGCAGGTGCCAAGAGCCACCCCTTGCCAGAGCCTGCATGAGGCCGTGAGAGATTTTATCAAATCCTTCCCACCTCTTGTCTTGTCTTTTTCCTGCTCTTCTATTTTCTCTTGTTAAAAAAAACCCAACAGGAGGTAGTTCCAGTTGTAGCCAGAGGCAAGAGAGGACAGGGTAGAGATGTTAAGAGCTGATTGCAACTTTAAGCAGTGTTTTTATTTGCTCTGTGTCTTTTACTCTGTAGAATGAGGCAAACTAAAATACTATTTTAGTGCTGAAGAGCTCAGGGAGGTTCCAGGCCTTGCTGGGAAAGCACAGCATGTCTGGACCAGGCCAGTGATTACCAGAAGTGCAAAGATTCCTGCAAAGCCCAGTAAAGGGAATTAGAGGGGCGGAAAATCTTCCTTGTTTGTTAAAATTTTAGGGAAGTAGAGAGACTGTGTGGAAGCACTGAGGTCTGGGAAGCTGCATCTCTCTGGTTTGTATTGTTCATCCATTTTAAACACTGGTAAGATTTTACAGGAAATGGAAGATCATAGGGTCATTGGATTGGGTTGGAAGGGACCTTAAAGATCCTCTCATTCCACCCCCTGCCATGGACAGGGACCAGGTTGCTCAGAGCTCCAGCCAGCCAGGCCTTGAACACTTTCAGGGGTGGGGCAGCCTCTGGAGAAAGCTGGATGGGAAAGGGGGCCCTTGGATAATGGGGTGCATGCAGACCAACCCCTTGGAGCCCTGGGGTCCCGGGGTCCATGCAGGCCAACTGCCTGTGAACAGGGGGACAGTCAGGATGTCGCCGTGTCCCAGAACAACCTCCTGTGACTCCTGCCCTCCCCGTGTGTGTTATCGGGGCAGAATCAGGGCTGCACAGTCTGCTCTGGTGTCACTGCAGAACTCGTCTCCTTCACTTGTGGCTGAGGCAGGGAGACTTTCCTGACCTTCCTTAACCTATTGGTGATAAACCTTTTTAGAGGAATTGAAACCGAGTTGCCCAAGACTTTCACTCTGATGTCAAGGCCTGTGCTGTCTCTGCTCTTACTCCTGGTGGAAGCAAAGGCACATTTTGCAATGCTCTGCAGGGGAGCAGGATCAGCCTTTTCTTTAATTCCTGTTAAAACCCCAAGGCTTTGTTATGTCAGGTTGACATAAGAGCACTGAAAGATACTCCAAAACCTGGCAGGGTTGGTCCAAAGCTACTTGGCTGTGATGAGCTTTACAGTCTCTCCAGAGTTTGTGTAACATGGAGCACTGAGCATGTTGGGATTGCCAGTATGTAGTAACATGTGGAAGATCAAGTCAGGGTATAAATAATAAATAACAAATCTGTGTGTTCCAGTCAGTCCCTCTGATTCTACTAATATTTTGTCTGCTGCTTTGCTTGTTACGTTCCCTGTACCCATTGCTTTCTCTGATTTTTCGTCATCTCTGCTTTGCATCGCTCTTCCCCTGCCATGGGTTAGTGTGGCATGGCCAGGAGTCACTGTGTTTGTGGAACACCAGTCACTGCTTGTGGGACACCTGCCTGACACACACAGGCAAGAGCTGGCTCTGCTCTGCCGCAGGCTGAACGAGCTGGCACGACCCAGCCTTCTGCTCCTCGTCCCTTGCTGTTCAACTCCCTGAAGAGGAAGGTCGCCTGGTACAAGCTGAACTTCACTTTGTGCCAGAAATTGTTTGTTTCCATTGGAAATCAGAGCAATATGTTGTTTCATTTCTTGGCCATCGCTCCTGTGCATTCAGCTGTCTAATAAAAATAAATGTAGAAAATGGAAGAAGAACCAAGTTCGTCCTTCTCTGTCGCGTCTCAGTGTGTTCATCGCTCGCTGTGTCATCACTGCATGTGTGTGAACATGTTCTGTGTGTGCCTCTGCCCTCAGCCCTTCTCCCTGGGCACTTGAGCTGCGTTTCATTTCTGCTGGGAGTGAGTCCTTGGGAAATGGGAGGGGACCCAGCATGCAGCTTGTCCTCTGCTGCTTGTCCTGTGCTTGTCCTGTCCAGTTTATACTTGGGCTTGTCCTGCGGGCTGAATGAGCTGAGCTGGAGCCTCCACAGCCCCAGCCACAGACACTGGGGGCTTCAGCACAAGGTGGGATTTGTATAACCAGGGCTTGGGCTCAGTGTCTGGTTCTTGGGCAGGCAGCAGCCAGCGCAGCGGTGCCTTGGGTGTGACATGGCTGTGCTGCTCATAACCAAGATCACATTCTCGGGATGACAGGCTCCCCCGTGCCTGGAGCTGATCCTTGTGAGGAATGAGACAAGCTGGTGTCTCCTCCAGCATCCCAGCAGGCGTGGGGCCGGATCTGTCAGCACCCACTGGGGCTGGTAGCAATGACCCCGTTGCTTTCCGTAGGCAAGTTGTGACACCTCCGAGCTCCTGCTGGAGGGCAGGGAAGGGGGCAGGGTGGGGACACTGGCACAGGCCTGGCTGGGGTGGCTGACAGCTGCCTCCCAGCTGAGCCCTGTGTCTCCTGGCAGCGCTGTGACACTGGGCCCTTCTCCAGAGAAGCAGAGGGCTTGTCCTCCTGATGGAGCCCGGGGAGACCAACCACCAGAGCGCCACCCCTGAGCCTGACCGAGCCTGTCTCCTTTTCCTCCCCGCAGCCCTGCCACCTCGCCTCCTGGGCCCCTCGCCCGGCTGCCCACGCTGGCCCCAGCGCCCCTCCATCGCCCGCCCTGCCTCCCACCCCGCCCGGCCCCCCGGCCCTGCCCCGGGGCACCGCCTGCCCCTCGCCCATCAGCCTGGCCCTGGACAGCGACGGGCACGGACCCTTCCCCTCGGGCAGCAATGGGGCCGGCCGGTCCCTGGGCAGGTTCCTGAGGAGGGGCTGCTGGACCTCGCCCACCTTGGCCGCTCTCTCGCCCCGCTGCCCAGCCGTGCCCCACGGGAAGGTGCAGCCGCTGGGAGAGCGGGAGCGGCGGCTGCGCCCGGACACCAAGGTGGTCAGCAGGTCAGTACTGCCCGGGACATCCTCCCCTCCACCACCATTTCTGTTTGCAGTTAGCCAGAGGTCTCCAAGAACCTGCCCCACAGCTGCCCTTCCTACCCTTGCTGCTAAATCCCACCAATCCCACCTGTGCCACACGCCCTAAATCCCAGCCAGGCTCTGAAAGTCTCTCTTCCCCCTGTCTCCACACCTACCGTCCACACTGGATGTGTTTTCTGATGGGATAGGGACAGGAGCCCACTCTGCTGTGCTCACACCTCTTGTTCGGGGCTGCAAACCCTCAGGTTTCACTTTTAATCCCCCAATTTGGGAAACCACTCGTATATTTGTGTTTGTTCTCGAGCGCTGGTTCAGGTTTGGTTTAGTGGTTTCAAGTCAGAGAAGACCCAGAAGTGACGAGGAGAAATCTTGAGGGAGAGTCATGAAGTGTTTGTTGCTCCGGGGCAGGAGGTGTGAGAGGGGGGACTTTTTGCAGGAGAGGCTCTCCCTGTTGGAACCAAACCCTGGCCATGTCCCTCACTCAGAGCGCTATGATCTCATTTAACCCACCTCTACTGCTGACCGAGTGGATGAGTCCACATTATAAATTCAAAAGCACAAACCTGGGGGCTCCTGCTCCACCTGGCTCCGGAGCTGTGCCACACAGCTTCTCAGCTTCAAAGGGGTGGGTGGGAGCTCACATCCCCCTCGTTCTCCCTCTCTGCGGGCTCGTGCCCGGGCGCTTTGCCTTGGGATTTGGGGTTTGAAGCGTGGAAGTCTCAAAGCCGGGCTCGGTTCGCTGCCTGGGAGCACATCAAAAAGTGCCGTGTGTGTGTGATGAGTCTCTGTTTCACAACACAGCTTCTTCCAAGTCAGAACGGACGCGCCTTCGGAGAGCCGAGTGTGCCCCCAGGGCTCCGAGGAGGGGGAGGACCGACACCCCCGGGCTCGTAAGGACTCTGCAAAGGAGCTGATCTGCCCCTGGGAGACCCCCATGGAGGAGGGGAGAGCGGGGTAACCAGCAGCCCTGGCACGGATGCTCTCCCCAGGCCTGAGGCTGCAGTGGCTCAGCACGTGGACCAGGTGGGAGAACCACCTTAGAGCGATCCCTCAGCATCGGGGACGCTCAGACCACACAGAGATGGAAAACGAACCCTGCAGTGCCCGTTTGCCATCCAAGACCTCAAAGTGTTTCTGGACTGTTTTTGTTTCCTATCTTTGGTATATCCAGCCCTGTTCATGACAGACTTCTCGATAAATGAACCTCTTTCCTTGCCTTGGAGCAGATGGAGAGTGTATGTGCGTGTGTGAATGTCCTGGAAACGGTGTCTTACTGGAGTTTCTTGCTTGGCCATGAGGTGTCAGCACACTGAACACAGCACAGCTGGAGCAGGGCTGGCAGGGGTTTTTCACAGCAGGACTCAGGCTGCAGTGCCAAGATTGGGGCATGTTGGTGTGCCCAGCCGGGGTCCACCTCTTATTGATGACAATCTTTTAATTTCAAAGCAAGATGGTTAAGATGCAGATGATTGCTGGGGAAAATAAAGTGCCCCCTCATGAGAAGCGGTGTGGCATAGCATCGTTCCTTCATCCAAACCTGATCCCAGAGGGCAAGGAGTGCAGGGGGAGAGCAGAGGCTCCAGCGCCCTCCTGCACTAGCTCCTGCTTCCCAGTGCATGGGTTTGAAACCACAGCTTGAACTGCACCCCAGAAACACCTTGGGAAGATCCAAACCAAATTTGGGGACCCTGCAAACTCAAATTGATGCATTGCCACGACCTGTGCCTGTGCTGATACCAGGAGTGTTAGACCATTGCCTTCCTCATGTTGTGCGGTGTTTGAAGGTGGTGTTTCGTTCACGCGGAGGAGTTTCCTTGTCGTGTGTGCTGTGGGTCCCTGTTCTGTAACTTGGCCATGACCTGTGACTTCTGACGTTGCTGTTTTGTACTTTCTGATCATAAATGGAGCTTTGCCTGTGTGGCTGCCGTGGTTCCTCACTCCCGCTGCGGGATTTAAATCTCTCCTCACACGCGCTCAGTGCTCCCCACCTCCCCCAGGCCTGGGGTGACATTTCTCATCACAGGGCAGTTTGGGAAGATCAAGGGGCTGCTTCTGTCTCCAAAGACTCCTACCCAGGGGAGCTGAGGGTTGGGCAGGAGGCTGATGCCCCACACTGCCTGTGATGCTTCTCTTGTAGAAATGCACATTGGCTCTCGCTGGCTTTTCTCTGTCAGAGGGACCTGGTCCTGCTCCACAGTCATTGACAGTGGCACCTATTATTGATGGCACAAATGTCGTGTCTTTGGAGATTTTTTTTTGTTAATATTGTTACTCAGCCGCTCCTGATGGGACACTGAAAACATATGATCCAGGAAACATGACAGGAAGACACTGTGATGTGTAGCAGTTACTAATATGGTATTTAATGTACATATGACAGGAGCCATCCTACTGTTAATATTTCTCTCATTGGTTTGGGGTTCCTCTTGGGAACCTCCTTGTGTTCTACTCCTCGTGTTCATCTTCTACACCAGAGGAAGGACTTCAGGATCCAGAAGTGCTGCTGTGTCAGGGCTGGGCTGCAGTGACACCCAGACAGACAGGTACATCCCTATCCCAGGGGCCAGCACTGGGGGTTCCCAACATTTTTCCCTTCAGGGCACTGCTTTTTTCCTCCAACTTCTTTCAACTTGAGAACTCCTGCAGTTTTTTCCCGTGGGGGGGAGAGGCCCCTGCCTTGTGCATCTCAAGCCAGTGCCTTGCTCTCCTCCCTTCTCCCGTGGACCCCCCAGGTGCCTGCTGAGTGGAGGAGGAGCACGACAGCTCCAGAGGCCCTGAATCCCTCCTGCCACTGCTCTGTGCTCGCACGGTGACATCTGAGGCTCTGCCCCCGCTGGAGGCTTGGCGTGCTGGAGTCGGGAGCGCTTTCAGCTCTGGCAGTTCAAATCCCCTCGCTGTGCAGGAGCCCACTTAACGCTGCCTGCAGTCACCTGGAGGAATTAGCTCACTGCAGCAACTCAGACATCCAAGGTATTCCGATAATGTGAGGGATGTGTGAGGTTAATGACTGGAAAAAGTGATCGCTCCCTGTGGGCAGTTTCTCAGCACACTCCCTGCTGCTTGGCTGACAGAAGAAAGGAGACTCCGGCAGCGGCAGCAGCAGTGAGGAAGCCCCGTCCCCTCTCCACAGCAGCTGCACAGCCCCACGGAGCAGCCGTGGCCCTGCTCCAGCTCCTGGAGGTGCTGGAGGAGCTCCCACGCTCCCGGTCCGAGCTGCCGTGCTGCGGTGGTTGAACGTGGGTGTTCACAGAATGAACTTGTGAAGGAAGACGCTTGTCCGAGCGGTTCTCCAAGTGCTCCGCTCCCAGGTGTGGAGGTCCCACACCCCAGGTTGGGGTGGGCTCCTACAGCATCCTCCGCTCAGGTTTGCCTGTGGGATTTGTTGTGTGGGCCAGCCTAGAAATAAAGAGCAGCTTCTGGGGTTCCCCCACAGCTCTCTGAGGGCTCTTCCCAGGCTGCCTCAGCCACCAACCTCAAGGGGACACTGTTGGGATAGGATGGGAGCGAGTCCCATGCTGGTGATCCTCGTCCTCTCACTGGAGCCTGGAGTGGGTGGTAGATGCTGTGAGGGGCTGCCAGTTTTGCCCCTCTCTGGCCATGCCCCGGGGCTGGGGTACAGAGGAGAGGGGTGTGGGAGGCCGTGGCCAGCTTAGAGAACCTGGTTAAAATATCCAGATTAAAGATCCATTTTCCAGGCCACCGGCACCTCTCAGATCTTCCCTCAAGCCTGACATTTCACTCCCTCCTCTCCAGCTGGGCCAGACGGCTGAAAACACCGAGGGGCTGTTCCCCCTCCGGGGTCTCGGACTGTGCATTGCTCAAGCCTCACGAATTTAAAAATGGAACAAAGAATGCTCAGCATCCAGCAGGATCAGGCCTCGGGAGCAGGAAGTACCAGCTGGCTCAGGAGAGGGCTTGTTCCCATGGGATTCCCAGTGCGGTTTTGGCAGGCGGCGTGGTTGGGATAGCTCCGCAAGCAGGCTCTTCCTGCCTGGAATGCCAGCCCTGGCAGAACAGCTGACTCAGAGCGTGACAGCTCTTCACAGCATCCCCTTCTGAAAGGAGCTGCCAGGAGGGCTCCTGACACCGCTGCCTCTGCATTTTGTGAGGGTGGCTGGAAAGCTGAGCTGTAAGGCGAGCCCACGTCACGGTGCTCTTGGAAACGCCGCTCCGTGGGTGGAATTCACCCCTGAGCGGGGCTGCATCCCGTTACAGCCCTCCCTGCTCCCGGAATGGGGAGGCAGCCCAGCCGAAGAGGTTCGTGCTGCATTCACCCCAGCGCCTGAATACCTGAGCTGGGATAAATACGCTATGAAAGAACCACCGTGACTTGGCTCTTGGACGTGCAGGAGCCTCAGGGATGCAGGGACAAACCCAGCCACCAGGGTGACTTTCCCCTTGCCGCCAGGGCTGTGTTTTATGCATTTTTGCAATACACCAGAGGCAGAGGCGAGCACCTCTCTTTTAGGCAGAGGTTCCCAGGTCTGTTCTGCACCACACTAAAGGGTAAAAGATAAGCTCTTGCGAGTCAGTTTACTTTTTAAAATTCACATTGCCATAGCAGCTCAGCACACTGTCTAAAATCCTCCTACTTGCAAAACTTTGATCACCATGAGAACAGAGTTATGTTGTTCTCCAGCACAGTCCACATATAGGTATATAGAAGTTCCCATAGTTCATGCTTCAACACCTGTGGTCTGGTGCTCTGCAAGCTCTGCTTTCAGCCTTAAGACACTGGAATCACAGACCACGGAATTGTGGAGGGTGGAAAAGCCCTCTGAGATCACAGAGTCCAACCATTAACCCAACACCACTGTATTCACCACCAAACCGTGTCCCCAGGTGTTTTCTGCACACTTCTAGGAGTGGTGACTCTCCCTACTCTCTGTCAGTTGGAAGCTGTTGGGAAGCCATTCCCCCTGTCCTGTCACTGTAGGCTCTTGTAAATAGTCTTTCTCCATATTTCTGGTGTCCCATTTTTCCAGCTGTATTCATGCTAGCAATACTGTAAAAGACCAAGATGAGGGGCAAAAAAAAGAAGGACTTTAGTCTAAAGATAAACAAATTTGAAATAACAGCCTACACAGTCATCTGGTTAAACAGCACATTACCCTGAGCTCCCCTTTTGCTGTTGTTGTTCACATGAATCCATCTTCTCACCCAGAGAAGACCCTCCCAGACCAGGACTGGGAGAGGTCAGTGGGATTTTTATTAGTGCTCACAGCCAGACTTCTTCCAGTCAGCCTTTTTTCCCCCCCCAAGAACTGAGGGGGAAAAAAAAAAAAAAGAAAAAAAAAAGAAAAAGGAAAAAAAAAGAAGAAGAGGAAGAAAAAATTGGGGTAAAAGTTGAAGAACACTTTAATTTATAAGAAAAAGAACTAAATAATTGATGTAGTCATGGTGCCAAAGGTAATTTCTGCTGCTCCCTCTATCTCACAAAGACATTTAGCATTGATTGAGATCAAAGTATCAAAAACCCCTGCTGCTGAGCTGAAAGGCAAAACTTTCGGCTGCCTTTCTCCGCTCTAATAATATCGTCTTTATGTAGTTAATAAACTGCACACTTCAGTCAAACTATATCATTACAGAAGACTTAGGGAGCTAATAATTTAAAAGCAAAGAATTGCCTCTGTTCTTCGCTTTGAACTAAACAACATTCTGTTGAATGAGGGGGACATCAAAGCTTTGTTACTATTACCAATGTGGCTGGAGCACAGGGCCGCACAGAGTGTGTACTTCAGTCATCAAGAGAAAAAAAAAAAGAAAGATTAAAGATATTGGCTTATCAACCCACAGGCAGAACCAGGTGTTTTCTTTTCTGCTGTGCAAGCATCAGGTGGTTTGCTTATCAATGAGTTTTCTTGTTAAATAGATGTACATGACTTAGGCTGATCTCTCCGATCCCGTGGCCCTTTTCTCTTCTGAGCCGCCTTTGAAAAAGTTGGGCTGAGGGGCTGTTTGTTTGCAGGAGGATGGATAATTGGGCTTTTTGTCCAGGGCCAGCTCCTGTTCCTGCTCTGCTGACGCTCTCCCGTTGTGCTGTGCTCTGCTGCAGTGGGAATCCTCCCCGATCCCACCTTCCTCCCTGATCCCACCTCCCTCCCCGATCCCACCCTCCTCCCACCCACGTGCCGTGGGGCAGCCCCCCAGCACTCAGGGCAGCCTCATCCTCTGTGGATGCACCAGCAGGGGGTTTGGATTAGACGGTAGGAAAAAGAAATTTCGTGGAAGGGGTTGTAAGGCATTGGAACAAACTACCCAAGGAAGTGATAAGGCTCACCACCCCTGGAGGTGTTCAAAAGATGTGTGGACATGGCACCTGGAGACGTGGCTTAGAGGTGAACGTGGAGGTGGTGCCGGGTTCATGGTTGGATTTGATGATCCTAGAGGGCTTTTCCCACCTTAATAATTCCATGATTCATCCCCCACCTGCCATCTCATCCCTACCACTTCAGCTCCTCCTTGGCAGAGCTGGCTCTGCTCTCCCAGCTCAGGAGAATTGCATCCCTGCAACTCAGAAAGACCCTCTGGACTTCTGGCAGGGGTAGAAAAACCAGCCCAAGGAGCCTTCAGGAGCTCACCTCCCACCCATCCCTTTCCTGCCATGGCCACATCTGTCCATGCTGGGTATCTGGCTTTGACTCCAGGCTGGACTTTCTTTGGTCTTTGGCTGGAGACACCTGAATGTGGGGCTGTGGTGTGAGCCCTGGGGTCTCACCAGAAGAAACCAGGTCAGCCATGAGATCAGCACTGGAGAGGACATGGCCTCTAAACCGCCCTGCTCCGATTTCCCGGGCTGGATGGAGCCCTGGATGCTCCAGGCAGATCTGGGAGCTGGCAATTTGCTCTGGGCTCTATTATGGGACACTTGCACTTCTTAAATGCTGCTTTTCATTTGCATCAAAAACTCTCCTTGGTTCTTGACAGTCTGGGTCTCATCCCCTATTAAAGACTGGAATTTTAAAAAGCAGAAAATAATGGCTTATTTCAAAGTAACAATTCGAGTGCTTTTTGAAACACTGTCCTTATTCAAAACCACTTAAATTTATACATATTTCTAAGTCGTTATTATCCTCAGAGGCTGAACCAACTTGGATCTTGATTTCTGCAAGTGTTCTCCTTGATTTCTGTGTCAGAAAGCTGAGCTGCGACATGAGCAGATTGGACATTAACCATAGGTAACAAATGGTTTCCTGGGAATTATAGCTGAAGTTATTCTTTAAAATACTTTGAAAAGCCTGTCACTACAGGGAGAAAATTCATAGCAAAAAGACTTTGGGAAAGGGATGATCTTCCCTTTCCTGTCGAGGTGCAGAGTACAGCATGTGCATGAGCACGTGTGGACATGTGTTCATGTGTGTGCTTTTGAGGGCTTCCTTCTTTTCTCAGTGGAAGCGGCTTTCCCATTCCATGAGGGTGGCATTTTAGGCCCACTGAAGGGCTCTTTTTGCCTTTAATTTTGGCGAGATTAGGGTTTTCATTTCTGAAATGGAAGAGGTTCTTCTAGCAGGTACACACAAGGTTGGCATGCATTTTATGGCCAGAAACATGTAAACTATATAAATATGATGTAATGATTGTCCATCGCTCCTTCTGTAGGTTAATGGGTGACCTTTGCTTGAGGACAACAATAATCAAATGAGGAGGTGGGAGAAGGTCTTCCACCTTTTCAGACATCACATGGTTCACATGCAGTCATGGAGCCAAAGCTTTCAGGACTGTTCATTGAAATGTTCTCATCTGCCAGGAAGGCTTTGTGCTGGTCTGAGCTCATCAGACTGATGCCAGCCTGGAGTGTGTCACAGCTGAATCAACCTGGTTGTCTCTCAGAGGCCAAAGGAGAACCTGTTGTCTTCTGCTTGGCTTGTTTGGGCTTTTGTTGATCACAGAATCACTGAATCATCAAGGCTGGAAGAGACCTTCCAGATCATTGAGTCCAACCATCACCCAGCACCACCAGAATCACCCCCAAACCATGTCCCCAAGTGCCACACCCAGACACCTCTCGAACACTTACAGAGACAGTGACTCCACCACCTTGTTCCAAAGCCTGACCACTGATGGGTTCTATCGGACACAGCACCCAAGATCTGCACCCAGAAATCAGAAGGAGGTGGGTAATATTTAATACAACCTCTAGAGCAAAGTCCTTAATGCAAATCCTGGAGTGCAGTGCCTGTCTGTCTGTCTGTCTGTCTCTCTACAGCCAAACTCATCCATGGAATGGCTGTTTCTGCAGAATTCGTTCACAACAGTGGAGAGAGGTTTCTGGCTGGACAGAGCTGCAGTGCTGAAGGCTCTGGAGCCAACCTTTGCAAGATCTGGTAGCACAAAGATAATAAAGCGGCTCTGATGGAGTGCAAGGCAGAGTGAAGCTTGTCTTTAGCCTTTACCAAGCCCACTGTCAGTGCCTTTGCCTTTGCACAGCACAGCTCTTCGCAAAGCTAATTGGGTTAGTGCCTTGCAGGGGGCTTTCAGTGTCTGCAGGAGATGGGCTGCTGCAAACACCTTCCCCTTCAAGGCACACAGCGTTGCCTTTTTCACACCACAGCCCTCTCCCTGCCTTCTGTTCTCGAAAAGCAAAAGTCCCAGGCTGTTCTTCAGTATCAGCCATTACAGTGTTTCAGCTCTTTCCTCCCAGCCATTTTCAAATGTTCAACTTAAAAGGAAAATGTTTCATTTTAGGCCAAATCCCTCCCCCCCCTCCTCTCCCTTTTCCCTCTCTTCTCCTTCGTCCCCCCCCTCCCCTTTTCTCTGGAAGAAGAACAAAGTCATTCAAATCAGGAAGCTGAGGAACTCCATGTATACTTTCCACTGGGACCTCGATCCCTACTGGTTTGGCATGATTTGATTGAAGTGTAATTTAATCCTTCATCATTTGTCATAATGTCATTTATATATAAAAACAACACTGCATCCAAACTTCAGATCAGCACCGAGGAGCTCTCCAGGAGGGATGGAAACAGGGCTGAGGAGCAGGCTCTGCTGGTGGAGAGGAGGGTGAGGAGCTGGCAGGCAGCATCCCACTCTCTGGGCAGGCACCAGGATGGAGCCTGAGTAGTTAAGTCAGGTTATGTTATGTTAGTGAAGAAGGGTCTGGATTTACAGCAGAGTGAAGGGGTGACTGTGAGCACACATCTGTGAAAGAGTTCAGGTTGTGCAGGTGAAATCCCTGGGCAGAGATGAAAATCCTGGGCCAGAGACTGGAGCATGTTTGCAGGTGCCCTGGTAAGTGTAGTGATGGTGGTGTCAGCACTGGTGTGAGGTAGGGCTGGAGTCTGCACACCTCAGGCCTCATCTCTACTTGTGGCAGAAGGGGAAAAAAGGGAAGGGCCCTTTGTGGTAGGAAATTTCGTCCCAGCTCCGCTCTGCTCCTCTCCAGAGTGACCTCTGCATTGTTGGTGCTCCCCTTCAGGTGCTGGGGTTGAGGCTGCAGCACCGCTTTGACACTGAGCCTCTCCCGTGGAGCCTGGAGGTGTCGGAGCAGAATCACTCACCTCAGGGCAGAGGCAGCTGAATCTTCATCCTTTGCCTCAAGTGCTTTGTGTTTAGCTACACGGAGCTAAAATACTGAACACCTTTATCCGAGCGAGGTGACGAGGGAGAGGACGGGCAGGGAGGGAGGGCAGCAGCCCTGCTGTTTGGATGGTCCTCTCAGGCACATGCTGTGATTCCTGGGGTTGGTCCCGTGCAGGGTCAGGGGTTGAGCCCCTGTGGGTCCCTTCTAGCTCAGCATATTCTGTGTTTCTCTGGTTCTGTGACTCCTGGAGGGCTTGAAAGGGCCGGTGGCTCTGCGTGGTTATGGACTTGCTGCACACAGATGATGAGAGGGCACATGGAGGGTTCTGTTGAACATCTTTACTTTCCACTTCCCACCTGTTCACTGAACACCCTAAAAGGAAGTGTGAGCAAGGGGAACAGATAAGCCTTATCCCTCAGAAGGAAAACATTCCTGCAGTCAGGGTATATAAGCCAGATACCTCCTGCCTTTCCTCAGCCTGAGCCACGCTGAGTATCCCAGCAGCTGGAGCCTGGATACACCAGCAGCCAGAGCCTGGATATCCCAGCAGCTGGAGCTTGGATACACCAGCAGCCAGAGCCTGGCTGTCCACTGAGGCTTGGGACAAGAGCCAGAGGTCGGAGGCTGGTGGGGGACAGCACCCAGTGCCCTGCACAGCCCTCCCTCTCCAGCCTCCTTCCCTGAAGGGCCAGGCTGCCAGGTCACCTGAGGTCTCACCTGCTGTAAAACAGCCACCAGAAACACCAGCAGAGAGAGCTGTGTGAGGGTGAGACCCCTGCTCACCCCCTCCAGGCTCCCCACTGCGGTTGGGGCTTTGCCCCAGCCCTTCCCTCTCTCAGCAGAGCAGTGTCTCTTCACAGCCCTTGTCAAAAAATTAAAGCAGAGCCTTCTTTCAAATGCTCCATCTGTACTTGGCTGCCAGAAAAGCGATTCTTCCTCCCAAAAAAAAAAAAGAAAAAAATTTGCATTTAAAATTCCAAATATGCACTTTTGCTCAGACGAAAGGATGTGTGTTCCTGCTTTCAAGTCGGGTTCTCTGTGACCTCCAGGTTTTAATAATTTCAGCAAAGTGTCATTTGACAATTCAAATACAGGCCGTAAGCACAGGAAAGTAAATGTCCTTTAAGATAAGCACATATTATATTGAGAGTTGATGATGAGAAGATTTCACCTACAGCTAGAAACTTCAGAGCAATACATATGACACTTCTGCATGTTAAAAACCTCTTTGGTGAAATATTGGTATTTCCAGATTTCAGCCTTGCCAGCGCTAAAGCGTTTCCACTGTTTAATTCATAAGAAGGTGTGATGGCCTTGTGTGTGGAGGTTTCACTGTTTGGCTTCAGCTTTCCAATTAAAAATAAGTCAGCGCTCACATCCTGCTGGCTGCTGATCCGAGGGGGTGAAGGACCGCAGTGGGATGGCCGAAATCTGTGCTGCCAACCCCTCTCCCTCACCACGCTGCTGCAGTGGGACTGGGGGTGCCACTCACAGGGGGGGCATGGGGCTGACCCCCACCCCGAAACTCTCAGCCCTCTGGACATGCTCGTTCAGCTTTGGGTTCCCCCCTCACGCTCTGGTTTCCCCAGACCCTCAGGATTTCATTGTGCTCCCCCCCAAACCCTCGCACAGAGGGGGCTGTTATCGCCCGGACACCCAACCCGAGCCACCCCTCAGCGAGCAGATCAGCGTGTCACCATAATTAATAGGCCTGCTTGTGGTCCCTGGTAATCCATCCCGGGGCTGCACAGCACCGGCTCTGTTTTGCTTAGGTACACGGGAGCCTCAGAACTGCCCCAAACAGAGCCTTTTTCATGAAACTGCGTCATTCAACACCTTATAAGGGCTGCGGGCGCAGGGAGGGGGCAAGTTTACACAGATGCTTGTGTCTCAGGACTTGCTAGCAGGTGTCTCCTAACTTTACACAGACCACCCTCACACTAAAGGGACTCTTTTGCTTTGAGCCTGTTTGAGTTACATGGCTTTGGTCTCCGGGTTCCTGTTCCGCGGGCGATTTATGACTCCCCTTATTGATAACGCTCCCGAAAGCAGAGGCACGGATTGTTCCTGGTGGTGTGGGTTTCACTTCTCCTCGGAGAGCTGAAGTTCCCTGACCATGCAATTCCTCAGGCTTTCTAGGGAAACGAAAACAGCAACAACACCCTCTTGGGCTGTGGGGTTTTTTTCCATTTGTTTGTTTGTTTGTTTGAAGTGGGTTGGGGGGTGGGATGAAGGAGCTAACGATGGGTTTGTGCAAACGGTTTCCTCTGAGTTTGGCCATTTTCTGAGGTGATGTGACAGATGAGATTACACAATTAGAAATGTTTTAGGGCATTCCTTCAGCCTCGAGAAGGAAGGGAGGAAAAATATTTAGGGTTTGATGCCTGTAATTCAGGGGGCAGATACCCGAAGAGCTCTCCTGTGCAGGGGTGGTCACTGCCTGCTTCTCAAGGGGTGGTGGTGAGCTCGAGCTGCTGCTCCTCAGGGAGAATTCCAGGTCCATCAAGCTTTGGGAGGTTTGAATTGGGAAAGACTCTTGCAAAATTTGGGTCCTTTTGTTTTTACAATTCTCTGAAACTTTTGCAGTTCTCATTAGGAGTTCATGGGGAGGAAATGTTATTGGGGTGAATGTTTTGGGGACCTTAAAGATCATCTCGTTCCACCCCCTGCCATGGGCAGGGACACTTTCCACTAGCCCAGGTTGCTCCAAGTCCCATCCAAGCTGACCTTGGACACTTCCAGGGGTGGAGCAGCCACAGCTTCTCTGGGCAACCTGTGCCAGGGCCTCACCATCCTCACAGGGAAGAATTTCTTCCCAATATCCAACCTCTAAATAGTCCAGCCCCAACATGACAGCTGTGCCTGCTTCAGAAGCAATGGTGGGTGCTCAGGGATAAAAATGGAATTTCTAGTTCAGGTTCTTATCTGGGGCAATGAGGAGTAGCCACAAGATTCATCTCCTCCTCCTCCTTTATCAGCTCCCGCTGGAAAGGAGGACAGTCTCCTGCTGATCATAGGGAGGTTATTGGCTGAGTTTATTCTTGGCAACTTGGTAAGTTCGTGCTTCAGCCCTCATCCCTCAGGTCATTGGATGTTTTGATCCTGACAGAGCTGTAGAGGCACCAGTTGAAGCCAGTGGAAGTGTGTGGGGCACTGGAGGGTCCCTCAAAGGGCAGCTGGTGCCGGTGGGGAATGGTCCCAGCAAGCTGTAAGGATGCCTGTCCGTGCCCCCAGCCCCTGCCTCTCACACACCAGCTTTGTGAAAGCTGCAAGGCGTGAGCTTGGAGAGGCATGGTAAAAAATAAATGACTCTGTTGTGCTTTTGGAACAAAATAATGCTTTAATAGCAGAATCCTTTCCAGAGTTAACAGTTAAGAGTAAGCAGTACTTTAGGCCATCCAGGCATCTGCTGCAGGGACTTCCCTTCGTAATTAGTTAATGAGCTTGATGTACTTTTCCCATCTAATTAAGACACCATCTTTTTAGCCTTGTTAGGAAAGGTAAATTTTGGGAGACATTAGAAACAGGTTCCCTGCCTGACCCCTGACTGTGGGCTGGCAGCACCCCCGGGTGGGTGAGGGAGGTGTCTGTCAGTCCCCCTGCGTGCAGAGCTGAAGCAGGATGTGCAATATGTGACCAAACACGCGTTCACCTTCACCCTGGGCCTTCTCCTTGCTGTGATGCCCAGGAAAAAGGTGCACAGGAGGGCCCAGGTGCAGGGCTGGGGGGCAGGACAGCCCCTTCCCAGCTGCCTGGGTGCAGTGGGTGACTGGTGAGCACCATCTGCACGAGCAGAGGGAGTTGTGCTCATGTGAAGAAATACCCCAGATCCACAGAGAAGCAGCAGATCTCACCAAAGCCAGTGGTTTCACCAAACTCAAAAGAAAGAGCCACTTAGAAAGACCTCTGAGAGCTGGGAAGCTGCAAACCCAGTGGCTGGTCAGAGCTGTGGACTGAGAGTTTTCTCTGGCAGCAAATAAAAGCAGCACCGGCTCCAGTAGCTGGAAGCTGCCCGAGTGCTGGAGTGCCAAAAGACAGGAGAGAGCATTGAGAGCATGGATCCAAGAGGAGAAGGGCTGGAATGCTTGGCAAAGGGACCTGCTGGCTCTTGTGCTGAGTTTGCCTGGGCACCATCACCAGGGCTGCAGGAAGGAGGGGCACTGGGAGCCAGAGCAGCACAGGGACCACAGCCCCCAGTTGGTGTGCTCCTCCTGGGACAGAATGGCTTTGGAGAGAACAGTGATGGACCTCCCACCGCTTGTACAGCTCCACTCAGTTCTGCTCCAAACCATTTTAAAGCACAGGGGTCTCTGCCCCGGTGATGAGAGAGCAGCTCCTGCTCTTCCACAGAGCATCTGGAGCACCAGACCCACCTGAGGATGAAGGTGACTTGGTGGAATAGAATGACTTGCTGCCTTTCACAACCAGACACTGAACTGGTGGCCACACTGGGGTTTCTGTCAGCTTCTTTTCCCAGCTGACCCCATTTTCATATGTTCCCCCCTCATAGCTGGGCTCCAAAGCCTGGATATATTTCCTCCTGGCCTGCCATCATGGTGATGGGATTTAAATATGAAAAGCATTGCTCTCTGTGCAAGTTAAGCCTTTGGTTAAAAGTGCAGGATGTTAAGAGGTGCGGGATTTTTTTAGTCTCTTGTAGTGTCTTTTTCGGTGTTCCTTATGAGATGGTGCTGAAAGTCTCTGTAATATAATGATCTCACACGCCGTATATGCAATATCTCTCCTCCCTTTATGGAGAGTTTTCCCAGCTAATTCCACAGTACACTCCATTAAACCACTCTCCTTTGCCGTGAACTCTGGAGGTTTTGCTGCCACGTGGTCCGTGCTTGTGTATCTGCCTTGAATTAATGTGGACAGCCTCCATCTCCTGCAGCCTTTCTGCAAAGATCAGTGGGCTTAATCCTTGGCCTCCAGAATCCAGTGAACTCTCTGCCTTCTGCCCTGTGATCCAACTTTTTCTTCGCAGCCTTTGAGCAAAAGTCTGAACAACAATTTGGGTTGGAAGGGACCTTCGAGATCATCTCATTCCACCCTCCTGCCATGGGCAGGGACACCTTCAACTAGACCAGGCTGCTCAGGGCCCCATCCTACCTGGCCTTGAACATTTCCAGGGATAGGATGTGTTTGGAAAACTTCCAGTGATGAGAAGTTTGTGAAATGTCAGCTCCTAGAATCTCAGAGGCAGAAGGTGTCCCTTGGCCAGCTCAGGACCCTCCCCCTGAGCCACAGCCCCCTTGGGTCCCCTTGACTGTCATTGCTCTTGGGCAGATGCAATTAGGAATTATCCCACACCTCGTCATTGCTCATCCCTGCCCAGGTTTGGAGGATTGAGGTTGGAGAAAGCTCCCTTTTACCCCCAGAACCTTCAGAATAAAGATAGAAAGAAATAAAAAGAAAGCAATTGTAGGTCCAGGACTGCCAGCAGCAATTTTACAACTCATAATTGTCTTCTCCAACGCTTTACTCAGTGTTTCCTGAATCAATCAACCCAAGCTTCACCCTCAACCCAGTACTGTCAGGGGTGTTCTTCCCATTGTCTTCAGTGGGCCATAAATCCACCTCCCAGAAGGTGACCCTCAGCTGCCCCTGCATCAGCACCAGGCACCCTGTTCCCTCTGGGATGGCATTTCTTGGCACAGGAGCCCTGGTTATAAGGCAGGAACAAAGAGGGGACCATTGCTCAAGCTGCAGGCTTTGACACACACACACCCGGCTTCCTCCTGCCCCGCCAAAAAACAACAACAACAAAAAGATAAAGCAGGGATGGGAAGGCAAAGGAAGAAAAGCAGGGCAGGAAAAACAACACAAGGAGAAGGTTATGGCTGTAAAACACACACTTTGGCACGAGCTTCTCCCATAAACCGCAGACACAGCGCAGCGGGGTGAGCGAGGAGGCAGAGTCTGCTCTTCCTCCCCAAACCACGAACACCTCGCGTCACTGTGTCACTGCTGCCACCCTGGACCCCCAGGAGGGTGGCCAGGAGGGGTCTGCCAGTCATTCAGGGGTGCTTTGATGCTGGCACAAAGGAGCAAGTCATTTGAGACGCTTCCTGCCTGGTGGCCTGTATCAGCTCGTGAATCATCCCAACGCTCCTGCTTAATCCGCTTGTGGATCTTTGAAGCCTTTTCTGTCTCGCAAACAAATGATCAACTGCAACTTATTTTTAATCCATTAAAAGGTTCCAGATATTCTTCCCCTGTGAAAAAAAAAACAACAACATACCCGGCCTTGGAACCTCAGGGAGGAGCGAATTTTGTTAAGTGTTGACTGGGTCTCTGCTGAGCACAGCCAAACATGAGCATCAATTTGTGAGTTACTTGCTAGGATGAAATGTCAAAGGTTCAGCTTTTGCTGTGAGTTAATCCTGGCTATTAAAATACCAGGATCTCAAGGAAAAGAGCTACGAGGCGGTGCCCAAATGGCTTGGATGCAGCATTGTGTATGGCACACTTGACGCAAGGGGACTGCAGAATCGGGTCTGCCTTTGGGAAAGAAATGCTGGGCAAGCGGTACAGGGACAAGCTCAAAGCAGCACTTACACTGCTGTATTCCATTTGCAGCTGGATGTACCTGGAAGGACACTGCTCTGCTGCAAGACATTTATGTAGCTACCCTCCTATTACATTTTATGTGAATTAATTGCTGCTTTCCATTCCTTCTCCCTGTTTTGCTCTGAAAAAAAAACAAACAACACCTAAAATTACAAAATCCAGCTGAAACATAATTAAAAACATCAAGTTCCATCTAGCCCCACATAAATTATGGTCAAAGTGGCCATTTTAGAAAACATTTGTTTTTGTTGTTATTTTTTAATGCTGAACTATAAATCAGCCCAAAGTGAGTTCAAATCAGCTCAAAACTGGGACCAGGTTTGCTCCAGGGGTTTGAAAACTTGAGTCTTTGTGCAAAGCTCAGCTGAACACTGGACTTAAAAGGAGCCATGTGAGACCAGGGGTTTGTCCTGGATATTCCCAACGCCTAAAGGGGCTATGAGAGGGATAGAGAGCGACTCGTGCAGGATCATGGAGTGACAGGATGAGAGGGAATGGCTTCCCACTGACAGAGTGAAGGGTTAGACCACAGATTAGGACAAATTCTTCCCTGGGATGGTGGGGAGGCCCTGGCACAGGTTGCCCAGAGAAGCTGTGGCTGCCCCATCCCTGGAAGTGTCCAAGGCCAGGTTGG
>JAWMRA010000042.1:2556929-2568393 GCA_035584735.1 Pseudotriccus pelzelni
TGGCACAGGTTGCCCAGAGAAGCTGTGGCTGCCCCATCCCTGGAAGTGTCCAAGGCCAGGTTGGACGGGACTTGGAGAAACCTGGGATAGTGGAAGGTGTCCCTGCCCATGGAAGAGGGTGGCACTGGATGGGCTTTAATGTCCCTTCCAACCCAAACCATTCCACGATTCCAGGTACATTCCATGTCTCTATTTAACAAACAGCTGCTGGGGGCTGATTCCTGCCTGGTGCAGTGTGAGGGGGATGGTGGGGGGGGGATGCCCTTCCCCTCACAGAGGAGATGGGAAGGGAGCCCAGGTGGGCACATCAGCGGAGGGCAGCTCAGCACAGGTGCCCCTTGTTTTGCCCTGAGCACATGCCCAGCCTTCCCCAGGGATGCTGCCTTTAAGAGTGGCTGCAGCAGGACCCCACTCCTCCCCTGGGATGTTTGGGGCTGAGAACCCCACTAACTGTGGCCTTCCACGTGGCTGCTCAGCTGTGCCAGGGTGGCAGAGGGTCCTGCGCTGTCACTGCTCCGATGAACGTCCGTGAAGCCGAAGGATGAGGGGACCAGGGAGCGTCTGATGTTGGGCTAAAGCACCGCCGGGCTGTGAAGGTGAGCTCCGTGCACGGGGGGTGGGAGGGTTTTCTGCAGAGGGGCTGTGTGTGGTTTGTGGCTGGGCTGGTCCCTGCTCCCAGCCCTGGGAGTGCAGGGAAAGCCTCGTCCCTGCCGTGGTGTTCGTGAAAACACCTCAGCTCTGCTGAGCAGTGGGGCTAAGAGTTGTGTAAAATGTGTGTAACTTGTCTGAGCTTAGGGTGTTGCTGCCCTTGGGAGGCTGACTAGGTTACTTTTTGTTGTTTATTCAGTGGCTGCACATCTTTAAGATACAAATACTCAGCTGATCCATGTTCCTTTTTGGCTGATCGTGCCTTGTGGAGTTGAGCATCCTCCTGTGATGTGTAAATGATGAGTGACTCCTGGTGATCAAAGAGTACTGGCTTGATAGACATATTTCAGCTTCCTATTTGATACCCAGGCGGCATTTCCTATCAGCCCTCATATCCAAATGTATCTTTTCCAGAACATGTGTTTGCTGGATTAATTCTCTTCAGGCAACCAGTTCAATGGGAGCCATCCTTTCTTCTGGCCCTGCTTCTGCCAGACTTGCTGTGGCAGGTACCTTTGCTTCTCTGAGCAACTGCAGGCACCTCAGGCTCCCCTGGGATGTGATTCAGATGTGCAAATTTTGTTCTGAGCAGGAGTGGGGGATTAGGATCAAGTTACTGGGAAAAGCGTTAGGCCTGTGTAGCACGAGCAGGGCAAAATCCCAATCTCCTGCCATGTGGAAAGTGGGATGGGGGAAACACAAACTGTCCATCCCATCCCTGTGTGAAGCCACCAGCCCCCCAGCAAAGGGGTTGTGCCAGTGGAGGTTGTGCCTGGTTGTCCCTTACACCAGTAGAGTTGGGAGCTGCAAATCCTTTAGGGGGGTTGTCAGAGCCTGAGGAAGTGCTTTGAATCAAAGCCTTGCCATCCATGAAAGTTCCAGGTGTGAATCAGAGCATTTCTGCTGTAGCTGATTGGAAAATGTGCAGCAGTTCATGTCAGAGGGTGAAAAATACAGTATTTTACATTAATTTTTTCATTCTTAAAAAGACAATTAATGCTCGCCTGCTTGTGTCAAATGAAGACATCAGTCCAGTGTGTGGGAAATGCTTTGGCCCTTCCCTTTCTGATGTTTCCTTTTGTCTTTGGTCACAAAGAAAAGGCAAACCAGCCTTTGCCACTGCCACATCCTGGAGGAAGTTACTCCCTGTGTGCAAACCTGTAGTAAAAAGGGAATTATGGATGATTCGTGTTTGGATCCAAGAGGTTCTTTCTGTTGTGGGGGAACTGATCTGTAGAAGCCTTATCCAGCTTCACTCTGCATTTGTTCCCACCCAGTGGTGTGTAACTGGTGTGGTGGGAGCTGGCTCTGGCACAGCCTCTCTATCCCCTGCTCTCACCAGAGTGTGAAGGACTCAAAAAGCTGGAGGGAAGTGATGGTTTGAAAGGTGTCCTCAGCCCAGCCAGGTCTGGATCCTGCTCAGAAAGATGGTACATTGTGTTACTTGGAAAACTGTGGCTTGGTTTCCTTGTCCCCTGGAGGCTGAAGGGTTTTCCTTTCCTGACACAAGCAGTGAGGGATGGGCAGGGAGCCCCTGGCAGGGTGAGAAGCAGACCCTGCTTGCTGCAGAAATGTTGTGGTTATATGGCCAGTTTGCTGTTTTACCGCTCTTTAACCTTCCAAAGTGATGAAAAATAAATACTTCAGGCCCTTGAAAGCATCAGTAAATGTCCAGCATTGGCTCCAAAGCATTACAGGAATCAGGGGAACTTTGATCTCCCATCACTCCACCCCTTCTGCTTTCCGTTGTTTAAAGTTTACCAAACATCGCATCTCTTCCCATCAACATTCACCTTTGTTTTGCTACAGATGATCATCGAACCGTGATAATAACAATAAAATTCCTAGGAAATCTCCCTGTGGCAACAAGTAATTGACCCAAGAATTTTCACTAGAAGGAATCTTTTTTTTTTTTTTTTTTTTAATAACCACACAGCACTGGAGATGCTCGTCCGTCGGGGGATACACCGCTATTGTTCTCATCAGTCCTGATGCTTTGCCTTCACCCTTTGAGTTCTCTCAAAGGATTGAGATTATTTGGTTTCTTTGAAGAACAAAGGATAAAGAATTTTTTTTAGATGACTGGCTATTTTGATCTGCAAGGTCTGCACGCAGTGTGAGGGAACAAACATCACTAAATCATTAAGGGAAAAGGGAAGGGTATGCATAATGGAAAGAGAAACACAAAAGCCACCGAGGCCCGTGGTTAGAGGAAGGCACTGGCAGCCCTGGCTGGGTGTTGTTTCCAGCCCCACTGCTGATCCAACACGAGGCTTGTTGCTTTGCTTCCCTGGTTTCTGTAATCGATATTTTGGCAGGATGACTCTCACAGCCAAAAGGCTCTGTCAGGTTTAGTTTTAATTCCCAATATTTGGAGCGGGGGGGGGCCTTGGAGAAATAATAGGTGTTGAGTGGGATGTCTTATTTAACCAGCCCCTGTGCCTGTCTCGCAATGCAGACATTAAATGTCATGGATGTGTCTGAAAAGCCTATTTGGCTGCCTGGATTCCCTGTCCGTGGCTGGACACAGAGCTGAGGATGCCAGCCTTGGATACCTGGCACAGGAGAGCTTGAGGGAGGTGTGAGGCAGAGCTGTGAGACTCTGGCACAGAGTGGTCAAACCAAGGTGTCTCTTTACCCTCTGGGTCTATAATTCTTTGGAGCTTTCCTCACTATTTTCCAGCTCCAGAGAATATTGAGATCCATGTGAATCTGTACGTCACAGGATGGAACACAAACATGCTTCCCACTCAAACGTGATTTTCCCATTTTGGGAGATAAGAAAATATCACATGTTCTGAGGAAATAGGATTAGCCTGTAATTAAGCAAAAACCCTCCTATTTAGCACAACATTTTTTTTTTAAATTAAAGAGCAGATATCACCTGCTAATTATGGGGTGCACAGTGTACATAAAGCAATGGCTAATTTGTATATGAGTGTCTATTTTTATTCTGTTGGGAAAAAATTAAACTTTAATACAGTCATTTGCCCAGATGCATAAGTAAAAGCCGTGTTCTAGACTTCCAGCTAAACAAACAGCATCCTGCTGAGCTGAGTCCATACTGATCCTGGCAGCTGGAAAACAGCAGCTGATGCTGCAGCTGATTAAAAGTACGGTGTTTGTGCTCAGTTTGTGGTGGTCACCCACAAGGTGAGCACTCAACACACCTCGAGGCTGTCACAGGCTGTCCCTTGGGCCAAGCAATGGCATCATGGGGATGGAGGCTGAAAACTGTGCAGGACAGAGGAATTCTGAAATTTGGGGAAGCTTTGTTCTGAGTCCAAGCTCTGCAGCATGATCCTTGGTCAGGGCCTGAAGCTGTGCTGGTCTTCTCTTGTTTTGTTTGTTTTGGTTTTTTTTTTTTTGGGGGGGAACCTAAAAATCTGGTGTAGTTTTGACAAACTGGACCCGTACAAGTGAGCTGGGAACGTGTTGAGGTTGAACTTTGCACTTTCTTAGTGGATTGTGGGAAATGGTCTGGTTGAAGCTGTGGAGGGTGAGTGAACTTGTTCTCCTCGAGTTTTGATCCCTCTATTACCCATCAGTTTTAGATTTAGCCCTGAATTCTGCAAACACTTACTCACACGTTTTGCTTCACACGCTTACCGGGGGTGCTCACTTAGACACAGTGAAACACATGTGCTGGTTTTCACAGGGTCCAAGAGTCTGCCACAAATATTCCAGGTTCAACTTGCGTTTCACATCCCTTGAATTGGAGCTGGCCTTGTTTCTGAAACAACCCGCTGCCCTAATTAGTCGCTTTGATGCGCTAATCCCCTTCCTGCCCTTTGGACATATCGACATGAGCGTGTCCCTGATCTTCAGCGGGGATTTTTTTCTGGTGGTTTCAGGGCCCATATGTCTCCTGGAGACGAGTGAGTGCTCCTGACACACAGGATGGTGGTAGCTGTGGTGGTCGTGGGGTTAACCAGAGCAACTTCCAAAAACACAGGAGGGGAGAAAACATCACATTGGCGGAAGCGCCACTGCCGTGTGGGGAAAATATTCCCAGCTTTGGCTGGCTGTCCTTGAGAAATGAGCAGTGCTGGGTGTGCTGCACCTCCACCTATTGACTGCTGGCTCTGTGCAGCGTGGTAAGGGCTGAGGGAGGGCAGAGCCAGACGGCACGAGACCCCTTTTTTTCAGGGATATGGATTATTTTCCAAATTTCCACAGTGCTGTTCTGCCCACACCAGCCCAGCCTGGCATCTGAGCAGGTTGGCTTCAGGTCTGCTCTCCTGCCTGAGCTTCAGGTGCACAGGGCAGGGTGTTGCCCTCGATTTGGGGGGCTGGGGCAGTGCCCTGTACCCCGTTACAGGACTATGGTGTCTGTGCTGTGCCCCGCCCGTGCTGGGCGAGCAGAGCCTTCCCCGTGCCGTGGCTTCCTGATGTAGTAAAGAAATATTAAAGTCTACCTTGCAGAAAAGTGAGGCTTCCTCAATTAATAAACGTGCTCACAGGCTTGCCAGATGAAAGAAATGTAAAATACCTTGATAGCTTCTTTTATGATCATTAATAATAGTCTGACTTACCTGAAAGGCACAGTGCGTGTCCCCAGCGAGTTTTGATCTCTTGTCACGCCTGGGTGTGTGGGATGGGTAAGGCTCTGTCTCTTTGGGGAGTTGTTAGATGAGAAAACAGGCAGCAGATATTTCTCCTCCCCCTGCTCCGCTCTATTCCCAACACTGCTTCGCTCCCAAGGATCAATATCTGAACTGAGAAATTATATTATTAAGCTGCATATTGTAACCAGACATCAAGTGGAGTCCACTTTTACCCCCTTGGCACGCATTAGCATGCCCTGGTGGAGTGGTGGTTCCTTTGAAAAGATGAAGAGCATCATCCATGCAAAATATGTGGGGTTGCAGGAGTGGGCCAGTCCTTCTGCAGAGCGCGTCTGACGACTCTGTGCCGATTGCTCCCTCGCAATTTGCATTACAGAAAAACAATCTTTTATTTATTTGAGTTGGAAATCCCTTTGCATCTGAACTTCAAGTGTGCAGCAAACACACTTTGATCATTTTAATGCAGAAGTCACTGATTTACAATAAATATTGTGTTTTCTTTTCATACTTCTTTTTGTTCTTTGAGGAGATTAGAGCAAAGGAAGGAAAATAATCCTGACCTCGTTAGAATTGCCTGGCAAAAGAAATGTGCAGAATGGGGAGGATACTGGGCTTCAAATGGTCCCAGGCTAAGGACAGACATTACAGCATTGATGGGTCATTAATTCCTGGTGCAGGGATGGGAGAATTGACTCTGCTGGCAGTGCCTTTGAATGGGATTTGGGGGGGGTCTAGTTTTCTGTAAGGCACCAGGAGGAAATGATGCACCCTGAGACAGAGCCTGGTGTGGGGTGCACCCGATGACTTGCCCTTGAGGGGTTCCAGATTTGTGGATCCCTGGCAGTCACTATTTCAGTTCAGGGCCTGAACTCGCCACGCTGAGGTGGGGACCAGGATTCAGCCCAAAAGGGGCAGGGAAAGGGTAGAAAAGCAGCAATTTTCTGGAGTATCCCCAGGTTAGAAACTGCTCCTGGTGAACAAATTCGGTGGTGTCTGTGTGGGATCAGTGAATGGCGCTTGGGGTGGAGTGGGCCAGCAGCTGATCCACTGTGCTCTGTTGAAGCTGGTTTTTTGGGGATGGGTGTTTTTCTGGAGCAAGGAGGTGGGTTGTGCTCCTGCCCGAGGAGGCTCAGCCTTCTGACAGCTCCTCACTGCAGCCCAGGGGGGTTTTAATGGGGATTTGCAGAACTTGTCTCCCTTTCGGGGACAGAAATAGATACGAAGTGGATGCTTAAAAACAAAACATAAAAAAACCCCAAACAAAACAACAACAACCAAAAAAAAAAAAACCAAAAAACCCCAACAGAAACAAAATCCTCCCAAACATAATAAAAAAGCCACAAAAGAACCCAAAACCCCAAACAAAAAAACCACGCCCCCCTCCCCAAAAGCCTATTCAGCCCCCCTGGAACAAACACAGCTTTCTTCTGGAGCAATGCAGTGTAAAGGGGAGGGCTCAGCTCCCTTTATGCCCCCACTGCTCTGACACTGATCCAAGCTGACTTGGGTTTTTGTGGCCATCCCGATGCCAGGAGCAGTAGGTCCAGCTTACAGGTGTGAAATCCAGCTCTGTCCCTTTTAAAATAGGCTTTTCTTGCTGGGCAGACTCAGACAGAAAGCACTTAAACAAAAAGAACAGTTTGCTTTGCCTGGGGTTGCTCCTGACTTCCCTTTCTGTCCTTTGCTGCTCTTTTTATGTCCTTATTCCATGTGGGTTCCTTTTACTTCATTTGGTGCTTTTTTTTTTTCCTATTTTTTTTCTCATCCTAGAACAAACCTATGAAAGCACATTCCTGGTCTAAGTTTCTAAAGGTCAGGAGGAAATTTAGGTTGCTTGAGCTTTACTGGAAGCAGCAGGAGCAGTAGGTGCAGTGACTGCACAGGTAGGTTGTTCACTACAGGTCATAAAGGGATATTTTGTGCTTGGTCAGAAGTTCCCAGCTGCTTCATCTATTGTGTATGTTAAGTTTGCATTCCTGAGCATCAGGAACAGATGTGGTGAAGGAGAAAGATGGGTTTGCTTTTAACAGGGAGGGATGTGAGCAAAGAAGCTGAGAGGCATCTTTGGGCTCTCCCAAATCAAGCTTTTCCCTGGAGCAGGAGCTCAAAATCCAACCCATCATCTTCCCTTTCGCTCCACGATAATTTGTTATTATCCAGGATTGCAACCAGAACAGTTTAGCCTAAAAACGATCCACTCAATTACAAGCTACTGTGTTACTTCAGCTACAAAGAGACCAGAGACACATCCCTTTATCCTGAGCATCTTGGGCAAACAAAGCAGGGGGGATTAGTGGCAGGGTAAACACATTTAAATTACCCTCCTTGGAAAACCCTGATCACTCATTATGGTCAAATCCAGCTGGGTGGAGCCAGAGGGACACTTGATTTTTTTTTTTTTTTTTGTCTGCTAGGAAAACGTGTTGGAGAGCTGTGAATAACAAAGTCACCGTGCCATCTCCTGAGGATGGTGAAGTCCTGGCTGGTCAGGAGTTGTCCTGCTCCTTCCTGGCATTCACCAGGGCCTTCTGATGTGCCTTGAGGTGTGACTCTCCCTGTTTATCCCAGAGATGAAGCTTTGCACAAAGGCACTACCTGCTCTGAAGCTCACAGGATGCTTTTTCTAGTGAAGGCAAACCTGGGGAGGGATAAAACCACAAATAATTTGTAATCCCGTTTTATACCCAAATGCAACCCCTCCTTCAACCTCAGCAGGTGGGATAGACCAAGAAGGGCACCCTGGGGACATATTCCCAGCAGTGTCCCACAGTTTTCCAGCTCTCTGAAGGAACTGGCCCTGCAATAGAACCAGGCACCAGTGGATCATGTCCGGGGCACATCTGATCCTGCCACCCAGGCTGATGGTTGTGACCCTGCAGGTGTCCCAGGGCAGGTGGACAGCACAGGACACCTTGTTCCAACCCAGTAAAACCCAGTTTGGGGAGCTAAAGCGCCAGAGGGATGGTGGGGAAAATCAATCTCACCCCTGGATGCTGCTTCATCCCCGAAGTGTGTCTGAGCTCGTTTCCATGGCAGGTGCTGTGCAGGGACTGGGTTTCCCTATAGCGACCCCTCCTTAATCCATGCCTTGTTTCACCTGCCAGCTGGGAAGATTCTGGGTGTCACTTCATCCCAAACTAGGAATAGAAATCACAGTATCCTGGGAGAAACCTTTGCTAGTGCCAAACAGGGAGGGTCCCAAAGGCAGAGCGAAGAACTGGCATGAAGTGGTGCATGACCTGGTGATTCCATCGCTCACTCCGTGTCTCTCCACGTGGATCCCTCACTCTCTGTATGGGAAACAAAGCCCCAGGTCTGCTCTTTCTCTGCACCACTGCCTGAGATGTTTGAAAATGAACCCTGGTTTTCACTTAAGCCTCGTTTCCTGCCAATGTGGTGGGATTTGATCGCGCAATTCCCTTCTCGCAGTGAGCAAGTTTTGCTGGGAAAGCTGTTTGGATCTTGGTGTTGTTACAGTGGGTTTGAATTCCTCTTTTCCTGTGAGTGGGTTCAGGGAGATTGTTTCCATGGATGGCACCAGCACATCCTGAGAAAACTCCATCAAAGCTCAGACAACATTTTCCAGTTATTATCTGGTGACTGACTGAGTTTAGGTTTTCTGCTGACAATAAACCAGTGGGTAAAAGGAAGTGATTAGCAGCTTACAACTGTATCTAGTTCATTCTGAGCAAAGCTCTTTGCTTTATTTTGGGACTTGGAAGATGAACTGTACGGTATATTGTTTGAAACTGCGTCCTCTGTTTTGGAAAATCTCCATATATTTTGTTTCCATGTTATCTGCAGGTCGTAATTAGAAAATTATGTGCCTGCTACATGACCTCCTCATAAAGAACATATTTAAAGTGAGACAATAACATTCAATTCCCTTTCTAAACCATCAAAAAGAAAATGGTTTTCAAGGCATTTCTTCCTCCTTCCCAGTTCCCTCCCTTTGGCCACTTGGGTGGTCTCATTTGACAAATTTTACAATAGAGGAATTTTTTTTTTTCTCATGGACAAACATGTAAGTGCAGGAGAAAATCTGGAACTGGGAAATAAATGCTTCCCTCTCTGCCTTCTCTGAGAAAAACTCAGAGGCTGAATCAGAGCAGATTCTGGCAAAGGCAGGGGGAGAGGGAGACCTTCTTGCAAAGGGAAATCCATTCAGCCCCACTTTTTTTCGCTGCTTACCTGCATTGCTGATGCAAAATTCCCTAATCTGTGCCCGTGGGAGGGAGAAGCACGTGCATGGCCCCTGAGGAAAGTGGGGACAGCAAAGGGGACTTTGAACTGCTCCAAAATTCCCAGGTTGGGGTCAGGTCACGAGAGGCAGGAAGGGACCTGCCTGCGGCAGGACCTCAGCTGGTCCCCATTCCATGAAATCCATGGAGAAGGTCACTGATGGGATGAGCAGAGTTTTTAGGTAAAATTGCATTGCGGGGGCAAGCTGGACCACTGCATGCCGAAATCTTTCTCCAAGGGAATAAAGAGCAGACTTGGAGATGATACTGGGATTAAACAGGAGGCAGCAGAGCTTCTGGGAGGGGCTCCTTGGAGCAGTGCTGGAAGTGTGAGGAAATGCTGTTTTCCTCTGGTTAAGGATGCAGAAGATGAGGGGGGATAAACACGTTGATAGTGTGTGTTTTTCATCGGTGAAAATCCTCTGGTCCACAAATTCACCTGTTTCTCTGGGTGTTTGCTGTGCTCTCCCTGCTGGGGCTGGAGAGCTGGAGCTGTCCCATGGGAGAGGAGCACTTAGGAGATCCAGGAGAGAAAGCAGAGCCAGGTGTGATACAGTGTGGAGAGGCAGGGCACAGGTGCACAGGGAGAATTAAGGGGAAAAATGATGCTTGTATGGAATAAAATGGAATAACCAGAAAACAGAAATCCTATCCATCACTGAGGTACAACTGGATTCTGCTAGTTTGGAGGAGAACAAGCTGAATATTGTTTTTGATTGCTGCTCTGGGAGAGTGATGTTCCTGCAAGCAGCTACCTGCCTACCTGCACCATATTTTGGAGAGTGGTTAACAGAGAATTAATAGAAATATAGTTTGGAGCTCCCAGCATTTCACTTTAGTAACCTCTGTAGGGTCAGAGCCCTGAGGACAAAATTACATGCTATGAGCTCAATTCTTGCTGATCAGCAAAAGCATGAGCATGATTATCCCTGCCCCTGCTGCCCTTTTAAATCACTTTCCCAACCTAAAAGTTCTTTAATATAAATGAGAATTTACACCCATGACCACGAACATCAGAACTGGAAGGTGTTTGCAGCCTCCATTTCTCCTTCCTGCCTGTTCAGCTGGGCACCCCCCAGGTCGCTGCCAGCCCAGGGTGTGTGCAGGGGGACAGCCCAGGCTGATGCTCTTTGGCTGTGAGGGCAGGAGAGCGTTCACCTCCCCTTGCTTTTTAATGATCCCTTTGTCAATCAGCTCGTGTGTCTGTGCAGAAGGAGCCCCAGCCCCGCGAGCAGGAACCAGCCAGAGCAGATCTCACAAGCCCAGCATTGTGCCTGGGGAATTTTCCGTGCCCTGGTGCCAGGAGGGCACAGGTGGGGAGCAGGGGAAATGTCTGGGCTGATGACAGTTCAGTGGCTGCAGCTGAGCCCCCACCAAGCGCGTACCTGTGCACCTGGGGTGGGTTAAAGGCAGGGCTGGGAGCTGGGCTCTCAAACAGGTGAGCAGCAGCTTTACCTAAAAACCCATGCAATAATAATAATAATAACAATAATAATAATATCATGAAGGCTATAAAACGTTATAGGGAGCCTCCCACTCGGATTCTGGAGAGGGGGAGCTGCGCTAAGCTGCACCAGAGCTGTTGCTGGGTACCTCTCTTTAAAGCTGGCACAGCTTGTTTTTCTTAATTAAACTTACCTGGCAACGTGTGGTAGTGAAGCCAGAGCCAAGAGCTCTCTTCAGTCCCCAAAACAGCCTTGAGAAAGCAAAATACCATTTATTCTGGCACCACTGAGCATCTCCCACCACCCTGGGAAGTATGAGAAGCAAAGGATGGGCAGCAGTTCCCTGAGTTTGTGGCTCCTGGGGCTCCATGAGCATCATAAACCTCTGAGTCCTCAGCTGGGAGCACACAATGGAGCATTCCCCGGTCTACAAAGAACTGGGAAATGCTTTGGATTGGAAAGGACCTTAAACATCATCTGGTTCTACTCCCTGCCATGGGCAGGGACACCTTCCACCAGCCCAGGTTGCTCCAAGCCCTGTCCAACCTGGCCTTGGACACTT
>JAWMRA010000042.1:2568871-2630649 GCA_035584735.1 Pseudotriccus pelzelni
CCCAGGTTGCTCCAAGCCCTGTCCAACCTGGCCTTGGACACTTTCAGGGATGGGGCAGCCACAGCTTCTCTGGGCAAACATGTGCCAGGGCCTCCCCATGCCAGGGCCTCCCCACCCTCACAGGGAAGAATTTCTTCCTGATATCAACCCCTGCCCTCTGTCAGTGTCAGTCCATTCCCCCTGTCCTATCTACACCTGCTCATATTTCAAAAGCAGCTTTCTCTGTTTGCTCCCCTCTGCTTTCCTCCTGCACATAACTAAAGTCATGGCCCTGTTGGCAGGAGTGACTCAGTAAATGGGTGACTTGGGAAAAGGTCTGGAGGAGAATCGTGTCCAGCTAAGGACACTGCAAGCCTGGCGGTGAGTCAGTGGCTCAATAGGGCTGAAGTGCCCGGTCTCACTTTACCTACAGGACAGGAATTTCAACCACAATGCACTGTTTATGTCACTCTTCTGTAGTGAGTCATACCTCGGGTGCCGGGGAAACAGATCAAACACCGTTATAAAAACGTGGAAATTAAAAATGAAAAGGGTGCCAGGTTCTCTTACAGCTCTGCGCACTCCACGTCTGTCTGTCTGGACTTAGAGACTCTGACACTGAGATGACAGCAGGGATATGGTGAATATTTAAAGCCTGAGCTCACGTCAGCGTTTCCATTTAGGTTATCACTCCATGTTGTCTCTGGCACGTCACCTTCACTGCAAATGAGGTTTGAGATCTCCATCTGCTCCTGGTGGACAAAAAGCTTTCTCGGAGAAAGGAAATGCAGCCCCAGTGGCGGCTTCAAAGCTGCTGGAGTCTCCTGTGAGGATGGGAAAGCAGCTCTGAACCTGTTGGATTTTATATCCCACAAAATATAGATCAGATCATAGTTTTCATGTCACTAAGTCAGTTTCCTGCATCAGGTCACTCAAAGCATCATTTCTTCTTTCTCCAGTAGTTTACACAGTTTGCCTCAGGGGTGCAGAAGCACCAGGGTCATTCCCGGTACTGACTTGGAAATGAAGGAGTGAAATTCTGAAGGGCTGGTAAAGAGACATTGGGTAGGAAAAAGAGGGGGAAATAAAAAAAATCCTCAAGCTGACCTTACCCTGGGACACCTGCAGCATTCAAGTGCCTCTGAAATTCATCCTGTTGGTTGTCAGTGTTGGGTTTACAGTTGGACTCAACGACCTTGAAGGTCTTTTCTAGTCTAAATGAGTTTGATTCCATTTTATTTACGGACAGATCGTGCTCCCTGTAAACCCCTTATGTAGCCTGTGTTAACGGGGTGTCTGTGTGATTTTTTTCCAGCTCTTTCTGCAGTTATTCAATACCTGGGGGCAGGGGAAGGTACAGCACCTGGGTGCAAGGGGGCTTCCAAGGTGAAGGCACCATGAAATTGCACCATCTTCCTCTCAGCCTACCTGAGACTTCAAATAGCGATCAGTTTATACATGATATAAGGGTATAATCTGTCCTGTATCTGTGGCAGATTTAAAAATAGCGTGCTTTCAGTAATTTTCAACACCTTTTCCATCACGAATCGAGCTCTCCGTGCCCCTCCTGGATGAAAAGCCCTGCCCAGGTGGAGAACACACAGTCCTCCAACCCCCCTTGGCTGGGGATGCCGATGTTCTCTTCCTGGACTTCTGTGCAATCCAAACCAGGCGCTGTTTTTACTTACACGGAGGACAGGCTTTGAGTGACACATCAAATGACCGGATTTTAGTGTGTGTTAGGAAAATTAGTTAATTTGGCTAGAGAAATCAGGGTTCCCCACGGAGTTTGCAGGGTAGAACTTGCTTCAGATGGTTCATAAACAAAGGGATGTGTTGCTAGGGTGGTGAAGTTCAATGGATTTTGCTTTTGCAACCCACTGTTGCAGTTTTACTCTTTCCCTTTCTGTCTGGGAGATATTTCATTGCCTCTTATTTTTTATGTTTTCCTTCTGATTTTTCTTTATTATTATTATTTATTTTTTAATTTTGATTGTTTTCAACAATCCAAACAGCAGGATTCGCATTTGCAGGCTGTTTCAGGGGACAGAAGGAAATAACCAGGTGATAAATAAACAGCAAAAATATCAAATTAATGATAGTTAAAGGCTTGTCGAGGAAGCCTGGCTGAACCAAAAGCATCTTTGCAGGTGTCTCTGGGCTGGGCATGTGTATTTTTGTGCAGGTGAAGGAGAGGATCAACAGGTAAAGGAGCATAAAGCTGTAAGAAGTGTGTACAAGGCCATTCCATGTCACAACATCCTCTCCTTCACCGTTACCCTTAGGCACGGTTAAGCTTCTATATCAGGATGTCCTGGCCTGTCTCCCGATGCCATGATGTTCCTTAGTGGCTCTTTGTGTTTGTTCTTTGCCTGACGTTGCACAACAGATCAGGATTCCTTGCTCTTGCTTTGTTTGGACTCTTCCATGAATTGCATCCATGTGTCCGAGGCACCGAGCCCTTTCACATAATTGGGCAATATTTGCATTAAGATGAACTGTTCTCTCCTAAATGAGTGTGGGTGGTTGTTCCTTCCAGTCCCAGGAGTGCTGATGTGAGGTACAGAACTTTGGATCGGGACAGAGGGCTGCAAGTCTGGGACAGAGGGCTACGGGGGAACGTTTGTTCCTTCTGATTTTTTCCCTGGAAGCAGCTGTTTTTCTGTTTAGGGCAGGACATTGTCTATGCCTGAAAGGCATTTAGAAATCAGGGGAGTGCAGGATTCAGTAGCCTGCCTGTTGGGAAGGGTTTCTTGCCAAAACACGCTGCTCTTCAGAGCTCTGTACTTGCAGTTTCACGTGAGGTTAAGGGCAGTGGATTTAACATCTCAATCCAAGCCAGTTTGGACCTGGGCACATAAGGAACAGCTCCTGTTCTCCTGGATAACCTGGTGGCAACACACGTGAGCTACAGCCCCTCTTGTGCCAGACAAGGGAGGAGTGATGGCTGAAGCTGCAAGGGAAATGTCCTTCCCACCCTTTGACGTGTGTGTGTGTGATTCACTAAACAGCTTTGTCCAACTGGAAGTATCCCTGAAACCTCTTTCCAATAAAATACTGATTTCATGGCTGTTCCCGGAGGTGGTATCTCAGTGGGTTAGAAATTGAGCTGGGATGTCAATTGTCATTTATGTGTTTGCTCTGCTCTCTGCACACAAGTGCACGAGCTACAACATGTCATAAGATGGCTGGGGTTTAGTAAGGCTTTTTGAGAGAGCGGTGCTTTTATTCTCGTTCAAGTATCTGATAATTTCTCCTGTTGTATCTCTGATTTATCAGCGGCTTAACGTGGGCTTGTTTCCCCCCTTTCTCCTCCTCTCTCCCTTGCTGATGTTTGTAAGCACTCGTTTTGTTTGTTTTGAATTGCTCTGTTTGTATTGTAAGCACTGTAACCTCTTCACAGAGGTTACTCAAACCTTAGTGGAAATGCTCAGTGCCTGAGGTTTGCATGACCAAAAATGGAGACATTTAAACCCAACAGCTGTGTTTGACAATGATGGTTGTTAAGCGAGTGATTCGTTCATCAGTGAGAGTGCTGAGACATGAAGATGCCGTAATTTTGGGCGCAGATGGGCTCTGTTGAGCAGTGTTGTCATGCCCAAGACAACCACAGGTTTTGTTTGTTTTCAGGAGCCTCCTTGAAATAATGGGGGTTTTTTTACATCTATAACAACTGGCTTCTGTTTCTTCTCTACCAGGGAGGCACTATCAGAGCTAACAAGCACTGATTGGAGGGGGGGGGAGCAAGGAGAAAGGGCATAAAACCCAGGAAGGAGAAGGGGGAGCGTAGATCCCAGAGACTTAAGTTTAATACCATCAAACTTGGATGGAAATATTACTCTGGCAGACCACGGAAACATGGCTTTAGCTGTGGGAGTAAAGAGAGGAGAGACACGATAAGGCTGGTGAAGTCAGAGCAGTTGGTGCAATGAACCCTGGGCCGTTTCCCGGGATGCCTGACAGAAGTTTCCTTCTGTGGGAAAAATCAGCGACTGGAATAGGTCGGTCTCTTTTGCCACAGCAAACCTATACTTAAGTGTGATTAAAATGCTTTCGGCAAAGGAAATACCCCGTAGTTTAAGCCAAACATGGGGACATCCTCTCTCCCTCTGATTGATGTTATGGTGGTTTGTGTGGTGTACTATACCCTGAACCGGGCCCAAGTCAATTAGGCACCATTTCAAAGTATTTTCTCATGCAGCCCAAGGTTTTGCTCGTGCCAAGGAAATCCGAGACCGGGGGAAATGATAGCAGGAATGAATTCTGTGAGCGAGCGCAGCCGGACCGGCGGGTTAGCAGGCAGCAAGCACTGCAGGATTCCCTGCTTCAAGGATCAAGATGCCTTTTTCAAGTTGTGGGATTTAATGGCCTTTTTACTGAGATCAAGTGTAGTATTGGTTTAATATCTGATACAAGCTCTATCAGGAAAGTGTATCCTCCCTTTGCAGGGGGACAAGGCGATCTAACCATAAAATGATCAGATCCTTACAATTCTTTTCTACCCCTAGACCAGGGGGGATTTCTGCCCCAGAGACACCATCTAAAGCACGTTTCCACTCAGCCTTTGACTGTTTGAAGCTTTCAGACAATCACAGTGTGGGAAAGGACAGTCCTTACAAATCTTTCGCCCTTTCAGTCCCGAAATATCATTCCTTGTGATGGAAGAGAGTAATAACATGTGAGAGCACCATCACAAGCCAGCCAGCAAAGAAAATAACAGGGTGACCTTATAAAATCAGGGCCCAAAAAAACCCACCCAATTACAGGGTTAAATGCCACTGAAGTAATGATTCTCCTGGTTTATCTCGCTCAGGATACGCTGCTTTTTAAACCCAGCCACTGGGGACATGCGAAATGGTGCTTAAACCATCAGTGGAAGGTTCCTTCATGTTACAGACATATTTCCATGTATTCCAAAACAGCCCTGGAGTCTGGGCAGGCAAGGAGCGAGCTTAATGCCTTCCTTTGTAGTAGGAGATCTTTGAAACTCTCATTTGATCGTTTCCCTAGATTAAGATGATTCTGCACTGCTTTGGAGAAATGTGTTTCCCCTGCCCACCAACCTCCTCTCCCAAAGTGATAAGGCATCAGTAAACACTGTCTGAAACTCTGTACAGAACCTCCTCTGTACATGGCTTTGAAGCAGAGCTGCATGAAGACCTCTGTACTGGCTGAAAATATCTTGCAAACTGATAAAGAAGTGCAGGTACAGCTAAAATCCACTGTGTAATGAGGATTAGCGAGCCTAAGGAGGTTTGTTTGGATTGAAGATCGAGCTGAAATGTGTGAGGCTCGGATTTGACCAGAAATAAACTGAACTTGGATTTCATCAGATGCTGTCTGGCCCCCTCCTGCCCCTGCACCTCCTCGCCCCACTCCACGTTTAGAGTAAATACTCGGAGCTCATCGTTTTAGAAGGAGCTGTTTAATTTTCCCCCTGGCCCAGGTTCTCGTTAAATACGCTGTGCTTCAGTGCAATCCTCCACTTTCCCAACCAGCCCTCAGCTCTCTGCATCTCCCTACCTGTGTGCTGGTCTGTATTGATCTCAGATATGTGGGCAATTGCTCCACCGAATACAGCCTGAAAGGACCCCGTTTGATCCCCTGATGATCCCGTAGCAGATATTCCGACTAATTGTATCCATGGAAATCAAGTGCACTTTAACTAATGAAAAAAAAAAAAAAAGGTATCATGGTCAAAGCTTGTTTGAAGAAATGACATGTTTTAAAACCTGACATGACTTAAAACAGAATCATATAAGTTCCTTTGCTAAAACACTTTCAGGATATATTAGGTATAACAATAGTTTTCTACATGAAAATGGCTTTGAAATCTTAAAAGAAAAGTATTTTAAAAGAAAAGAATTTTTGCGGTGCATTAAATTGGACGTGAATATGACAGATTTCAAAGACTGTCAAAATAACGAATTTACATCATAAATGCACAGGCTCCCTTTTTAAAGGCCTCTTCAACAACTCAGGAAGGCGTTTAATGGTGAGCAAGTTCAAAGTGTCATGGACTCCCACTGGTATAAAAAGGAGGCAATACCCACTATACTCTCTGTGTTTCAGATAATGTATCTGTCTCTTTTCAAGTTAATAAACTGCACTCCTGTCAAATTGCAGATAAATGAAAGCGACCAAGACATTGTTTTCCCCACATATTGCTAAGAAAGATATCTCCCAATATTTCTAAACGACCAGTATGCTAAAAAGAACTTGAAATGAATCCACCCTGCAGTTATTTTACAGCATCAAAGACAATGAAATTTCCACAGAGGCACTTTCTGAAGTTTTAAATGCTTTATTTCTGATAGCTGCTCATTAAGAAGCTTCGAAAGCTTTTTATTGTTTCAAAGGCAGTCATCTAAATTTTTAATCATTCACTAGTGCTATATGGTCACGATGTTACTCTCTAGCTTTAAAAACCCTTTTTTATTTTCTAAACAGCAGTGTCAACATAATGTTTCCCTGAATAATTGTTAGGTACGGCCTTACTTAAAGAGCAACTGCGAGGAGGGGAGAAAGAAAAGGAGAAAGAGGAATTTGCTGGCTCCCTTTTGCAAAAAGGGAGAGAAATGAGACACTTCAGGAAATTAAAGCAGTCGACAGAGCTGGCCACCAACTTAAAACACTGGTCTTCTGGGATGGTTTTGCCTTGGTCCTTTATGGCCAGGGAAGTTTGTGGTGGGTATTTTTTGAGCTAACAGCGCTGCTCTGCAGGCTGATTTTTGCTCTGTGACACGAGTGTCTTTGGGGATTAAAGAGGGTTTAGGGAAATTTCCTGTCCCTGCCTCTTGGAGTTGCTTCCTACCCCACCCACCAGGGTCAGGTTCAGCTGGGTGGGGGATGTCGTGAGAGGCGGCACCTCCATCCCATTCCCCATCCCATTCCCCATCCCATCCCGTGGTTAGCAGAGGGCACCAGCCACCAGAGTACACAGAGTCCTTGTGAAGGAGTAGTGCCATGCCTGTTTGGGCTCATCCTGGCCTTGCATCTGGTTTTCCTTTGCTCCTCACTCCAGCACCATTAGAGACAGGATTTCTTTCCCGCTGCCCAGGATTGAAGGTTCTCACACGCCAGATGTAGGGATGAGGTTGCAGTTTATTTACTCCACAACCTCGTATTAAATTTCTCCCTCTAGAAACCACAACCCAGGCTCTCTCCTCTTCGGAGACTGTGAGTTTTCCATTCTCAGGATCTAAGTGTTGGACTGAACCCATGTTTCAGCTCCAGGCTCTTCTCTTTCTTGTGCCTATATTAACGTGGGTTGAGTTCTCTGAGAAGTGAAGCAGTGAGGAGATATGGGAGCAGATCGAGGCTGCCTCTGCTCGGCAGGGAAGTGGATCCCTCTGAAATCAGGCACTTGGCATTTCCACCTCCCAAATTTCAGTCAGGCTAGATGCAGAAGAAAACAAAATGCTAAGCGGGAGCAGCCCATCCACGGAGCAGTGTTTGGTCATCAGCTGCAAGAGATCCTGCTACAGGGGGATAACAAACAGCTCTTGCTGATGCAATGCTTTGCCCTCCTCTAGTGGTACTTGTGATCTGAGGCTCTCAAAGGAATTACAAATATTAGTACAAAAACCTCCTACCATCAGCTGTAGCCATTCCCCCTTGCACAGCTGAGGCAGCAGAAAGGCTGGGAGAGTTCTCTGTGCAATCCAATGGGATGGGACACCCACTTCAACCAGCACCTTTTGTTTTGTCCCCTGTGTGATGGATATGTAATCCAGCTCTTCAAAGAACCTCTTCTTCCATTCGGAATGTGTAGTTGCTGAATAGATCCCATCACTTTTATGCTATAAACAAACTTATGCCTGACATGTTGACACTTTTATTTGTCCCTCCTCAGCCTGGGTTTGGGTGGTTTGGGCTCAGCTTTCTGGATTTTTGTTGTGACCACGCCAAGACTTCCTTCCTCTCTCTGCCTTGGACCCAGCGTGTCTGTCAGCTGAGCTTTGCTGTCTGTGCTCAGGCTGTGTCCTGGGACCTCCCTTGGTTTTCTTGGCCACCCGAGCCCAGACTGCTGTTCCTCATCTGCTTTGGGTTTTGTTCTGCCTGGTGTGGCTGCTCCTGTAATTCCATCACACCCTTGACCTGAGCATCTGCCCAGCCTTGGGGCTCCTCTGGACGGACCTGGGCGAGCAGCCACCAACACTTAGTGCTCATCCTTTCTCCAACAAGCCTTTGGAGCATCTTTGGCAAGCTTGTGGACCTTTGAGGTCTTTCTTTGCTCTGAGCAGTCAAAGTTTTCTTGATTCTGCTACTGGAAAATAATCCACGGATAACTGGGAAGAGAAGTGATATCCTTTGCTGGAGTTTGACAAGGCTTATGCTTCCCAGCCACCTCGGGAGCCATCAGTACGTGGGGCAGATCCTTGCAGTGATCAAGCCCATGGGATAGAATCGTAGGAAAACCAGAGATAAAGTGACAGTTCCTGTAAGAATCCCATGCTAGAGAAGCAGGTTGTGTTCTGTGTGGACTGTCCAGCATCCATTTGTCTGCAGCCACGTTGTGCCGGTGTGAAGGACCTGACCCTGGAGCTTTTGGGCTCCAAAATCCTGTCTCACCACAGAAATCCCTGCAGAGGCTCTGCTGGGCAGGTATTTAGCTTTGTCCTTTTGCATTGAGGAGCTGCTGCTCGGCTGGTGTTGGATGCCTTGGGAAGCCTCCATATCCTCTTTCCAAATCTTGCATTTGCAAGAACATCCTTTTCCTGTAGTGATAAAAGCCTAATTACAGCTACCCTGAATCCTGTCTGAAAATAATTCCCGTCCTGTGTCTGGGATGACCAAGGAAAACAAATGAGATGAATAAATAATAAAATTTGCAGAACACATACTTTGCCAGAGACAAAAGAGATTCAGCTCTGGATGTGCTATGTTTGGAGCTAAGTTTAGAACCTGGGATTTTGGATGGACTTCTAAATATTGACATGCAGGGTCTCAGGCCTTTCTCTCAGACTGCAAACATCCTGTGTTCTTGGCTGTTTTCATGTCAGGATCCATGCTCTGTTACCTTTCCAAGGAGAATTTAACTCTGGCCCTTTACGCAGGAAGAGCCAAGGGCTTTGGGAATAATTAAAAGCTTCATATGCTACCAGATCATTTGGCCTATCTTTGAAGCATAAAAGGAGGGGATGGAGTGAGATACAACTCTTGCATCTGTGAAATTCTTTCCCACTGGCAACATCCCTACAAAGTCGTAATTAATGGGGATATTCCAGTTCAAGATGTAAGTTCTATCACAGGCGTTGGCTCTTCTGGACTCTGAGGTCCTTGCACTTGGAGAGAGATCCCAGCATAGTGACCTGGGGCCAGGGCTGGATTTAAAGCCACTGCTCTGAGGAGTGTTGGATGCAGACAAGCGTGGCCAGCAGCAGAGAAGGCAGTGGAGCATTTCCATTTGTTTTTCCTGGCCCGGTGCATGCTCAGCGTCGCAGGGTGAGGGAGAGGTGTCCCTGGCACAGTGGGGTGCTCTGCTCCTGACCTGGTGTCCGGGAGCTGTTTCCACATGGCCCAGCAGGTCACAGGGAAGTGGCTGTGATGTGTTTGCTGCTCAGGCTCCCTGAGCCCCTTGTTCTGCCCCTCGCAGCGAGTGTGGCTGTGCTGAGTTCAGCCGAGACCCCCGAGCCGGGGCAGCCCGGAGCTGAACCAGCCCCTGCTCACACCGAAGGTGGAAATGCAGATTCCTGCCCCCAGCCTGAAGGTGGAAATGCAGATTCCTGCCCCCAGGCAGTGGCTCTCCCCGTGCCATTTGGTGTCTGAACACCCTGCGTGCTCTGTTTCTGTGCTGCAGTTACCAGCCCGGTCCCTGGCAGCTGTAGAGCTGTCCTCGGGAGCCCGTGATGGATGATGTTGTGTTGTCAGAGTGGCCTTTCCTGGGGAGTGCTGCCAGCTCTCTGGCATGTTCCTTGAGGTGATCCTCTGCTGCTCCATTGCTTCAGAGTGAGCCACAATTCCCCGCTGCTTTCACTTCCCAGTCAGACCAGTTGCTCTGAGGCTGCCGCTGATGTTTTCAATGCTGATGCCTAAAGAAGAGATGATGAACTTTTTCCCTTGAAGCAGAAGGTTTACCAGAGGCAACAGGGCTTTAGGTGGTCAGTTATAGAAAATAGCTCTATTATTCTACATTACTTTACATGTCTTTGTACTTTATTTCTTCTCTCTGGTTATTCTGAAAGAGTTAAACTTCAGCATTCCATCAATGCTGGCAAATTAGCTCTGTTGTGTTGTATCGTTTCTCTTTCCTCCTGACTAACTTGGGTGATTGGCTGACAAAATACTTAAAATACTTGATCTGAAATTTGCTTTTGGGTAGCATTCAAGGGTTTAAACTTCAAACTTCATTATTGGCGAGCCTGCCTGCTGGTAAACTCTGAGCATCCCTGCAAGACACCAACCCCAAGCACGTTGTGTGCTGTCACCTCGTCCTGCTGGCAAATTCAGAAAAGGCACATTTCCAGCATGATTTACTTGTCTCCACAATGTAGCTGTGGAGGGTGGGATCTGTCTCTTGTAGCTTAGACAGAACCAGATTTCTAACAGACCAAATTAGACACCTTGGCTCCCTCTGTGATCAATAGAAAGAGATAGGGCCCCAAAGGGAGAGGCCCCAGCCCTTAGATTGACATTCAAAGGGGGGTTCGAGGAGATGCCTTGTGGTGATGTCCACTCTCCACTGATGACAGAAGTTGCCTACGTGACTGGCTAAGACCAGACACCTGACTGGCATGTGGCAGGAGGGACCCCAGCTGCAGGCACACATATTTACAGGTATTTATGTGCCTAAATAATCCGAAGATGCTTCGCAGGATTTACAGAGATCTTCAGTTCCACTGAAGTAAATGAGATTTAGTTTAGATAAGGCAGACATTTGGGAAGTCTGATGTCTCAGGAATTCATCTAAACACTTCAGAAGAATATGCCTGAATGTTCTCCCAGAGCAAGGTCGGATGTGGCTGATGGACATTTAATACATCTGATCTTAATGTGACCCCCAGGAAACAGCAAACTTGTGTTTCAGAATAAATACTTTATTCAGGAAAAATAAAAATAGAGCCTTTCCCACTGCTTTTGAGTGATATGTTCCTTCCCACCAAGGTCCCTCCTTGCAGTACCTTGATGGTAAGGAGGGAAGGCAGCACAGCCTGAGTCCAGTTTTACTTTGGGATGGGCAGGGCTTGAATAACTCTTATTCCCTGTATAGATGCCAGATATTTCTTTCTATTCCTAGAACACTGGGAAAAAGCACTGTCAGCCTTTACTTCCAGCTTCAACCACATCCCTCAACTGCTAAGCCTTGTTTCAGAAAGGAGACCACTGTGTGCTAGCTCATAAAAAGTCCAAAATAACAACAAGAAAGAAAGCCTGAGCAAAATCCCTTGCATGCTCAGGTCCAGACATCCCTTCTTGAGTTGTAATTTGTGGCTGTCTGATCACTTTTGGATCTGTAGCATTGATTTCCTCGCTCCTCCCTCTCCAAGGCCTGGAGAGGGGCTGCTCCTGAAAATACTGATCCTTCCGTGAAAGCTGGAGGGAGAATAAATAGCCAGCAACCTGACAAACCTGCATGAAATTCAGACACAGCAAATCCAGGCGCAGTGGCTGGAGGCAGCTCCTCTTTCCTCTGTTGGTGGTTTCTGTGCCAGTGCTCCTGCTTGTGGAAGCTGTGCTGCATCTGCAGGTGTGTGTGTGTGTTTGGATCCAGCTGTGCTCCCTGGCAAGATGACACCTCGCCACATCTGGTTCCCCTTCATTACAGGGCTGAGAAACCACCTTGTTCTCATTTTGAAGTAGCAAAGGTGGCAGAAGGTCCCTTTATTCACAGTAATCAATTCTGGTCGGAGGGTCCTTTAGACCTGCAGACAAAAGAATGGCAAGATCCAGTAAGCTGGAGCTCCTGAAGGTCGAGGAGCTGTTGTCCAGAGCACAGTTAATCACCACAACCCCCTTTTCAGATGTACAGTAGGTTTTCTAGGACTCGAGGCCTTTAAGTAATGACTGAATATGGCTTAAAGTTGGATTCAAGGCAGTCAGGGAGTTACTGGGCAAAGGTTAAGAGTTGTGGCAGGAAGTTCACAGCCAAGCACAGCAGAGGTTACCTGTACCTCAGTATTCATCAAACACTGTCTGCCTGTAGGATCCCCCCACTGAAGAGTCAAAGTTGGTGTCTCAGCACCCAAGGGCTGATGTTTCCCATCCTGAGGAGGCTCAGAGCTTGCTGGTCCCATGTGTGATGAATCCCCTCCAGGCTTCTAGCAATATTTGTCTGAGGCTTCACTTTGCCTCCCCAGCACCCTTCAAACTCCATCTCAGGACACAGCATCACTTCCTAACCGTGTGCTGCAGCTCATTCCCCCACCGAGATGTATCCATCAAACTAGAAGAGGGAGCCGATGCTGTGTTAGTTTACTGGATTTGTGTATCTCTTGGGATGAAGTACTTCCCTGGTTTTTGTGTTTGACTAAGCATTTCTGTAGGGAAAGTTTAAACCAAGGTTTAAAGTTAAAGGGTGCTGATCTAGACTTGGTCTTCTTTGGAGCCCACTTTAGATCTTTGACGGTCACCCAAGCCCCTGAGCTACCAATTATCTATTAAACAAACACCTCTGAGGGTCGCAGGAGGGCTGATAGGAAACAGTAGACCATGTGGCTTAAATAGAAAGGAAAGCCTTGAATTCTGGCCTTGCTGGACTCCAAGCAGAGCACGGGATGGCCCAGTGATTGAGACAGAAGGAAAGAGAGGTAAAGTGGGGATATGAGTGGGGTGAAGAAATGTGGTATTTCTCTAATTTAGTGCTCAGCCACTGACTAGATATGTAACTTGGGCCAACTGCTGTATTAAGCTCCCTCTGGAGAACCACAGGTTTGGGCTTTTTCCTTTTCCTTGCTTCTTGGAAAAAAAAAAAACCAAACAAAAAAACCTGTGCTGGAACACCCTCACTGAAAAACCAGATGTGGCATCTTGGAGCTGAATTTTCTCTGGTAAATAAATTCCACGATGCAATCAAGCTCAAACAAAGCTAACTAAGCTCGTCCCGCTGCTGAAGAGTTTTGTTGGGTTTTCAAACCTCTTTGTGATGATTCTGTTCTTTCGCTGTTCTCCCAGTGCCACGTCGAAACATTACATGACTTGAAAGCCTGAAAGTCATGGAAGGGGGTTGGAGGAGGAGGAAAACACAAAGCAGGTTGTACAGACGGCTGTGGTGGGGGGGAGATGAGGGTGGGTGTTTTGTTGTTTTTTTTCCACAAGCCCCGGTAACCACATGAAAGCTCTTTAAAAAGTAACAGAACCGTCTCCTTCGCAGCAGTTCTAGCAGCGCAGGTAGTAAAGGCTGGTATTAATTACCTGATTGAGCTCATTGCTGCAGGTGGCAGCCAGTCAGGAGCTGGAGTGCTTGGGTGGCCAGTCACACTGGTTCCCAGTTAACAGGGCACCTTGCCTGCCCCAGACTCCTCCTGCAGCCCCGGCAGGAGACGCAGAGCAGGTTTCTGGAAGACATTGTGCTTCCCAGAGGAGTCTGGTCTGGCTTGCTGGAGCCACCTGGATCGAAATGTGTGCAGACACGTGTGTCTGTCTGCAAACCAGGCCTGCTGGAGGAGGAATCACTCGTGTGACACAAACAGCAGCCGGCACGGTGGGTGCTCCAATTAACAGAGCCACGGCGATCGCGGGCGCTCACGAGTTCATTACAAAAGACAGACAGACATCTGCAGGGGTCTTAAAATAATGACTCCTTTTATCTGGTGATTGGCAGAGGTGGGGTGACAAGGATCTGCTGCTTAGCATAAACTGACTTTTTCTTCTCCTTTTTTTGGATACCAACTGAAAATATAATGTGGGCGCTCAGGAACAGAAGCTCGGGGGAGGATGGCGGGGCTGAGGCAGATCTTTGCTTTGCCGTGGTCTTCCCAGAGTGGTTGGGCTTGAGAAGGGAGACAGCCTTCTGCTCTCCACTGCTCGAGAAAGCTGCTGGTGCTTTCTGGGGACATGTTTTTCCTGCAGCCCTGGTGTGTCCTTGGCAGCTCTGTGCGCTGACGGCACCGACAGGGACCCTGGGCTTGCCCAAGTGCCTCCTGCCTCGTTATGAGCTGTTTCAGTCTCTCTGCTCAGATCTGTTACCATCACTGCCAAGGCATTGCTCAAAACGTGCAATAATGGCAGAAGTTCCCTTTCAAACTGTCCTCTCTTCCCAGGGCTGTGCAGCTCTTCCACTGCCGGCCGATTTCCTAAAGGCAAAGCGACTTTGCATCACTTTCAGCCTTTTTAGTCTCTCTGCCTTGGGAAACATCCTGAAACTCTCAGAGGAAATAACAATTTCAGGGCTGTGCCCGTCCAAATCAATCTCTGGGACATCCACAGGGAAAAGGCTTATGCCAGTTCAGGTTTCTCATGAGTCTACCGAGATCCCTGAGGTCTTAGTCTAACTTATTTCTCTTATGCTAGCCCCAGTAACAGAAAATAAGAAGAGGCTATTAGCTATTTTATAATTATACTCTGACCTTTTACAGTACTTTTTGGTTATGGACTTCAAAGCCATTTGCAAACTTCTGTGAACTAAGTCTTGGCATAAAGAAGTGCCACCTTATTTTTCAGGGCAGAAAAGTAAAGTGTTTTCCCCAAATATATGAGGAGCTGAGCAGGGATTAGACCCCAGACCCCCCAGCTCTCACAATCCCTTGCTTTAACTGCTAGCTCAGCCTTTGCTCATTCTGGTATGGGAAAAGCAATTGGGAATAAGAAGCTATTACTGGGGCAGGCAGCCTGTGGGGGATAGAGTTACAGTTTTTACAATAATGTATTATTTAGGACTGGGTTGGATTTGAGATGGACTCAAGCTGCAAATTCGGAGGCACTGCTGGGATTGAATACTGAAAACCCCAGAGTGGAGAAGCGTTTGAGCAGAGCAGCGTTTGAGTTTGAGGTTTGGGAGCTGTTGCTGTGGGTTTTCAGAGATCCAGGGGTCTACAGCCCATCTTCTGCAGCACTTATCTCTTGCCCTCGATATTTATTTTACCATTCAGGAGGAGAGATGGGAGGGTTTTCTGTGCCACTGTGATTCCTCCTTCTTATTGACCAACTCAAGCAAAATTATTTACAGATCTAATAGAAAGGGCAAAACTTTCTCATTAAAATGTTGTTGTGATTTTGTTTTGTTTGTTTGTTTGTTTTTTTCTGGATCCTATTGCATTGCTGCTTATTTGGAATGTGTGTCAAAATAGGAAAAAAGGGATACTGATGTGTTTTATTTGGTCTTTCATTCGAGGCTTGCTAGGTCTTTTTCAAACTGAACTTAAACTGAAGGCCACAAGAGTTTAAACCTGATTAAAAGGATGCAGGAGAACATGAAATGCTGCTCTCCAGAAGCTCTCAGGCTCCTTGTTAATCTGTGCTGACGCCTTTTGAGCATCAGGGTTAAGAGACAATAAAGAACATGGGGCAAATGGGATCAAGACAAAAAAAGTGAATTAGTGAATTAATGAAGAAAGATCTCGAGAAAAATGTCTTTGATACCTAAAAATAATTAATGGTGTGTGTTAGTTTAAAAGCATGTTTTCAATGCAGGGATAAGTGCACGCAGCAGGGAAGGAAATACAAGAGAGAGGCTGAAGTAGAGAGTGTAGAGGGTGAATTTAACTGACAATAGATCACTAGAGCTTGTGGTATCACGTTTAGAGGGTTAAAAGGCTAAACATCTTCGTATTTAATGGAAGATGCTCCTAGAATTCTCAAAAGCAAAAGATAGAGAGAAAATCTGCTGCCTGGGAACTTGAAAGAGATGCACTTTTGAGCCCAGAGCCTGGAAAGCTGCAAATCTATTCAGTGGGGAGACCCAACAGATCTATTTCCTCTCTTCAGCTCCGCAGGGGACGGTCTCTGTCCCGGGGGATTTGCCCTCCCTGAGGCCATTCCCAGGTGTGCTGCTCAGGCTTCATCTCCTGCCCCAAGTCCAGGGCACTCCAGGATTAATTTACCCCCAGTTTAGGCTTAATTTAAGAGATTTCAGGGCCTTTCAGCCTTGCTCATAGACAAACTCTCTTCTTGACCAGCGAATGAGGAGGAACCTCAGACAAGGTTTGCTTCGCCAACAGCGTGTCAGGCTGATATGTCTTTGGGTTTGTGGTGAAACACTTTGTACCACCCTGCTGAAAATTGCTCTTGGGTGTTAGTCAGGCTTGGAGTTTGCAGGGTGAGGATCAGACTGAATTATTATAATCCAGAAAACTACAAAAATTTGCTAATCATTGTCTTTGCTAGAATTTTATCACACACTATTTGAATCAAAGGCACGCTCTGTAGGTAACCTACCCTCTCCAAAAACCAATAAAGGATGTTCTTGGAGAACAAAGATTTAAGGATGCGCCACAGAGAGGAATAACACGAACAAAGCTGTACCATACATTAAAATGGGCAAAAGTGCTTTAGGCAATCCAAATGCATTTTTTTATTAGCATTGTGTTGTGATGCTAAACAGAAAATGACAACTGTGAATAAGATAAAGGTCTTCATTGTGCATGAAAAATTCAAATTGTTACTTTAAGGAGAGATTTATTTTTTTTTAAACATCATAAAACATTTATGATAGCGTTTTACAAAATTAGGAAGGGAAGAATTGGCTTGAAGTCTTCTAAGAGCATTAAGTTTTCATGTTGTTGTTCAAAGCAATGGTTAAAAAAGCACAAAAAAGGAGAAGGTCTAGAAGGCATGAATATAGATATTTGAATACATATTTGACAGCTTTATCTGAGCATCAGAAATCTGAAACTTGAACAAATTTAGGGCTGAAAGAAAGTTTTATCTGTTGGGTTGGGCTGAGAATTTCTGAATGATTAATGACTGAGATGGGATGTGAACTTTCCATGCTATGCAGGGAAGAAGAAGGTCATTCCCAGTAGATACTGGATACAGTCGAGCCCAGAGATAAGGCTCCTCAGTGAAAACAGTTGCTGAAAGTTCAGGGAAAATCTTTGTGTCTCACGAGAAACTGCAAGTTTCTCAGTCTGAGGGTTTTTAGGCACCTTTGCACTAAGTTTTGCCTCTCTCTGAGACAGCTGGAGCAAGAATTGTGTCCCAGGGAAAGGAGAGGGAGATGGTGAACTTGCAGGTCTCTGCTGTCTCATGGAGTGACACAAACACGAGGACCTGAAAACCATTTTCTGGCTGTTCTGGGCTTTGAGGGGTGTCTGTACCTAAAGGGGTTTTCCCAGGGCAGATCAGGGCTGTAATCCCTCAGCACACACTGGGATGGGGAACTGCCCCAGCTGAGATGTGCTGGAGAGGACATTTGGTGAAACTGCAGAGTGGTTTTATCAGAAAATTTAGAAATAACTGCGTGGGGGAGTGTGTGGAGCGGAGCAAGGAGGAGCTGGGGTGCAGGGAAAACCGCAGGACCCCGAGATTAGCTCAGCCGGCCAGAGCCTGGTGTTAGCAACGCCAAGCTTGTGGCTTCAATCCCTGCGTGGGGGCCATTTTCACTTAAGAGTTGGACTTGGTGATCCTTCTGGCAGAGAACATCCTGACCTTGTGGTGTCCCTCCATTGAGTGCCTCCGCTGCCTGTCACATCTCCCGCCGTGCTGGGGGGGTCCCTGACACCCACCACCCACCCAGGCAGCTCCAGCAGTGACCCTCTCCTGCTCCCTGGCAGCCGGGAGAAGCCCTCCCCGCCCAAGGCAATCGGCTCCCGCGCGTCCCACCCGACGCGAGCGGCGATTTGTTCTCCTCTCAAGCGAAATTAATCGCGGCACGGGGGGGCTTCAAACGAACCGGTGACTCCGACTGGAAGGAGCTGGCACTTGGAAAACACAACACCAGCGGCAACAACAACATCGTCGAGTGTCACGCTGCTCTCGAAGAGAGACTTTTGAAATCCCAGCTCCGCTCGCGCCGGTCGGCGGAGCGGCGGGAAACCCGCTCGCTGCATTTTTCGCCGGTTAGCAATTACTTTTTTTTTTTCATATTTTATTTATTTCCTCAAAAGGAACGAGTAATTATTACACAATGCTTCCCCCCCCCCCCCTCCCCGCACCAATTTGGTAGATTTATCAATTATAATCTAGGAGAACGGCCCCATGTTAGACTTCAAATGTGTCTCATTAGAGATGATTTTTATTTTTTTTTTAGGAAGAGTGGTGGAAAAACAAAGAACTGCTGTGCTGTTGTCTTTTGCTTCTCTTTAATGTCGGGTTCAGAAGTAATGATGTTGGGAACAATCATTCTTCGAGCCTCTGTATTCTTGTGTTTACTCATTAAACACGAGAACCAGGTGCTCTCACGGGGAAATGCTCATTCTAACATTGGCTTTAGAAATCAAAAGTCTCTTCACTTTCACTAACAAGCACAGCTTCACAGGGAAGGGGCTGGGAAAAAAGAAAGCAGGCCCCGCTTTAAAAATGGAATATTAGTGCCCAGCCCATAGAAGTCACCCTGATTTTGGAGAGGGATTGGTGGGAGGCGTATGATTACACGGTGTTCACAATGCCTGATGTTTCATGTTGGTGTTCAGAGCTCCCTGCATTGCTCCTGGTGAGAGAAGGGCTCCTTTAGGAGCAGCAAAGGTTGTCTCCTGCTCTCATCCTCCTCCAGAGGTACCTGTCCACCTCCACTGATAAGCCAAGCTCCCTTGACTATGCAGAATGAGTATCACCGTGGAAGGTAATTCAAGCTCTCTGATACCTCACGAGCTGGCCAGTGGCCGAAGTGCAGAGGTCTCATGCCATTTGGACTCCTCAGGTCACACAGGAGATCTGCCCAGCTGGTGGGTACAGCAGTGACTGGTGGCAGATGGGGTGTGCAGAGGTCAGGGAGGTGCCCCAGGGCACCCAAACCCTCCATCTGCTCACCCAGGTTCAAGCAGAGCTCCAGCACAGAAGTGACGTGCTGTCAGGATGTCACGGGGTCACATCAGGCCTTGGAAGACAGAAAAGCTCTTGTTTCTGGGGGCAATTCACTCAGTTTCCTGGGAGTTTTTGTAGGCAGAAATAAGAAGCTCAGCGTACAGGTCCAAGCTGCGGAGCTGGTTTGGCTCTGAAAGTTTCTCTGTTATCTGTGCTCAGATACTTCCAATTTGGGGCTGGTATTAGCTATGAAGCACTTTTGACTCCTGAGGCAGTGAAGGAACAGAAAAATTCAGGATTAAGTTCTCAAGCTGATTTTCTTCCACTGTTTTTTCCTGCAGGGCATACCTGGGAATGACCCATGGGGAAACAGGGCTCATCTGTGGTGTGGGTGTCACCAGCAAGGGTGGGAGGGAGGGAAATCCTCTCCCTTTGGATGGATGCTCAGAAAGGTGGTATGAGTGGATCTGCACAGAAGGCAAAGAGACCTGTTGTGTAATGACCCTTCCGTGTAGAAAAGCCCTTGGATACTTTGCTGGAATTATGAAAACTTTCATATTCCTATGACTGATTAAAAAAAAAAAAAAGGAATAATTCTTTTGCTGTGGAGTAGAGAAGTTCCATTGCTGTGGAGTGGAAAAGTTCCATTGCTGCAGGAAATGCTTTGGTTTTTTCAACCCATCCTAACTTTAGCTCCACTTTGGTGAAGCTCAGGGCTGGACCTTCATCTGTGCAGATTTACAGCAGTGCCTCCCCCAGGCTGCGAGTGACAGGGCTGGCAGAGGCAGCGTGTGCTCAGGGGCACCAGCCAGTCCATTCAGGAGCCAAACCTCCATTAATAATTATTCAGACTGTGGAACTGCCCTCAGTGGAATTTGCTGGAGGGCAGTTCCCACTCCTGGCCACTGCACAGCTCTGCTGGCCAAACCCCCACACCTCCCAGCCATCCCACTGATGGAGAACCTGAGGGTCTGTGTTAAAAGCCAGGAATGCTGCTCTCCTGCTTCCAGCCCACCTTCACAGAGCCAGTCGCTTAAACTTTTTACTTGTCCTGCAGGAGAGCCTGTTAGCGGGAAGATATCAAGGGGAATCTGTGTAGATCTGATTGGCAAGCTGTGTTCTTAGTTCTCGGTGCTTTTTTGAGTCGTCGTCTTTTCCCCAGCAGTGCCTTTTAATTCTGGTTTTATAGCTGACCTTGTTACTGTTGTTAGTACAGTTTTTCCCTTTCCCTTTTTTTTCAGCGTAGCACTTCTGTAAATGTTTTTGTTCTTTGTTCTAGTTCACTGTCCCTTTGAGGTTCCCTCTGATGTCTAGGCAGTGCCGTGTTTTTGATAAATCCTTCCCTAGCTGGTGCATCTTCTCTCCAGGTATCAAAAATCAGGGCAATGGTTATTGAAGGGACGCTCATTAGAGTGATACACGATTTCACTGCTGCTGGTGAGGACTGGGTGCCTCTGAGTCAACAAATGGGCCAGCATTTAAACAAAGAACAGGAGACCTGCCCTTTCAGACCTGCCAGGTACCACCTCAGCTGAGCACAGGGCCTTTGAGTGCAGGGCTTTGATGGCCACGCTGAGATGGGAGAGCAGCACGCTCTGCAAGCTGCTTGTCACACACATCCCACAGGCAGCCCCATCCCACACCTCCCAGCGTGGGGGGAGAGCGGTCTCCTGCACACTCTCATGCAGCCAAACTGTGCTTGGAGGGTCAAGGGGAATGATTAAAAGATGTGAAACAGGGCAAAACAAGCTGCTTTGTACCTCTTTGCTCACAGCTGCTGTTGCAGTGCGTGTGAAGGGGGTTGTGAGATGGGCACTAGGCTGGAAAGTTCCTAAAGTCCTGCTGGCACTGCAGCCGTGCTCTGGCATTGGCTTCTCCACGGGCAGCTGAGCTGGCTTTCACCCCCTCAGTGGGAATGCTGACCTGACCAAGTCCTTGGCTTCAACCTCAGCCCAACCAAACAGTCTGTTCTGCAGCAGAGCCCAAGTCACACGCAGTTCAAAGCGGTTTCCTCATGTCAAGGGCTCAGTGTAAAGCTCTGCCTCCCTGGGAACCCTCTTTTTTGTCAGCCTGTCCCCAGGCACTGAGATCACCCACCACACAAAGTATTTGTGAACGTGACGTAAGATTTGTTGCACTTTCTCAAAGTCCTCTGTGGACAGAGAGCAGAGTAGGGAGGACCAGCAGCTCCAGGTTCCTTGTGCCAGCCTGGAACGGGGAATGTGGGGATCCTCATGAAAGGGAAACCAGCAGTCCCACCTCTGTACTTTCCCAGAGCAGACCTTTTGTCTTGGATTATTCAGGAACCTTTCTTGTGTTACGCATGGTAAACAGGCTTTCCTTTTCTCTTATGTTAGAGGTTTAAGGACGCAAAGGGCTTTGTTCTGGTTACAAGCACGGCAGAGAACAGCTCCGAGGTTTGTTTACACCAAAGGGCAAGGGCATAATAATCCTCGTGCATCATGCAAGGGCTTGCAACAGGAAAGGTAATGTCTAATGACCTTCATTTCTTAAATGCCTTCCAAACTCCTCCTCAGACACTAGAGGGTGAAGCTCTGCAATTCCGCTGAAAAAGTAAGTGACAGAGGGAAAATGAACCATGGAAAGGTCAAAGACGGTGTCTGAGCCAGGAGACTTGGCTGCTTTGATTATGTCAGCGCTGCCCTATATTCTAAGAACCTTTAGGAAATTAAAGAAACTCTGAGCTGGATACAGTTGAAGTTAAAAACAAGTTTGAGTGGCCTTTGGCGATGCCTTTTGTACTTCTGAGATATTGCAGGATGCTGCTCCCTGACCAGGCAGGCCCCACCGGTGGTGCTGAGGATCCAGCAGAAATTCTGCTGGAGTCCGACGTGACACAGATTCCCAGGACCATCAGGAAAGCAACTCAAAAGAGACAGCCTTAAAATAAACTCAACCTTAAACTCTCTTCGTGGTTTCACTTCAGGAATCAAACCGGCTGCCAGGTGCAAACTCTGGAAGAACATCCCTTAATTTAACATTAACTTTAGCTTGTTGCAACTTGATGGGCATACTCCAAGTGCAGCAGCACTTTGTTCTAGCCCAAATTCGCTCATCCACACCTGCCTAAACTGCTGGTGACTTTCTCAGTTGGATGCACAAGTCCTGGTGTTGAGCTGTGTCAGCAAACACTGAGCCTTGCTGCTTTAAAAAGGTTGCAAAATGTTTGTTTGGTGCCAACTGAGGAGGCTTCACGCAGCCAGAAATGAAATGCAAATGGGAGGTTTGGCCCATTGCTGGTGAGCCTCTTCAAAGCAGGGCTCCCCTTCCTGTGATGTGAAGGCTTTGAGATGGAATCCCCCCAAGCAAGAACAGCTCTCAGATGGGGTGCCAGCACCTGGCAAAATCAAAGCTTTGAAGATGGGCCTCCCCATTGATAGATGCCTTTGCATAAGTACCCTCCTATCTTCTCTGATGCCTTTCCAGTGTCAGCAAACTGGAAGCTACAAAATCAGGAGCGGGGTGGGATCCCTGTGATGCTCCCTCACTGGAACAGCAGGTCCTGGGTTTGCTGGAGGCAACCACCCAACCGTGCAGATGGATCCCACTGACCTGCTGTCTGACTGAGGGGCCTGGCAGGTGAATTCTAGAATGTTACCACACCTCCACTTCCCCTTCCATCTGTCCTCCCCCCTGCCCACCCCTCCCCTGCGGAGCTGGCAGGGCAGAGCTGTCGAGGGGAAACGCAGCAGCCTGACAGAGAGGGGAGAGAGAGAGGGAGGGAGGGCTTTGTACCAGGCTCTGCAGGGCTGAGCCTTTGGTTCCCTGTGCCACAGGAGCAGAAACCTCCAGCAGGGGCAGAGCAAGGAGACAGTGGGGCAGTAACAGCTCTTGCAAATCTCACCTGCTGCTGCCCCAACGTGCAAAAATCCTTCTTCCTGGACCTCCCTGAGAAAGGTGATGGGATGGCAAATGAGGGTAAATGTCACGACTTGTCTTCACTCTGGCATTGTGGCTTCTTCCAGTGGAAGTGTGATGCTTTCAACCACCTCCTCCTTTGACTTTCTCAAAAAGAGAACCAGTCACTTCATCCTCTTCCCAGAAACAGCCTCTGCTCCTCTTCCTCAGGCTGTTCTTCACCAAAGCTCTCTGCACTAGGCAGGACGTTAGATGGCTCTCAAATTATTTTATTATAATAATTTGATTGAGCTCCCTTTTACTTCAGTGTGAGACCTACCGAATTATAAAGAGAAGTTATTTTCTGCTCTGAATTCTCTCTTTTTTACAGAGGAGGCTTAAAGCACTTATTTCTCCTCATCCCCAAAAGATTTCCACTAACAAGGCATAAGGAACAGGAAGGAGTGAGGTTTCATCTCAACTTTTCATCTTTTCCTCTAATCAAGCAGCACTCCCCGACACCCTGTACTACCTGTCTTGGAGCCTGTTTTGGGGTGAGGGTTGTCCTCTGGCCAGGAAGGACAGGGGTGGAAACAAAAAGAAAAACCCTCAGGCTCTCCCTGGGAAGAGGAACTGGGAGTGCAGTGGTTTGGGCACACGGGCCAGGAGGGTGGTGTTGGCTGATGAAGTGTCCATGCAAAGCATTTGGTGCAGGGACAAAGGGCGGGAGGAGTCCATGTGTCACCTCCTGGTTGTGTTCCTTAGGACACCAACGTGGTCTGTGCTCCTGAGAGCAAGGCTGATACGAGAGATGTCGCTCCTCTGCTCGTCTTTCTCCAAGCCCTTGAAGATCCAGTCTTCCCAGCTTTGGGATGCCCTGGGAGGGAAGTGGATGTTTGCATTGAAACACCCAGGAAAGGGTCCTGTGGGAGGAGGAGGTCCCTTCCAGGCTCTCTCCTGAGGAGTGGGGCTGCTCTTTGGTCTTCACAGGGGGAAGCTCAGCTGGGTTATTTCTATCATTTCAAAACACTTCACTTCTGAGCAAGAAATCCAGTGCTTTTGTCCACCAGACCCCGAACTGGAACATTCCGTTAAACACGAAACTTTAAATATGTTAAAACTGCATATTATAGTCTTAATGAATTATCTGTTTTAAAAGGGGGAAACAGTGAAGAATTGCTGGCGTAAGTGTGGAATAAGATTTTTCAAAGGAATTACCCCAGCCAAGGCCCAGGATAAAAGTATTTTCAATAATAGCATTAGACCAAGAAGCAGCACAGCAAGAAATGCCAACTGTAGTCTCTAAATGCTTAAGCAACTTGAAATCTAAAGATGAAAAGGCGCTGTACACTATTTACTCTCCTTAATGCTGAATTGTACAGAAGTACATTTATATTTTATACCTCTTTGAACTGCGAAATATGTATAATTCCCACAAGAGGATAAAGTATTTTTGCACTGAAGGATTAGAGAGGTGCTGTTTAAAAGACAATTTCAGGTGCAGCTCTACAAGGGTCTTTGACAGCAGGTCTGGCCGCTGCTCCCGTACTTTCATTAGTGCCCAGAACTGGTGGATCACGCCGGCGTTTTGCGAGCGAAGGCGCCGGAGGTGAACATCAGCAGTCCCAGCAGATCTTAAGCAAATTGCTGTTGTTTGAAGGCGGAGTCCTGCTTCAAAATCAGGGGGCTGATAAATGGCTTTGACTGCCTTCCAGCCTTTGTGACGGTCCCCGGCACGGTGACCCACTGGACCTCATCCATCTGCGGCCGCAGCCCTTTGTGCGGCGCTTCCACCGCGGCGCGTCCCCCCGAGCCCGGGGAGCGGGGAGGGCCTGCTCTTGTTGAATGTTCCCGTTTGAACCCAAGCCGTCATCTCCTCAGACGCATTTCTCTGTTGGGAGGTTATTAAGAGCGACAGGCCTCTGGTAACGTAATCTATCATTTGGATAAAGCAACTGCTGCGTTCTGCAGGTGACTCCTTTGTGGTCGCGCTCGGAGGAGCAGCGTAAGGACGGAGCGCGCGCGCCTTTAAACTTCCTCGCGGTACACAAAGGGGAGAGGAGGCAAATAAAAGCCAAACAGTTCAGTCTGCACCGTCATTTAACAAGTTCTATTGCCTCAGCTGGAGCGGCTGGAAGGGGAATTTGCCCCTTCTGAAACAAGGCAGCGCCTTGAGTCGGTTTTATTTGATTGAATGTGTCATCGGATCCAACCACGAGCTTAATAATGCCAGAATTATTTTCTTGGGATGACAGAATCCCGTTTATCCAAAGGCCTTCTGTCCCAAGACATTGCTGGCTCTCTGCCAGGGTGGCTGAGGGGGTGCCAGGCGCGCTCAGCCCCTGATCACTCCTCTCCACCCGGGCTCCCGTGGGCTTGTGTTTGGCTAATTTTAAGGAACGCTCATTTGCTGTGGATCCACCTCAAGCCTGCTCTGGCCATGGGATCAGTGCTGGTGGGAGGCAGCAGGGCTTTGCTCCCTTCAGCCCAGGGCACTGCTGCTGCTGCCAGGCACGGGGGGCAGCGATTTCTAACCAGCAGATACCAGTTTGAAGCCTCCATTGTACCAACCCTCGGTGGGGAGGGGGAGAGGAGCAGATAATGAGCTACTGCATGATCAACCACAAGAAGAAGGTATAAAAGATATAGACCATTAGAAAAGAACAAGGCTTTAAATGCCATCTGAGATTTTAGCTGAAAAGGCCTTTATTAGGTTTAAAAAAAAAAATCTACATTTAACAATATAGAGTACCCAGTCCTGTAGATTTCTACCGCAAACTCCTCTGAAGTAAACTACAAAGGATTGTGATGTTTCTTCTTTCAGACTTTTTTTTTTTTTTTATATGAACTTTTTTTAAGGCACCGTATCCCAGTGAACTATCCTCCATTTCTTTTTCTTGCTGAAGCTGCAGATGTACATTATGCTAGTGTGAAAAAAAGCTAATTAAACTGCATAGGCTCTGCAGGAGGCAGAGAAGGCCTGCAGAGCACGGGGGATGATTGATTTGGACTGTCACACAGCTCTGCTGGGTGTCATAACTTAGTGACAAATAAAGGATTACAGTGTCCCAGAGAAACTCTCTCCCTTTTATTGTTCAGCAGACATCAAAGCACAAAAGCATATTAGCATTTTTAATAAGTAGTTAGGTCAGTCGTGGCTTACAGTTTGGAATTACTTTCTGTAAAACTTAAAAAAAAAAAGAAAGAAAAACCAAACTTATTGGTAGATTAAAAAATATAATACCCACAAGGCAGGAGCGTTTCTTCCATTGCTTTCGATCAGGAGTGCATTATTTGTCTAAAACATGCAGGGGATGCCAGTTCCCAGCCCATTGTCTGAAAGCGAGATTTCTAGCCATAAAAATAATATTAAGAAGTTGAAAACATCTTATCAAAAAAAGCAATTACTGAACTTCTAGCATTCAAGGCCCGTGTGATGCATTATTTGTGCATTTTCATGGTGAGCTGATTGTTTTCTGCTTACAGTTAGAAGAATAAAATGATTTCTTAAAAAATATAAATCACTTTATCTCCAATGAACATGTATCCCTGGCAATAAAATCGGGGGTGTCTTGTATTTTTAAGACAGCATAATTTGAGGGTGTTTGCTTTAAGTGAACAGAAGTTGGACAGGGAGATACGATGGAATAATGAGGGTGGCGGTTTTATCGGGATACAATTAGCCTGGCACAGTTGTTAACCTTTCCCTTGGAAGTGGGCACCCTTTGGGTGGGTGCTGCTGTGTGGAATCAGGCAGAATGGCATGGCCAGGGTAATGTCTGTGTGTGGGACGCTGGGCTGGTCCTCGGGTGCTTGGTTGTGTCTTCGAGTTCACACTCATAGCCTGTGCAAACAACCCGCCCCAGCAGCTGGAAAATGTCCCCTCCTCGGTGGGAATGCCCCAAGTGATGGCAGCTCCACGAATCCCAACCTTTGGAGCGCTGTCACCATCCTCCTGGAGGAGAAGCTGCTTCCAGGATCACAAACTGCAGGTTGTTTATAAATACCATAGAGGGGTTGAGCTAAACCTTTCTATATGAGGATCTTGGCTGGAAACACCGTTCTCTAAGGCAGAGTTGATCAAATCCAGAGGCGGAGGGAGAAGTGGGGCCGGATGGCTCCAGAGCTGCTCCTCCATCCCCACCCAGCACCGTGGCAGCTGTCAGTGAGCTCTGGATCCACAGACTGAGATCCCCCATCCTCCCTGCAAACAGGCTCCGGTAAAGCTGCAAACTCCACTCTCCTCCTCTCCCCTCTCAACGGCACAAAAGTCACCAAAACATTACCAAGGTGTGAGATGCAGCCCCTAAAATCACTTTATCCACTTTTTTTGATGGCCAGTGTCACTGTTATCAGCTGCTATCCTGGCACTGTCATTAACAGGGTGCTGTTATCTTCTGTGCTGGTGTTTGGGAAATTAACCCTTTACTGGCTGCCTCTTTATCTTGATGCTCATTTGGATCCATTGCTGCTACTGCAAATTCCACTGTGAGCCTGATCCAGCACTGAGAGCATCAAGGACAGTTTTGGTGGCTGGAACTCCATTTTCTGAACCTATCCTGCAAGACTGGCAAGGGACTAAAGAGTTTCTTTTGCAGTTTGGAGGAAAATGCCACATTTCAATGGGACATCTGACGGAGCTAACCTCAGATGTGTCCCCTTCTCCAGGCTGGCACAGTCACCAGCTGATGGTGCCACCAGACTCCAACAACGGGATGACTGCATCCTTCTATATGGACACAGCCTGTCCTGGGGGGAACTTCCATCACTCCTAGTTATCTATTAAGTTTCTAATTTTCTTGCCCTTTCCTTACTTTCCTGGAGCAGTAGAGTCTGCCTTCCTGCCCCACCAGGACCAGCAGACTTCCCTGTGTCAAGGGGAGCAGCTGCCAGAGTGGAAAAGCTGCATTAGGAAAGAATAACGTGTATTTTTAAACTGTCTCTTTATATAGCTCAGGAGCTGAAAATGAGGAAGGGAGCCAAGATCTCCGTGGAGCTCCAGCAAATATGTCATGGAGCATCAGTGGTGCAAGGCCACACTTAGGGAACTGCTGGAATGGGCCATAACAGCTGTAAAGCAGATACAGTTTTCACATTATCCCTGGAGAGATGTTTCCTCCTTTTTTATAACTATTCTTTTAATACTTTTTAAAATGAAAACTTCATTTGCTTGGTATGAAATTACCTTTAAAAACAATAATCAGAGAATTTAACTTTTCTTTACAAGAAGAAAACCCGGGGCTTGGATACCCACGTGACAGACACCTTATAAATACCTGTGATAAATAAGAAAAAATGATATGGAATCTTAAGAGCCTGTCTTTCATTTTTAGAGAAAAGATACTGTTTCCAAGTTAAGATGAAATGATATTATTAACTGTCATCTTGTGCCTACACAGAAGTCACTTAAGATACACTGGAGATGTCCAAGGACAGAACAGTATTTACCCATCTGTAGGTGCCAAAGCACTGAGACACGGTGCAGGAATTTTTGTTGGTGGAATTTCCACCTAAATTTACTTTCCTTTCTTTGATTCAAATAAAATCTTTCATTTAATTTTAATGGAGTGCTTTTCAGTAAATCCAAACTTGCCATACTTCAGGGCATTTTAACCTCTATCCAGAGCTGAGTTTTGCAGTGTGAATCCACCACCAGTACTTGTGTGAGTAGGTCCCAATGTGTTTTGAATATTGTATGTTCTCAGGGCTACAAGGACATGATGGAAGGGTCTGTCTTCATGTTACAGACAAGCTGGAAACCTCAACAGGACACAGGATCTGAATGTAGGAGACTCTTAATCTTGGCAGGAGTCAGCCAGTCCCTTCTGCACTCACTACAAAGACAATTTGCATGAGGAATGTTGCAAACTCCGATCCTCAGGATCTTATTTTTTATAGTGTTTTCTTTCTTCCTCCAAATAAGATATAACAGTGTGAACTAATTTATTTTCTGTTAGGCACAGCAGCATAAATTTCTGCATCCCTGCTCTGCATTTTCCAGGAATTTTTCTCGACCTTTCTGGGATCTGGGAGCCTCTTTCTGCCTGCGAATCCTGTACACTCACTTGCTCTTGTAATCTGGGAGGCTCCTGCATCTTTGAAAACGATGGCTTCATTTGTTTTTCCAAGTTCTTACTGAATCACTTGTTGGTGTACAAGTGACATTCCAAGCAGCAGATTAATGAAAGCGCCTTTCTTCTTTGTACAAGCTGTATTACGTCAGGAATTTCTCCACACGCACACCAGTTCCAGTTATCTGATTGATACACTTAGACATCACGCATGAAATATGCTTTTATTCGTGTATTTGTGTCTATAAACTGAAAAGGAGCCTTTATTCTGGAGGAAGAGTCCTGCAGCTCGGCGCTGAACTGCGCGGCTCCGTCAACAGTTGGGCTGGACGCTCGCCAGGACCCAGCCTTATCTCTTCAAGCAAAATCAGTGGAAGGAACCACGAGAGTTGAGTTTTGAAAGATTCATTTGGGAGGGAAAAAAAATAAAAAATAAAGCCCCAAGCTCGTGATGTCACTTGAAACCCACGGCTGGAAAGTGCCGGACGGAGCACGTTGCCCCGGGGTGTGGGGGCTCCTCGTGGTGCCGGCTGGGGAAAGAAAGGGCAGATCTCGTCTGACCCTAAAAATCATTACCTGAGGACTTTGCTCTTAGGGCTACATGCTCCACGGGGAGTGAAGAGGTCAGGGGGAGCCGGGAAAGCAGCCAGTGGCACGGGTGGAAAAAGGCTCGTGTGGGACCAGCTCATCTCGGACGTGATGCATAACCACGTCCCAGCCCAGCTGGGGCTCGTGTCCGTTGTTCTTGGAACCGCTTGGTGTGCAGCTGAAGATGAGGGTGAGGATTTGCTGTGGATGTTTATCACGCTGGAGCCTCAGCCAGAGGAGGGCACCATCGGGCTTGGGCGCTCGCTCTCCCAAAGCCCTTCTGGCCTACAAGGCAAGACCTGGCAGGCAGAGGAGAAACTGGTGGAGAAGAGGTAGAGTGCAAATAACTGCTCTGGTTATATCGTGAGCCTGAGAGGAAAATCATGTCCAGAGAAGCTGTGGCTGCCTCGTCCCTGGAAGTGTTCAAGGCCAGGTTGGATGGGGCTTGGAGCAACCTGGGATAATGGAAGGTCTCCCTGGAAAGGTGGTTGAAACAAGATGAGCTTTAAGGTCCCTTCCCACCCAAACCATTCTCTGTTCACCTGCAGATCTGTGTGAGGTTGTGTGAACTGGACTGTGGGAAGTGCCACCAGCTCATTCAAGTCTCAGGCCACCTGCAAAGAAATTGTCTGACGGTGCCCTGGGAGAAGCTCACATGTCACCATTGCTGAGACGGGCTGAGAGCTCAGCACAGGGCTCAGGATGTCATTCTGTGGTCAGGTTTATGGCTTGGTGCCCCCAGGCTGCTGAAGCCAGCTGGGGTCAAGGAGTGCTGAGCCTTCGACCTGGGTGACGCTGCTCTGAGGGCAAAATGTGACCTCAGGGTGCTGTTTCCTTCGCTCTTTCTATCCCAGGCGTGGACATCTGGGAGAGTGTGGATAAGAATTTGAGGTGGGTTTTCTTTCCACGCTGCAGGAGGAACCTGCAGGTCCCACCAGCGTCTGGAGGAGTTTGTGTTGGGCTGGCCCTGGCATCCATCATTTCCAACCCCATCCCAGGACTTTGAAAAACACCCCAGATGAGACGTGGGGCTGCTCAGAGAACCCATTTGCTAAAGGATTTCCATAATCCATGAGCCATTAACAACCTCACACAAAGCAGGACCTTAGTAGGCAGATCTGGCACAGAAGCCAAAGCCCATAGGGGCTTCATTTCTCTCCTGTCCTCACCCAAAGTGGGCCACAGATAATGCCAAAAGGGGTTTATGCTATTACTGCAAGAGCTGTTGGATAGAGTATTTCACTCATAAGCTTCCTATTTACTTCTTTGCTCTAACCCTCTGCTGATTTAAGCTCTGGAAGGAATCAGCAGAATTTGCAAAAAAAAAAAAAAGAAACATTTGTGCATCCTGTGGAAAAGCAAAGCCTCACAATGGCCAAGAGGAGAAGCAAAGCCCAAAGTAATTTTTCACTAGACACTCCAAAATACAGGGTGATAAGGCAAAGTGAGAGCAGGTCTGTGCAAATATCTGAGTGTGGATGTGTAATATAAATCACAAGACGCGCAGGGGATACACAGACTTAGGGGTGTTTTGGGGGAGCACAGGCAGTTTTTGTGCTTGTGCAACAGCAGAGTTCTTTTTTCCCCCCCCTTTTTTTTTTGTTTTCAGCTGAGAGACAAATGAGCTAAAATGACAGAGGCAGAATGGAAAAAATAAGCAGACTTGGATCTGGACTAAATGTACTCACAGGATAGAATGTTAATTTTACCCATATTAGGTTTCACTAGAGAAAAAAACAAACAAACCGAACAAAAAAAACCAAACCCAACAACATTTTGTCTCTTGGAACTGTCTGCATAATGTGTAAGTGTGGCACTTCCCAGTGTCACTCCAGAACTCACAGACATGGCCAGATCAGCTTCATTTGTACTACTCACCTTCCACTGGAGATGTTTCCTGACAGCACGTGGCCTCTCCAGGCACATTTGCTGCAAGAGAGTTAGGGGAGAAGCTGGAAGCCTTCATTCCATGTTCTCTTGCTCTGGTTGGCTTGGATCAAACCTTAATTAAAAATGGGAGCATTTGGGAATTTAATTAAGAATATTGATTCAATTAATATGACACAATTGCATGAAGCGAGCAGTGTGGCACTTCAGCTCCTGCTTTAGCTGATTCCTGATTTGATGAAGATTCCCACCCATCCTAAAGGCTCAGGTAATTAGTGTTCACCTGGGGCATAAACTGTCTTTAACCTTACTGAGTACTTTTGAAAAAAACAGGGAATTTCCCCCCAGAAGAGCAAGTCAAGGAAAATTTATGACGGGAATATGAATGTCAATATGATTTTGCTGTTGTTTTTGATTTTATTTCCTCAAAGAAGCCAATGTTTGTGTCAGTGCAGCGGTGAGCCCAGAGCAAGCCCTGTCTCTGGTGCAGGTTGCAGGTGGGTTGTGGGCAGGGGGAAGCACTTGAGGAGGTGTTTGGCTGTGGAAAATGTGACTGTGGACGGTGCTGGTGGCCAGCTAATAGGACAGCTTTGGTTCTTTTGGGGTGTGATCCAGCACAGCTTCCTGTGGGGAAGCTTGTGGTGACCTGGTGGCTGTTCTGCAGCCTGAAGGTGTCCAGGGACACGCAGGAACATCCAGCATTTTGCTTCATGCCCAAGTCCTCCCCTGGGCAGAGCAGGGATCAGCCTGGGGGAAAGCACCAGTGACCAAAATCCACGGACTCCAAGACTTCTGGAAAATCTGGAAGGGGAGATTGTATCATACATATGAAGCACCTCTGGGGGACAGCAGTGAGGGGATGGGGAAGAGAAAAATCACCTTGTCTGTCAGACCCCCCTGTCCTCCTCTGTGGCATCCCCTGGATTGGTCAGTAAAGGAGCATTTGCAGTGGAGGAAGGGTAATTTCTATTTGCCTTGCACACAGAAAGGCCTCGTCACGGTGCCAGGGGATGTCCAAAGGGGGCCTGACCTCTCCTCACAGCAGAAATATTAAAATATTCTGCTGCAGGATCACAGCGACATCTGAAACTTTCCTTCATTTTCTTCCCTCCTCCTTTTTTCTCATCTCTTTGGGTCCTTTGGCCCATATGTTGCTAATTTTCTGTCTTTTCAAAGCACTCTGTTTCATTTAAAGTCAGAATACATTCTATTCATCACCATGAATTCCAGGGAAAAAAAGAGATCTCGAAGGTCAGTGTTCCCCTTAACGTATGAAATAAATGAGCAAAGCACTGGTTTTTTTTTTTTTTCCTTTAGCTTATTACTTTTCTTAATCTACTTTTTAGGTCTACTGTGGGAGATCACAGGAGGGACTTAAGCAGTCCCTCCTAGAAAGGATTTTTATATATTCTTGTAAGGAAGAAGTCCTTCAAAACTCCATGTCTTTGTAGTTGGATCTGCTGAGCCAGACTTCAACCAAGCTAGTTACTGGTCAGCAAGCTGGTGTGACATGTACAAGTACCAAAAGGACTTCACTTTCCAGCAGCTCACTTTCACTTGCTGCCTATCACGTTCTCCCAGGGAAAAAAGTAAATTCCTTCTTCTTTGCTGAGGTGTTGCCTCTACACCTTGAAACCCCTGAGAGGGAAAATAACAGGAGAGAACAGTGGCACTTGGATTTTTGCAGCAATAATCCAGTAGATCACAGTCTTACCAAGATGCAAGTTAAACTGTTAAAATGACTCCAGACCCAGAAAAGCACATGAGATGATGTGCTTGTTTAAACCCCGTTGTTGTAGAGGGTGGTTTATTTGCAGGAGGCCATCACAGGATGGGATTTCTGGAAGGACTCGTGGCAGTGCTGCCTGCAAAGAGTTAATTGCATCAGTCACCCACTATTTCCTTGCTCCTCTACAATTTGCAGTGACAAAAGCTGGTCTCTGCCCAGCTGTGACAGCGACAGCCTTGGGCCAGCCCTCAGCAGCCCTCGAGGGCTGCAGTGACCCAGGAGGCACAGCCAAACCCAAAGGCAACTTGAGAGCCAGCTGAACCTTTCTTTTACAAAACCTCAGACCGCATCAAAGTGCCTGGATTCGTGTTCTGTTATGAACTGGGAATTTGGGCCAAGTTAGTTAAAATGCTCATCAAGACTCAGATCTCTGCAGTGAATCTGGGCCTGAGAATTGAACTAACCCTAGTCTGGAGCTCAAACCAGCCGGGAGGCAAGTGCTGTCTGGAGCGGGACGAGGCTGGATGTTGGTCGGATTTTCTCCATTCCCAGGCTGTGTTGATGCTTCACATGGTCCATGGACTTGCTTGGGAACCCAAACCACCCCAAATGTAAGCTGGGGGACTGAAGTGTTTGGGTTCCCTCGAAGCTTTGCTGCTGCACGTTTTCTTGGCCAGAGCTGCGGCCAGAGCAGGTCCAGCTGAGGCTGCGGCCTCTTCCCTGGGCTTTGGTGGTTGCTGTGCATCAGATCTTCCCACCGTGTTTGGGCAGAGACCTGCTCTTTGTTCAGGACGCTTGCAGGGTGTAAATAATCTCAGGAAAGTTCCCCTCAGTGCTGTAAGATGCCTACTGTCATCTGGCACTACTTCAGGGCTGGCACTTCATCAGTAGATGAACAAAGCCCGGTAATGCAGTACGAGTAAAATTATTACAATCTGGGGTATTTCCAAAACAAGAACCTGACCAGAAAAAAAAAAAAAAAAAAGGAAAAAAAGGGGTGGGGGGGAGAAAGAAGAAGAAAAAAATATACAAAGGGAAGGCAGGGAGGAGCTTTAGCAGCTGATAGCTTTGAGCTGTAAATTTGGCATAAAGAACATTTCTGGCTGTTTTGAACAAGTACAGAAGTTGCATATCTGTGAGTGAAAGTTTCTTGCTTTAGAGAATGGCTCCATCAGTCTAAATTAAGAGTGTTCAGTGGGAACCAGGAACGATGCTACTGAAGGAATCGCAGCCTGGAAACCAGTCAGCAGGCAGGCAGCTGTTCTTGGATGCCTTTTCACCACTGGGCTATTTGATCTCTCTTGAGGTTGATACGAGTCCTGCAGACTTGGGTAATGGGTTCCTTTTGAACACCAAGCCTGAAACATTTCTGCATCTGCAATGGAAAACGCTGTGGCAATGAAAGGAAACGGGGTCTTTTAGGTCTTGTTTCTGGCTCTACCACTAATCTGCGCATGACCTTGGGCAAGTCAAAAAGCATCTCTGACCTCAGTTTACCTAGTGAGAAAATGGGAGTGGTAACACTTTCCAGGCTCTGCGGTCTCCATGATTTCACTAACGTGTGTTTCCTCAGTCTGCTGAGACAAGTGAATCATCGCTCTGCCCGTCCATAGGCAGCCTCCTTCCCGCTTCCAAAGGAACCTCTCCGTACACACTGATCACAACACATGCTCATAACTCAGTGCTGGAGACACTTATAACCTGCCCCTGACCTCTGAGCATTCTCTGGGCTAATCCATCATGGTATCTTTCACTGATCACCTGATGCTTTCCCTGAGATACACTCCTTGCTTTCAACCAAGGAACAAAATTGCTCCTTGGAAAGCACAGGCGTTTTCAGCCTGACTTTTCCATCTCGTGCCACATTCGCCTCGTACACAATTAATTTAGCACCCAGCTGGTGGTAAAATTAGGTGCTTCCTGAGCATTATGTTTTTTAAATTGCTTTCTTAATGCTTTCTGCTCTGTCAGGGCTGTCCTGCTGGGGAAAGGGCTGATACCTCCTCCCAAATTCAACTTTTCTCTCAGCATCGCAGTACGACCAAGAACAATATCCCTGTTGTAAATGTGGCTTTTTATCAAAGGTACCCAACAGGCTTTCCAGAATTCCTGCAAATCTTCCATGTCTGGAGACGTTTTCAGGTCCACAGCTTCTGGGTTCGTTAGACCTTGCACAGTACCCCCCTAATGGGGACAGTATCCATGGATCACCCCACCACCCCCTTTCCGGGGAGGATTTTGACATCCAGCTTAACAAGTGGTTACTGCTCTCTGAAATGGAGATGGGAATTCTGGCTCTGAGAGCCATGAAACCAAACAGGCAGCAAAATTTATAGCAAGTTACAACAGTTTTCTTAACCTGCCAGGGAGGGAGGGACCCTACACGAGACATCCCATGTCTGATTACGCTCCACGCATCCACGGCTATTGAAACTCTCTGATTCCCCTGTTTGAGATTTAGCTGCAACATCCCATTTGTTCCAAGCAGATATGTAAAGTCTCCTTGGTATTCAGGTTCATTTAAAGATTTACATTTTGTATTTCCTTGCTCCTTTTCTGACGATGTACATAAAACAGAATTGTAAATGTTTAGGAAAATCAAAGCTATTCTTAGACGCTTGCAATTCCACTAAGTTGGTATTCTCTAATTTGCTCCATGAAAGGAAAAGGAAATCTGGGAGAGGAGCTTGTAGTTTGCTTTTTGAGGTTTCCTTCAGTGCATTGCCATTAAAACTTGGGGCTCAGAGTTATGTTTCCCAAAGCAATTTGAAAGTCTCCTCTGTAGGTGCTCCCTCCAAAGGATGTGCCTGCAGCCACCTCTCCTACCTTTACAGAGGGCTGTGGTGGAGAGTTTTAAACTAAATCTCCACAGAACCAGCTCTGAGAGATGCCCAGAAGCTCAGCTAAACTCCTCTGCCCTGGCAAAATTGGTGATAGACGAGTAAATTCTGCCTAAATGGTTTTTATATAAATGCTGTGGTTTTCACCACAGGGCTGAGGCACAGACACAGCTGGAATAAACTTGATTCTTAATCTCATGATCCAAAATGCCAATCCATCCCTTCCCTGAGCCCATGGCCAGCCCCATTGGTGCTCCCAGATTCACAATCCATCCCTGCATACCTACGTCAGGAGTTGTAAACTACTACGGGAGGGAGCTAGAAGAAGCGGTTTCAGATTAGGATCTCTGGAAGAAAATCACTCCCCGGGTAAATCCAAGCTAGATGAAATCTGCCTTTCTTTTTATTTCTTTCCACACACTCAACACCTTGAGAAAGTTCAGCCCCACGATGCCAACTGGGAAGGGAAATGCTGAACAAAACTCCCAACCGGCAGAACGAGAATTTTCAAAGGAACGAGAATTGTGTTCCCCGAAGCCAACCCGACACTGCTCCCGGGCCTCTGCTTCTGAAGCTGAAATTAAAAGAAAAATAACATAAGTAAGGTTGTTACTTTTGTTACTTTACTCTTTGCCCAGGTTTGCAGCTCTGTGGGAAAGGTGGGTCTATCCAAACAAAAGTCCTGCAGTGACTGTGTGGCTCGATGAGCTCCAATCTCTGGAGTGGAATTCAGGAAAATCAAGCCCTCTTTCCTGCTCTGCCACCAGTCCGATGGAAAAGCTGAACGCCTTCCTCTCAACATGTGCAGTAATGGGAATTTCTAGTCCAGAGAAAATTTCTCATATCTAAAATATTCCTCTGAATTAGGAAAAAAAAAAAAAAAAAGAAAAAGTAAAATCAGAGATGTGGAATTTTCCACAAAGTGAAAAATCTCAATTTCAGGGAACACAAAGGAGAACGTTTCTCCGCACCCCAGTTCAGCTGAGTCCCCGTGTCCTTCCCAGCTCCTGGGACTCCTGGCTGTGGCTGGGGGTGCTCAGTGAGTTTGGAGCCCTGAGGAACCTGCCCTGAAGCTACTGATGAAAAGCATTAGATAAAAATTTGACATAGCAGATTGTTTCTGGTGAAGATTTTCTTGATTCTCTCCTTAAACCACAAACCTGCTACTGACTGGCACGGGGAGCACAAGTGCTAAGGACAAACACAGTGCCTGCTGTGGGGGACCCCACCAGCTCTGCTCACTGAAAGGCTTGTGACTTCCCCTCGGATAAAAACGTCCCCTCCAGCCTGGCTCTGCTGAGCCTGGCCTAAGGGCAGCCTTTCAGCACATCTTGGTGAGGTTAGAGGAATTTGGCACGGTGTTCTACCCCTGCAAGCCAGCGCCGGAGGAATGCTTTGCACATATGAACTATCTCATGCTCACCAAACCACTTATTAGTTTCAGGCACTGGCCCCTGTGTTATTATGGCCTTGATAACTTTATTAAATTCAGCCCCAGCTTATTCATCTCGCAGAATGGCCCTAACTATTTGTAGATATTTTAAAGTAGCCATCCTTGCATCGTGATCGCTTCCAGACCTCGCTGAGAGACACGCATGTGTTTGAAATGTCTGCTTTCCTTCTCCATTTCACCATAAAGTAGCCAATTTAATTTTGCACAATACCATTTGATAACAACCATGTGTGTGTGTCTTCAGCGTTTATGTACTTCAGAGAAGGTACTGCTTGGTCAGTGTGAGATAATTTCACAAAGTAAAACGGAACCAGATGTTCCTCCTTTTTACTTGGCTTCTCCCTCCTCCTATCTTGTTTCTAGTGTCAATCGCCACTCAGGTTTTCCATTACCTTGGGAAGGGGATATCTTTACACTTCATGTTTTCATTACCAAAGTGCCTGACAAAGTGTGTGGAGTAGCTGAGGTAGATGATTATCAGCTTAGCACCTCTGAGATCATTATCAAACCCTAACGATGCTCAGGAGACAAACGATGGGAGGGAGGTGTGCGCTGGGTGGGTTTTTAGAGGAACTCCAAAGGGAAAGGTCACCTTTGGCACCAAATCTCAGAGAGTCCAGGTGCTTGGGATGCAGCCCTGAGCACGCCAGGGAGGAGTGAAGGGCATTGTCAGCTCCAGCAAACGGGCAGGAAAATCTTCAGGTGAGCAGATGTCCTCGCCCAGGTGCTTGAATGGGCAGTTTTAGATGTGGTTATTTGGTGAGGTCTTGTTGCTGTTCATGGACCTCCTGCCTGGCTGGCAGGGTCCAGGTGAGTGTGGCAGCTCTTGAGTGCATTACCTGTATGTTGGGAAAGAGAAAGGGAATGTCCCTGGAGTTGTAAAGCAGTAGGATGAGGAGGACAGAGGGATTTGCTGATGGAAAGAGGAGTTGTGCCGTGTGGAACACGGATGGGCAGGGGGAATCCTGCACAGGATCTGGAGTGGAAGCAGCAACCTGGGAGAGCAGCTACAGGAGTTCAGGAGATCAGGAAAGCCCACGGTCACCGAGGCCACCATTGGAAGGCAGGATGTGACATTTTAGGACCACCAAGTAGCTTCATGGCTGTCAGGCCAAGAGGAGACCATCAGTGACTGCAGCACCTTCTTCCTCGCCCCACCAGACAAGGCACAAACCCACAAAACACTGGGGAGCACCGAGGTCTCCTCCCTCCCCAGCCATCAGGGCTGAACCATTTCCAGTCAGAGCTGCCAGCTGTGCTCCAGCACACAGCTTATCTCCACCTGGACTATGAATTTAGGCGGGTCACTGCCATGCTGGGTAGTTCCCATGAACACATCACCCTCTGTCCAGCTTACACTGCTGGTTGTCCAGGCAGCAAAGCTGTTCTTCCTCACTGTCTACCTTTGCTGCCACACAGGGCTCACAGAGGGAGCCTGTTATCTGCCTGGATATCACCACTGTCCTGCAAATGACCCGTCCTGTGGCACTGACACAAGGGCCCCAAAGCTGCTGCAGAGAACAAAACACAACCCGGGCAGAGCAAGTTCGGAGTCCCGCGAGCTGGAGCTGCCCGGCAGTGCCATTGCCAGGCTGTAAAACCCTGTGCCGTCTCATTTACAGGTGCTTTCACCTTGACACCGGCTGTTATTAAGCTCCATTATGAGAAGAACGCTTTGTGATCCTCCCGTGACTCACCAGTCTTGTGACATGCTGGCAGGCCAGGGCCCTTGGCGGCCGCTCCAGGCTCCTGGAGGGAGCCGTTATTGCAGGGAGCGCCTGGCCTCGCTCACCGCTGCCTCTTGGGTCGGCTCAGCTGGGCAGGGATGGACTCTGGAGCAGCCTCTGGTTCCTCTTGGACCCACGGAGACATTTGGATGGTTCTGAGGACACTGTCAAGGACCTCCAGGAAAGACCAAATCCTTCGGCTTTGGGGACGTCGCATGTTTTCTGCTCATTGCCTTTCCTTTTATTTTGGTCAGAACATGAGCTCAGCACGAGCCTTGCGTGTATGTTAAGTGAAATCGCCCCAAAATTTGTGGAAAACCTTCTACAGGCGTGGGCTGATCTCATGAGCCACTCTCACTGCCGTGAATGCTCCATGCCATAGGGCAAAGCAGCGGAGTGGGACACGTTCCCCAGGCAGCTGGCTGGAGTCCTGCAAATCCTGTTACAGGCTGGCACGCAGACCAATGAGCAGAGGTCCTGCAGAAAGGAGCCCTGATAATCACCATTTCTTAGGGACTAATCCTAAATGCCTTCGCTCCCTGTCACCGCTTGCAGCAGTAACAGCAGGTGCCCGCGCAGAAATCCTTTTCCCAGCACCTTCTTCATGTCTCCGCTTTCCAAGAGGGAAGTTGAAAGACTTTCTGACAAGGATACAGAAAAAAAACACTATCAATTTTTTAGAAGTCTTTTTTTTCTCTTGAATTGTCCACTGTTTGTGATTTTTCTTTTTTTTTTTTTTTTTTTTCAGCCATTAAAAAAAGTAATTTTGTCACTCAAGGCACTTTCAATACGGTAAATTGTAGGGGAAGGCAATTCCACTGGAGGCCTAGCTGGAAGGAAGGAGAGATATTTGCCTAATACATGCTTAACTGGCAATCATCTTGGCAATGTCTTAGCCCTGCTGCAGTTAAGGTGGCTTTCATCACTGGAGGTATAATTTGTCTCTGCCTCTCCAATTGCTCCTTCCTCTCATCTCCTGCTGCAGTTTACCTGAACTAATAAAACTGCAGCTCCTGCCCCAAGCCAGAGAGGTGCACAGAGGGGAAGAGTAGTGTCCTGTGCTGACTGGAGTGGTGGCAGCTCTAAATGGGCCGTGCTGGTGCCTACTGGGAGGATGCTGGTGGCAGCAGGGCTGTACCTCTCATCCCAGGCTGGCTGTGACCTTTATGCCTTCAGGGCTTCTTGGAGCAGCCACCCACAGTCAATTGTTCCATTGATTTCAGTGAGTATCAGGTGAGATCTTTGGTTCCTGAGGGCAGGATTATCAGCCTGGGATATCTAAGGTGAGGGCTCAGCTGCACATGAAGGTGTACAGATAAGGGACCGGATTTTTGGGAGGGTGAGTTCAGGTATTCAGAGTCGTTGCAAATTCTGTTTGCTGATTTAGGTACCAAAATCCTCATCCTCAGGTGTTACACACGGCCTCAGGCGTGTAACTTTGGTCACCCAATTGGAAAAACACAAAATTCAGCTCTCTGTGTCTGTCAACAGAAAAAAAAACTTACATAAATCTTTATCACACTCCACCAAAGTCACCACATGGCAAGAAGCCACCACGCCTGGCCCGTGTCACCTCCCTCAGAGCCCAGATCTTGTGCTGGCACATGTCAGCAAGTGAGAGTGATGGAAGAGTGTTTGTGCAAACACAGCTCAGTAAATATTATGATGATTTTCATACAGTTGCAGAAATTTTACTGTCTGACTTAGGGCTTGTCATCCAAAGCACTTTGAAAAGTCTCAGGAAAGTGCCTTTGAAAAGAGGCTGGTTAAGATCTCCGAGCCCCTGTTGCTTTCCCTCGTCCCTCTGCCATCCCAACACCCTGGTCCTTATTTTCGAGGTCATCCAGGCGTGGCTTTCTCTTCTGTGAAAATGCTCAGGTCATTTGTGAATGACAACAGGAGACGGATCTTTTGGTGATGTAAATCAATGTCACTTCAAAGCTTCCACGGAGCGATACTTATTTACACCTTCGGATACCAGCCCCTCATGTTTTCCTCTTATGTGTGTCAAAATTCTTTTTTCTGAAAGGTAACATTTTGTTGCAAATGTCTATAATTAATCCACCTCGTTTCTATGGCAATAGACACTATACAAATTAATAAAATAAATATTCTAGCACAGTTTAATTCTGGCAAAGCCATGCTAAAAACCTTTCCATCATTCCTCATTATGAAGGCAGCAAAACGTGCTTAACAGAATATCTTATCAAAATTAGTGAAAACATTAAACTTCCCAAAAAAACCTTCTTTTGAAAAGTTATTCTAAGCAAGTTTCTAAAATCTCAGAAGTATTAAATCCTCATTAATATAAGCTCAATGTATTTATGGTGTCAAAAATGTGTTTTATAAAAGCCAAAAGCAGAGTTGCACAAGTTGCCTCATTATCAATAATCTAGCATCGTCCCTTTTATGTGTCATTTCTTTACACAATATACTATCATTTATGACTTTTAGCAAATACATCATGGCAAAGGATTACTCTCATCAGAGGCAGTCTTTGAAAAGGATATGCTAATTTCTAGAGAGCAAGAAAACATCAAAACAGTGCCAGCAAATAGCCAAGGGACTTTCATGTCTTAATATCCTTCAGAAGTGCTTTATCTCCTAGTGCAACGTGTATCATAGTATAAACAGGAAATGAAACAGCCAAGGCATCAAAGAACCACCAGTGCATGGCTGTAATTTTAGATCAGGTTTAATAAAGGTTATCTGCAGCAGGCTAATCAAACAAAAGGGTGTATGTTTTAAAGCGCCATTTGATAATTTTCATTTAAGGCTCCCGATCAAAGAGATCCTAACAATGTCTTACTGACTCCAGATAGATCCCTTTGCCTCACTTTTCAAAGTAGCTTCGTTTATTGCTGGTAAAACTGGTTTTGATGTTCTAATTTTTTAGGTGGAGGAGAGATCAGAAACTGCTCTGGCTTCCTGTGCACCTTAATTTGAGAAGCAATAGAAAGAGAGCTGTGAAGGAAATGAGCAAACACAGCAGAGGGTCAGGAAGATCTCAGGGTCACTTCTGCGAGCTCTTCGTGGACCTTGATGCCCAGGTTGTCCAAAATGTGATGCAAGGAGGGAAGACAAACCTGGACAAGACTGGGACAGGCCATTGACTAGTTAATGGGAAGGCAAAATACCCTGAAAATGAGAGACTGAGGGGAAAAAAATAGCGTCTTGCTCCTGGCTGGTTGCCGAGGAAAGGCAGAAGGAGCCAGACCGGCTGTTTCTGTGACACTTCTTATCCTTGGCCACCAGGAGAAGCTCCACTGGCACCATCCACAGCCCACTGAGAAAGGGAAAATGGCAATTTGATTGTCCTCCTGCAGGACAAAACCTGTTTCTTCCTTGTGTTTGTGACTGATTCCTTGATTGCACCTTCAGGACAAATCTGATTCAAGTTCCTTGCCAAAATTTGCTGATTTCTGAAAGAGGAGTAATCCTAATAGGGGAGATGAGAGGAGCTACCCTGCTGTAACAAGGGAGAGGCTTGTTTGGGATGCCAGTGTAGTCATCTCTATTCCTGGTTTATTAATTATTCTGTTTGGGGAGCAAAGAGGGAGATGAGAAATTTCTCCAAATGAGAGCTTATCAAAACAGTTGTATTTCTGGCAAGACAGATTTATCCAAGGGGCTAAACATAGTTCAAATATTTTGTCAAAGCTTTCTGCACCACTCGAGCCCAGGGATGTTTCAAACTGATTTTCACATGAAGAAGGTGCTTCCCATTAAACAGGAACATTCACCTTGAAAATAAGTCTCTCTTACAGGGGGTGGGACAATTGTGGTGAGATGGCTCATGGAAGCAACAGGAAAAGGTTACAACCATCCCAGCCATCAGGTCCAGGCAAGTCTGGCTGTTTTGAGAAGGAATCTCAGCTTTTTGGGATCAGATTTCCCCAGCTATGTCCAAAGGAAGATGCTGGGCAGGCTCAGCACCTGTTTTGCATCAACAGGGGTTTTGTGACTTGTATCTTTGTGAAGCTTGTTGCTATTTTTCATGTCTGCAGATCCAAAGCTCTGTAGGGGGTATTTCTAATGAAAAAAAAAACCCAAATAAATAAAAAATTCACCCTTGGGTGCGCTTAATGTAGTTGGTAGGAAAAGTGCTGACTCCCAAGTGTTCTCCTTCCCACACACTCCACGAAATGCTAGTTTTATACATATACATGGATATATATATTTCCCGCTGATCCTCTCTTAAATATTTCAAAGTATTCTTATGAACTAATACACTTTTATCGTGGTCTTTGTAAGAGCACAAGACCTTGGTTGTACCCATACAGCCTCGGTCTGCTTCTTTTTCTTTTCAAGTAAATTTTAAATTACCAAAAAAAAAAGTGCTGATGGCCACAAAAATCTAGTTATTGGCCATGAAAACTCGACCATAAGTAATCTCCCCAAAACCAGTCCCATGAAATATTCATGCCCTGGGAACGCTGTTCCAGGCAGGGCGATCGCTTCCCATAGTAAATGCTGTGGGAGAGGAGAAATGGTGATTCCTCTGCTCTGAGAGACGAGAATGCTGCCAAGCTGCTTGGCAGGATAACCTGCTAAAAAAAACCAAAAAGCAAAAATCAGGGTTGGTTTATTAAAATATTCAGGGCGAGCTCTGGGGTCCCACCACGAGCACCAAAGAGCATCCCGTGGGATCGTAACCTCCGTATCGATCCCCAGCGTATCTGCAGCCCCCTGGATCCCTCCCTGTGCTGGATTACCAGCTCCAGCACAGACACCAATCAATAGCGACTGAAGGCTGGTAATGACCAAATGTCAGAGACTTTCCAGCAGCTTTTTTGAACTAATATTGGTACTCCCTAATCCCGTTATCAAAGGACACCATGAAAAGCACCATGACGGTGGGTACGAGCTGCCAACCTTTTGCAGATTCATACACTCGAGGCCAGAAGACACCATTCAATAACCTTTCTTTTCTGCTGACCTTTATTTCATGGGCCATTAGATTTCATCCGTATCAAGTCCAATAACCGGCGTCTGACTGAGGTACAACTTGTGCTTGGCAAAAGCATATCTTCAAAGGAGGAAACCGGCCTTGATTGAAGACATTGGAGCTGGACACTTCACCACCCCTTGGCAGTTTAACTCGGTGGTTATGACAGTTTATTTCTGGGCACTCTTCTGCCCAAGGAAGTTAACTCAGGGCGAGGGAATGTGTGTGAGTAAAGACAACAATCCCTTTCTGCTTAACCGTCTGCAGACACAAACGCAGGCACAACAGTCATTCAGAAATGCTCTACAATGGCTGCTGTGTCTACAGGCTTTATTTTGAATTTGTCTGCCTCGGGTTTCATCTATTGGTCCTTTTCAGCATGTTCCCCTCCTAACCAAGGAGCTGTGAATTTACACTGACACACTTTTTCATGCCTCATCTCCATCCTCTACTTGGTATCCCAGTCCCCAGGGCTGGGAGTGATTCCTCATGTCACCTCCAAATGTTTCCTGTCCGTTCCACCATGGCCAAGCCAGGGAGCGGGTAAAACCTCAGCCCAGCTCTAAGCGGAGTAACAGAGACATTTAAGTTTGGACTTGATGGTTTTGGAGGTATTTTTCAACCTTCGCGATTCTGTGATTTTCTTTCTTTAGGTTCACGCCTCACTTGCCTGTCAACACACTGAGCTTGGGGTGGGGGTTCTGCGTCACGAGCGAGACAGACACCCTGTCACCCACGTCTGGCACATGGCACCCAGAAGATTTACTCACAGGTGTCCCTGTGTGCAAGGTTGGGGCTTTCACTGCTGCTGGAAATGTTATTTAAAGGGTGGTGCTGAGCTGTGTCTGCCTGACTGTGGGTGCTTGGGCCATGAGCCTCCAGCACAGGGTGGGGGCCAGAGAGAATGGCTTTGCTCAGGATTTATCCAGGACCTCTAGACTTTGGGAAAATGTGGACACTAGCTGGCAGGTGGCAAATAAAATATACACGGTGCAAAACATGCCTGAGCTCAGCAAATAGTGTGCCTAAGTCCTAAAATTGTCCAAGACAGCCTCCATAATCTTTATGGGAGAAAATTAAGTCTTCAAAGCAAGAAGGAATTTAAACTATCCCCGGTTCAAAGAAAATTGCCACATGCCGACAAACATTAAGAATGATAATATTTTCCTAAAGCCCCAGTAAATCGTTGTGTGGTTTCTCTGCATTTCCTTTCCCACTGCTGTTTGTTGCTCATACATCCACATTCGCACTGGGAGGTGAAGGAGGAAAAAAGTCCCTGTTGAAAAGAGAAGGAAAAAAAGTCATTTTAAGCTGATGCAATGCCCTGGGATATGGTTTGAGTCAGTAACACTGCTTCCTGGGCAGGCTGCTGCTTCCAAAGCATCTCTGGAGCATTTGCAGGGTACAAGAACACCCCGGCCTAAACAGATGCTGTCAAGTGTCTTATCAATCTGTCATATTAACCACTGTAATTAAAAGCATTAAGCAAATGCACTGAGAGCCTCTCTGGGAGGGTGCTAACACCTGTGTTCGCCTCGGTGTAAAGTAATTGCTTCAATTACAGTTTTAGGTCATTAACTGTCTGTGTGCACTCAGGGAACGTGAGGAAAAATGAGGAGGACCTGAGAGATGGATTTTGGTGGCGTGTTTTGAAGCATGAGAGCACAACTCTCCGGTGCTCCCTCAGCAGCAAAGGAGGTGGAGGGGAAGGCAGAGGTGATGAGAAAGGAGCTTGTGGTGCCTGTGGGGACAAAGATAAAAAATTAAACTTTTCCCCCTCCGGCTACAGAAGTTTTTTCCCCCTCGCAGCTTCAGGATGAAGGAAGTTTCTGGATGGCTTCTCCAAGCAGGACAGCAAGAAGAGACTCATCTGTTTCGATACCAACACCCCCTAACTCCAGCCTCTTCTTGTCCATCACTTGTGACTTTGAGGTGTAGGGACTCCTGAAGGCAGAATTTTACATTTGTTCACTAACCGAGAGGTGAAAAAGCCTGACACAGAGCACGTGATGCGAACTCCCCCTCCACACACCCCGGCACGCATCTTTTCCAGAAGGCTGGAGCTCACTCCACATCCACCGCTTGATCACATATGTGTGAAAGGGATCCAGACTCCAAAGCTTCAGGTGGGAGCAGCAGCAGTCAGAGCAGCGTCTGCCTCCTGACCCAGGGAAGGGTGTGAGCCCAGCAGCGAGGAAGGCTCTGCCTCCATGAAAACTCTTCCTCACTCCAGTCACTTACTGGACAAAACCTTCTTGTTCGTGGCCTCACAGCTCTTCTGAAGGGTTGGGTCAATCCAAGTCGGGGTTTTTATTCAGAACCAAATTCCAATTTACTTTCCTCTAAACAGCTACAGAGACTGGTAAATACAAGCAACAACTGACAATGGTTAATGGTTATCAGGAGGTTAAGGAGGGGTTGTAAAAGCACCGGTGGTCGAGCAAGGAGGGCAGGGGAGCTGAGCCCAGCCCAGCAGTGTCTCCCTCCCAGAGCTGCACACAGGAACAGCAAATCAGGAACGCAGCTTGCCCTGAAGGACCTGAGCTACTTTGGCAGAGCAGATGACATTAAACAGATGAAGAACAAAAATGGCTCAAATATGATTATGATACATGTGTGTAGCTGTCTCAGCCCCCTTTCAACTTGCACCCTATGAAAATAACCTCATCAAAACAGAAAGACTTTTAGGGACAAGGTTAATTGCGAAAATAAATAAAATAATCACAAGGCCCCAAAATATTGTTACGAGTGCGGGCCAGCAGCTTGCTCTGAACTTCACGGAAAAAAAAGATTGTTCTGTGCTTGCAAATCAGGCTGTAAAAGAGATAAATCCCAGCTATCTGCTGCAACAAACCTGTAGCTGGTTTTTAATATGCACCAGGCTGCTTATTTATCTGTGCACCAGAACTTCTGTCACTAACGAGTCTGAAGTCAAGCCCCAGACCATCCATCGACTGCTCGGCATCAGGAGGCACATCTGGACCCAACACTGGGTCCCCCCTACGTTCTTTTCCAGAGTGTCCTGACCAAAATCCCCAGTGTGAGCATCTCCTCTAAACTCTGCAAAGGACTGAAGGTGCAGCTGGAGCTTTATCTCTGCATTACAGCCCCATCCAGAAAGCTGGGCTCTGGACCGCGCAGGGCTGCGTTGAATCTTCATCACAAGGCTCAGAAAGCCACCTGAAGACTGCTGTGAGTTTCCTCATGTGTGTGAAGAGAGCAGAGACCTCCGGAGGAGATTTGTGGCCCCGGCGACCCCCTCGTGTGCCATTTACCGTCCCCCCGGGTGCGGGGCTGGGAGAGACTCAGAACTTCTGACAGAGTTTTGCTTTCAAAGTTGGGTTTGTTTAAGTGACTCGAAGGGGTGCTGAGCCTGCTGGATGGGAGCCAAAGAAAATGTTGATGCAAATCCTGCAAAGTAAACCTACCCCCTCCCAGAGTCACGTGCCATTTAATTGTTTTGCATTTTATTACATCCAACATCCCCAATCTATCAGTGTGACAAGCAACATGGCTCATGTGGCAGCATGGAAAGTGCTTCTGATTTGCTTTCCATCTCTGCCTCTCCCCTGCCAAATACCTCATGCTTCAGTTTTTGGGAACCTTTTAAAGGAGCTCAGAAACTGAATCAGCTTTGAGACCAGATGTCCCCAAATACCGGGGTAGTTTGCGTTCACTCTAAATATGACTCTGAAATGAGTCCCTGAAGCTTGACTTGGGCATCCTATTAATTTCTCTCAGTCCAAGACAGCTTTAGCTCATTAGAGCATCTCTCCAGCCAGGCTATCCCCCTAAATTTGCTCCTCCTCCCACATTTTTTTAGAAAAATAGAAGATCAAGAGAGTGGTCAGTGAGTGTTGTCACCTCTTCTCTTTCTCTTTTTGATTTCATACCAAAATCTGCTTTCCCATCACGAACATTGATTCCTTAGCACTAAAATGTCAAGCTGTGGTGGTTGTCCATGGGAATCTAAAGCTACAAACTTTCCAGTGCTCACAAGAAAGACGCTGATCAAATACCAGGTGATGCAGAGACCAACTGAGCATCTCCCCTCCTACTACACAGCATCTTCTGGAAGCAGCTCTGTTTCTGGCTGTGACAGCATTCATGGCATTCCAGGATGAAATTCCTCTCCCCTGATGAGGGCTGAGCATTGTGTTTGCAGGCTGCTTCCTTTCAGCACTTTTGGTTGGGAATAGTCTAAAGGATTAAGCTGGCATTTGGTTTCCGAGTCAGATTTTTGGGATTTTACACTATTTAAGCGGTCAGAGGGAGTTAGGGAACACAAGAAGGCCAGGAAAGATGGGAGTAAAAGGCTCTGGGAATTGATGAAACAACTTCAGTCTTCACTCAGGCTGCTTATCAGAAAATGGAAGTGCCATCCAGCAACACAGGAACAACCTGACTCATCTCTTCCCATTCCATTCCAGCACAGGAAAAGGTGGCAGGACAAAACCAGTCTTCCTATGAACCTCTTAATACCAAAGAGCCCCACCTGGCCAGGGGCAGCCAGGTTTTATGTCAACACTTCAGGAGGAGGAGGGGGCAGAAATGCTTCTCTCAGCTCCATGTGGGTTTGTTAATTAAGGTAAATGCTCCCACCGGGGCAGGCAGTGAGTGCTGCTGGGGCTGCCTTGGGACTTCTGGCAGGGAAACTCCTCTGGCACCTGAAATAGCTGGTCTTGCAGCTCTGCAGGGACTTTTTTTTTTTTTTGGGAAGGTAAGATCCTACATTTGTTCTTTGCTTTAATGAACTTTGGTGCTCCAAGGTGGGGAGTGAGTTCTGCCCTTGATGTCCTCACCTTTCTGGTGCTGGAGGTAGAAGGAGCTTGTTGCTTTTCTGGATCTTGCAGGAGCTGGGGCTGCTGCTTTTTGTTTCCAGTGGGAGTTGATGCAAATAAATCCTGCTGTTTTGATCCACGTGGGTGACAGCAAGCCCTGGAGGTTTGAAATAATGCTAAGAACAAACTTCATTAAACTTGCTGCATGTCATGGGGCCTTCATGCAAAAATAAAACCCCACTGCCGGTGCCCACAGTTTGAGCTGTACAAAACTCAGGAGGCCCCGTGGTGAACCCAGGTTGGACGTGGAGTTTCCTTGGGTGTTTTGGGCTGATTTGCCAGTCTTTTTATTTATTTATTTTTTTTTACGCAAGTGTTGCATGCATAGGTATGTGCAGTTTTTACAAGCCATCCAAACTGAAGCGTCAGACCGTTTGAAGTTTGTAGTGAAGCAGATTAATTCAAGATTTTTGGGATCTGCTTGCAGTGGGCTTGATAAGGTGCAGGAGGAGCAGCCTGGGAACCATCTAGAGGGCTGTGTCTTCTCCTGGGTTGTTCAGAGACATTGGATGTGTAATGGTTGGCAAAATGATCCGTGTTATCTGGGTGTGAGAGGTTAAAACACGTTTCAAGAGCTGTAAAGAAGCAAACAGGAAGATTGGAGTCCAAGGGCCTTGAACGGAAGAGATTAAAACGCTTTTGTGGGTTTGGTAGATTAAGGATGCGTTTTGTTTTAATTGAATTTGCTCCTAAATTTGTCTGTCAGTGGTACATGAAGCATGAAACACACCTGTGGGCTGTGTGACTCAGCTGAGGAGGGGTGAAATGGGTTTTGCCAGCCCTGGCTCTCTGTGGAGGACGTGCATGTTTTGGCTGCTGAGAAGAGCTCTGGGTTATGACAACAGAGAAGGGGCATTTCGGAGCCATTAATGACATCTGCAGCCTCGCAGGAATGTGTCAGATAGTTAATTATTGTGTTGAACTGTAATTCTATCGTGCCAGAACATAAGTAGTTTGTTTGGGTACTCTTTCCTCCCCCCCCCTTCCCCCTTTGCTGAAGATAAAGGAGCTAAGTTTAATCATTAAATCTCCATCTTGATCCATGTAGGTCACGCACCAAACCAAAGTCAGATAGTGCAGCATTTAGCAACCTTATCTCCTTTACAATAAAGAGCAAGCAGGAAGCCGACTTTGTTGTCTGTTCTATTTTTTAATATACGTTTATTTAAAGAAAAGCCATCTCGAAAATGGGGGGGGGGGGAGGGGTGTAGATCTTCCAAACAGCAGCTTCTGTAAACAGGATGAAATCAGATAAAGAAATTACTGTAAAAATATTGCCTCATCTCTAAAGCTCAGAACTTTTTTTTTTTTTTCCTTTTGCTCTTTTTTATCTTCGAGAAAGATAATGAAAGAGGAAGCTTGAAACCACATTTCCATTGATGTTTGAATACACAACTGCTGGATTTAAGAACTGGAGGAGATCAAAGGGAATGGTTTTCATTCCGATAAAATTATAGCAGTTCTGGTATAGGGTGATGGGCTCATTTATGAACCCTACGACACAAATAGTTGTTAAGGCACCTTTTTTTTTTCTCCCCCTTTTCCTTTGCTAAGAACTAAATGAAAAATGCCTGGAATTCCTAAGGATTAATTAGGAGTGTGGCTAATAACGTTATAATAGATACATACTAAGAGTGTGCGTCTCTCTTTAGGATCTTCTCTGGGAGCACAAAAACATCAGTACAATTCAAAGGGAGTGGGAATGCCTGTGCCTTGCTACTGTACATTACAGTTCACATGACATGAAAACTTAACAGCATTAAGTTCCAAAATATGTACCCTGACACCACGCTCTGGCGACTTAATTTTTTTATTAACACATCCTCTGACATCCATTACCGAGCACGAGCTGCGAGTTAAAGCCGTTCACGGGTGCAGAGCTAACACAATTATTTATCGCGTGCTCGATTATGGGTTTTAAACTGTGCAATAAGAGTTATCAGGAAGGGTCTGTATGAAATGCAGGAGTGGTACGGCTGTGGTTGAACGGGAGATCTGAGGCTGCGGCGCTGCAGAATATCCTTCAAGACTTCCTGTGCCTGCGGAAGGATCTGTTGACCTGGGAAGGCTCTGCTTTAGTTCTTGGGGTTTTTTTTTTTTAATTTTTTTTTTCAATTTTCTTTTTCTTTTTTTTCTTTGAGAGTTGAGGATTATATCAGGGCTTGTGTCAGCTGCAGCATGGTAACCCTGCATTTGCATGCCCCGAGGACATGAATGTGCTTTAACACAGTTCACGCAGAAATGAATTTGTCCGTGCCAGCCATACAGCCCAGCTTGGCGTGGAATCCAGTTTGGTGGATATTGGTCCACTTTTTCTGACACTTCAACATTTGAAGTTTCACAACGATCATTTTCCGTGTTGGTCCCAGCGCAGTGGGAAAAATATGAATTTTCAGAACTGTTTTTTTTTCCAGTTTGTTTGAGAGTGGATTTCTTGTTCATTTAAATTTGGGATTTGGGCATGAGGGGGTTTTTTTCCCTATTGTAATTTTGGTATCTGAAAGAAGTCATAGTACCTCCAGTGCAGATGAAGGATGAGGACCAGTTGCTGGGGGGTGTCTCCCACTACAGGTCATCTATCCAAATGAAAATCCAGGCCTGTAAGGGTTGGTGGTGAAGAGCTGATCAGGCAAAGGGGAGGGAAACTCTTTCCCTGAGAGGCTGAGTGCTAAGAACAGTTTTGTTTTGTTAATTATGATAACACAGAGGAAGATGATGCTTTGCACTTTGGACATAAACCAGCTCCTAAGGTGATGCTCAAGTGCAGGACTGATGTAGAATCATTATAGATTCATAGAATGGTTTGGGCTGGAAGGGACCTTAAAAATCATCTCACCCCAGCCCCCCTTGCCATGGACAGGGTCACCTTCCACCTTCCAATACCTCTTGCTTTTAATTTTAGTTTTAAATCACCTGCCCTTGGAAAAAAATGATCCCTTCTCCCCTGTCAGACCCAGCCAAGGGGTTTGTTTGCCCAACACACAACACTTTGGAGGTCTATAACGGTGTAAGGATGGGGGAATTTGCAGCAGGGCAGTTCATGCTTTAGCAGGGCCAACGTGGTGTTTGCTCCTGGTGCAACCTGCCTGTGCCACCTCTGCAGGGTGGGCTCAGCCACTCACTACAGGGTTGCTTGTAAAAGGCTTTTTTTTTGCATTTTTTGAAGCAGACGGGTTTGTTCCTTGTTGTGGACTTTGTGGCCAGCCATGAGCCCCCTCCAGCCTGTCAGCTGAGCCCCATCTCACCTCCTTTCCCCGTTACTCTCTTCATTAGCACCCTGAGCAGAATGTGGTTCCTGCGGTCTCACTCCTGCCTTATCAGATGTGGCTTGTACCTCAAAGCAGCACAGAAATGGGTGAGCTCTTGCCCTGCTTCACTTTTAGTTGTTTTTTTTGCTGGCAGAGTGCCCTGTGTGATGGCACACTGAGCTGCCCAGTGGAAAGGATAATGTTGCTCCAGCTTAAAAATAGCCTGTGCTCAGGGTGGGCATAGAGGAGAGCTTGTGCAATTAAAATGGTGATTATTGAAGTCATGCCTAATAAAGTCACCTGTGACTTGCTGAACTCGAGTTTAATGACCATGAAATCCACAGTTAATAACAAGGTGGCCGTTAGCGGGATGGGTGATGTGCCAAAGGTAGCCCATGGAAGGCAATAAAAGAAACATCAGATGTTAATGTTGGACAGTTTAAACTGTCACTTGAATATTTTGTCCCCGTGGTGACGGTCTGAAGTTTGTATTTTACTTTTAAGATGAACTATCCAGTGAGACTCACCTTGTATCTGGAGTTAAGCACTGAGATAGCTCAGTGGTGCTTGAACACACATGTATGTTCATGCCCAGTTTTGGAGTCGCCTGAATTTACCAAAGCATCACCAGCTCTCCATCCTGCTCGGTGGGAACTGGAGGGAAGAGCTGAGTAACACTGCTGCTCGTGGCAGTAGTGAAGTAGTAAGTGCATTGCAGGCCTTAAACTTTGGATATTTCTGCCTTAAAAGTGTTCTCTGTTAGAGAAATGTTGCAAAACAGCTTTAAGTTCCACTTGAAAAGAGGGTTTGTTTCCGACTTCTTGAAATGTGTCAGTCCAGCACAGGAGTGCAAACCACTTCATAAATATTGTAGCTAACTTGGCAATAAACGTGAAGGATGTAACAATAACTAGTGCACCTCAGATATTCCCAAATCACCTGGGACATGCTCACCTGGCAGACGCAGGGATTTCCTGAACTCTTATCTGGTTCAGATCTTTCTGAAATCACACGAGACAAACTGGCAAATTAAAAAAGAAAACGCCAGTATCCAAAAAAAAAAAAAAGGAAAACCCTTGTGGATGCTTCTCCTAAAACTCCAGTGAGGGTGGCTGGTGGCTCCAAGGGTTCTGTTGTCACCTGAGGGCAGAGGGAAATGTAGAACCCAGGGTGCTGTGCCGGGGTAAAGCTCCACTGTGAGCCCAGGGAGCAAACTGAGCTCCTTCAGGCATTTTACAAAGCAACCCTTTTCATCCCATGGCATCCCAACCTCTCTCTCCAAGCATTTGGCTGTTCAGGAGTGGGACTGCTGCAGGTACTGTTGATGCTGAGAGCTGCTGTGTGGCAGTGGCCACAGACAGATCCTGTCACTGGGGTTGGTTCAGCTGCCTTTCCACTGGCACCCCTTGAAAGTCTTGTAAACAAAAACTTTTGGTTTCTTCTGACTTAGAAATTCACAACAACGTTTCTAGAAACACTGAGAGAAAATACACAAAATTTACATGAAATATAAAAAAACACAACATGTTAAGGTAATTTTGGTCATTCAGAAATTACTGACCTAGACAAATACATAACAGTGAATAACAGAATAGATATTATAGATATTTGTTCCATCTCAAAGTGATCTACAGCTTTTCCTTTTCACCAGGAATAAAGTTCATCTCCTTACAAACCAAACCCCATTGGAACCATTAAGAAATCACTAATTATTTCTGTCGTAGGTGGCTGGAATGCCATTGTAATGAACAATGCATTTCCCTGTGCTTGCAGAGTCATGGGCTTCTTTGCCAGCAGAGAGTGGCAGGTCTGTGGTCTCTCAGAATATGTAACTCTTGTTACATTTTGGGTCCTGTTCCTACACATTAACGTAGTTAACTTCCCCTGGGAAGAGTTACCTGGTGCATCAGGAGGAGGCGGAGGGCAGGAGTAGCCAGCAGATTGGGGTGTCATGGAGCAAGGCACAGCAGGCTGCTCCAAAAACCCCCTCCAAGGGAAGAGCAGGTGCACAAAACCCCAGCAGAAGGTGTGTTTGCAGCCCCCAGCAAGGCTTGTCCCACACCACATGGCCCTGCTCTCCAGCAGCAGGTTGGGTCACCACTTCTAGCTCAGAGGCTCTCAGGGTCCAGCCTCCAGCACTGTTCCCCAGCCCCTCTCCAGGACTTGCCCCATCTCACACCTTCTCTTGCTGCCTCGGGACAGGATCCACATCAAACCCAGGCTGAGCATCTTGTGCTTCCACCGGTTCTTGATCACAGGCGCTTCTCTTGCTGTCACATCACAGGACGCTGCACCTCATTCATCTCCAACGCCTTTGGAGGGGCTTGGAAGGAAGGGGAGGCCCAGTGTCTGCTGCATGAGCTGCTCGTGCCCTCCAGCACCAGCCCAGGAGCTCCACAAAGTCGGACCCAAACTGCACGCGGGCACTGTCACCGCTGCTTGTCCCTGTCCCCTTCCTGAGAACACCCCAGGGGGAGAAGAGGAGCCCAGCTCCCCTCGGTCCTCTCCCTCTGCGAGATCCCAGCGAGTCCCTCAGGGGAAACAGATGCACAGACCGAGGAGTTGCTGGAGGAGGAGGAGCACAGCCAAGTCCCCGTGTGATCTCCTGTTGTTCCATCTCCGTCTTGAAGTGCTCGTGGCACTCTCTCAGAAGTGCGTTTTCCATATAGATTGTCCACCTGAGGATATGGGATCCCTTTGTAGGCATTAGTTAGTTAATTAAGTTTCCCTGAGCTTCTCTGAGGCAGGGAAATGATGCTCCCTGGGTTTTTACACCCATGTAAACTGAGGCACGGAGAGGTCGCTCATCTGCGGGAAAGTCCGGAGGCATTTCGCAGGAGATCTGGTTCAGGGGGGTGGCGTTTCCTCAGGAAAGAAGAAGGAGAAGCCCTGAAAATCAGGAGGGGAAAAATCCAAAGCCAGAAAAAGCCTCAGAAAATGGGAAATAATTTTTTTGGAAAGCTACACGTTGAAGCAATTTTAAATGAAGCGTTTGGAAACAAAGCGCAGCACTTAGCTCGAAATTAAAATCTTCTGGTGGGGAATAGGTTCTGCTTCAAACACCACAGTCTTAAACACGGGTCAGCCCTCGGTTTAAGAAGGACCAGGAGGATTTTCAGTGCTAAATTAAAATTGCCAAAGGGGTGAACAGCATAAACAAGGAGAGAGAGAAAGAGAGGGGAAGGATGCAGGGGGAAGGACATCGGGAGCAAGTCTCAACTGGGAATGTGGAGGCTTGTGAGAATCCCTCAGCGTGCCTTAGAAAACCAGTTTTGTTTAGCTAAGCCCCAGCTCAAACACACTTGAAAATTCGGAGTTTCAGCGGGCTGGTATGGAGCTGTGAACAAGCTGCTATTGTTCCAGTGAAGAATGACGTCCCTGTCACCCGCATTTCGGGGGTGCTGGGGCGTAAGCCTGGCTCCCCTGGGCAAGCAAGGCTCAGTGTGGGCTTGGAGTGAAGCTGCACGTGTTAAAAACACCAACAGCTGTAGCTGCAGTGAACAATGTCAACCCCGTGCCTTGCTCTGCCTGCCGCTCTTCTCCCCAGAGATCCATCCTGCCCCACTCAGTGACTCCCCAGACCGAGGGGAATGTCCACTCGCCACATCTGCGTGCCTGAAGAAGAAAAGGCAACCTCTGGGATGGGAACTGGTCAGGCTGTGGGTGTCCCCAAGGTCTGTGTTCGTCGTGTCCCCGTGGTGCAAAGGGGCTCCCCCAGCGCCTGCACCTCTGGCAGCTCGGGAAATGCCTTTTCCCGCAGGAGACAAGGGAAGGGAAAATAAAGAGATGAAAGCCTGGTGAGCTCAGACAGCGTGAAATAGCCCCGGGGGACGGCAGGGATGGCGGGAAGTGTCGGCAGCCAAGCCTGGCTCCCTCTGCCAGGCAGGACCCTGCACGTTCAGGCACCGGTGAGCACTTGCCAGTGCCAGTGAGTTACTGACTGATTCTCACCTATTTGTGCTGCTTGGGCGCCACTACAAACACCACCAAACGGGCAGGAACGGGCCTTTTTCCAAGGGGAAAAGGCAGTAGGGTCAGCTGGAAGTCGGGCTTTTGGAGCTGCTCAGGGGTCATTCATACACGTATCGCTCCCACCAGCTTCCACTGGGGTCACCACTAAGACCTGGGGTAGGGAAGTGGTGTGCTCTGCCTCTTGGTGGTGTGGCTTGGCAGTATTTCTTTGGTGTTGGTGGCTGATTCTCCAGCTGCTGACACTTTCCAGACCACGTTTACAACCTGAATGACCAAAAAGTGCAACTCCATCACAGGGAAATATCTTCATCTAGAGCCGATCTGTCACCCAGTGGTGGTGATGTGCCTCTGCCGTGGCAGTCATTTAGGGTGATCTCTACAGATGTTGTCAGTGGCGCTGTTGTTGCTCATCTGACCATGACTGTTAAATTCTCTCATCCATGTGTGGTTCTTAAGCATCTGTGCTGGTCCCACCTTCCTCTCCAGGACACTCCTCCCCAGAGTTGGGGAGATGCTGCTTTGGTGGTCTCCTGCTTGCAGCAAGATCAGGACAAGGGCTGCCAGGGCAGCACTTCCCTTGCTCCATGGCCACCTCCCACCCTGCAACAACCTGCTGGAACAGCCAAGAGCTGGTTGTGGGGTCTGTGGGGTGCAAACAGGACACAAAGGAGGCAGGAAATGTTCCAACCTTCCCAACCCGGTGTACTCTTACTCAGCCAGGAGCAGGGTCCACCCTCCAGAATGACTGGACCAGCTGGCAAAAGAGGGGTCTCCAGCCCGAAATGTGGTGCCACAAGCCCCCTGACCCTTATCCAAAGGCTGTGATTCTTGGTGTCGCTGTGAAATCAGGAGCACCAGAGCTGCAAACGATGTTGGTCGCCACTTTGCAGAGCAGGGGGGTTATCTGTGGGCAATTCATGTCCCACAGAAGCTGGAGAAAAGAAAGCAATAATTGAAGCTCTTGCCCATTTAAAATACCTTACATCAGAACTGAAGAACTGAAGCTGTTTTTTCCACTGCAGAAATTATTTGGCCTTGAACCATCCAGACCTCACTTGCTATTCTGCAATTGAATGGAGCCTTTTGTGAGGATTTTAAAAAATAATTACTACAAAGCACTTCAAGAGGAACTCTGATTGTCGTCTAGTTTTCATTTCATGCTTTCATGACATTTTTGTTCAAGGATGAATCTTTTATGAAATGTCTGTTTTAGGTTACACCCTCCAGAACCTTATTATTTGCCTTAAAAATTCCATCAGGGGCAGGAGCATATTCTTTAAGCTCTCCCATTAGTATAACTAAATTCATCAGAGTAATATTACTATTCATGCAAAATAGGTGTCGTCTTTCTTTAAACCTCTTGGCAAGTGGTTAAACTGATTTTAACAAGTATGCAGTGCCAACTTCTTAAAGCTTTGAAAAGTCTGAAGATTCCCAGGCTGCAAAGGACTATTTACATGGTTAAAATTATACACATATCCTCTCTACTTAAAACTGTCCCCTCATCACTTAAGACCCTTGCAAATCCATACTGACTTCAAAAGAAGGAAAAGTTCCTCTTCCAAGAAATTTTTTTTCTCCCTGTTAGCACAGCCTAGGCTTTCCAGGTTGTGAGAGCCACCGAATTTAGCTCGAGGGCCAAACTGAGCTTGTAGTTTCATGGGTGCTTCTGCCATTGAGAGGGAAAATTAATGAAAGGTCTTGCATTTTTAAAGCCTGTTGAAAATGTAATTGTAGAGATAAAAGATCTAAAATATTTTGGAGATGCCAGTTGTTGTCCACTCTTGTAACACATACCAGCACCACAAGCGATGGCAGGAAATCCTGTGGGATGCTTTCTCCTAAGCTGCTTATCAGGTTTACAAATTACACCTTGACTCTTTGGCTGTCCTCACCCAGCCTGACTCCTTTCCTCGGTCTCTGAAGCAAACGACTCTGAATGACCCCGATGCTCACAAAGGGAAAACTTCAAAGTTGCATCCACAACGAATTCATGGGAACTAATTGTTTTAATTCATAGAAATGTTGAGGGCGGGATATTTGCAAGCGTGTTCAGCCAAGGAGCAGGAACACACAGTGCTGTGGGCAGCACAGGCAGGTGAAGCCACACTGGCAGAACCCACCCAAAGGATCTGCAGGTCTTTCTGCAGAGCAGTAAACTTGAAATGCCAGTAAAAGATTAAAAGAATGGTTCTCATCTGAGATCTGTGTGTTGTTGGTCCATACTCAGGGAGCTGCTCTGGCCTGAGTTATGTGTCTTAATTACCTCCCCTCCTGGCCTGGAAACCTCTTGATAAATTAATTGAAATTCTGATTCTCCTATGAAGGTATCATGCTCATGTCAGGGAATCCTGTATTTGCTCGGGGTACTTGTCTCATCTCCACTCTCATGTTGGAAGTTGTCTCAAGCATGAGGAAAGTTACTGTGCTGATCCCAGCAGGGGAAAAAAAGGGATTTGATGAAGTGCTGTGGCATGAGAACCACACAAGCTACATGTGTTCCTACTGTATCCCTGTGCTTTATTTTATTTTCTAACTGCATGGAGCTGGGCTGATCTGTAGAATGGAGTGATGTTTTCGGGGGAATGCTGCAAGTCATGTGCTAGGCACGTTCGTGGAAGTCCTCTCGTTTTCACAAGCATAAGTCAAGAAACTGAGGTGCCAGCAATTGCCTCAAGGTCAGAAGTTGTTCACAGCTCGTGTTTTCATCTGGGTTATTGTTGGGAAAAAAATAAAATATATATGTACGTAGTATGGTGGGGGAGTGGAGTAAATGGTCAACCACAATGCACAGATCCAGATTGGGATCTAAATACCTTTAAAGTTCAGGAGTTCTCCTATCCTGGGAGCAGGTTCAAAGCCATCTCTAGATTACACAGCCCCATCTGCTGTACTTGTTGTTGTGCCTGTCTGACTTGCAGAGCGACCAGGGGAATATCTTTCTCCAAAGCCTCTCATTAGAGAAAATAAGAACTACAGAAAGTAACTCAATATCTACCTAGGCTCCTTGCCATACTGCTTTCCCATTTTCTTCAAAGGGAAGTTATCCTGTATTTTGTGTGGATTCAAATCAACACACAAAGGAAAATATGCGTGGTTTTGAGCCCAGCAATCAGCTGGGAATCTGCACTGAGGGAGATGGAGAGATGCTGACAGCAACAGAGTTGGGTCAAAAAGTCTCCATCTTGATTTACTGCTAATTTTTCAAGATAAAATATTGTTTAAGAAGAAAAAAAAAAGTAGGAATTTTATGGAGCACTAGGTGCATCCCCTTGGCTGGTTGTGATGGAATGGCTTTTACCGTACTTCATGGGTGAAAGAGGAGGGTGATGGAGCTCGAGGCTGGAGGGGACCCTGCTGTCGTTTAGTGACCCCACCATTTGTGCTGCTTGTGTGGCACGTCCCACAGAGCAACTCTGGGCCCAGGGCTCTTTTTTTTCTGGACTAAACAAAACCGCTGGTGGCAGTAATGATTGCACATGTTCCTCTGCAAACAGGTGCTCTGTGCTCTTCAGAGGTTAATGATTTGTGTGTGTGTGTGATGGAGCACTCTTTGGGTGAGCAGCTTCCGAACGGAATCGCGACGGCAGGATCCGAACTCTGTTGTGTGAAGGACCTCGGGATACCTGAGGTCTGAAAGGGAGCTCTTTCATAGCGTATCAATCCCTGCGCTCCCTAGAAAGTGCCCTGCATTTATTTGTAAGGCTTCTGAGGTGTGTTTCACGGTTTGAATGGGGCCATTAGGAGAATCCCCAGGAGCTCCCGGCAGCCGCAGCTGAGGCTGGGCTGGAATCGCTTCCCCAGGATGCGCGGGGAGTGAATAGCTGAGCTCCTCTGCTCCACTCCCAGCCCGCAGTGACCAGCTCATGACAGCACTAATTAAGAAGCAGGCAACTCTCACTTTCAAAGCAAAGCTGCTGTCAGCAGGAGAAGGGAGAAATCCCTCTCCCTTGGCAGGAGGTTGGTTAGTGGGACAACCACTGGACAAAACTGAGGAAGCACAAAGCGCTCAGCCTGGCTCTCTCCATACAATGGCACATGGATCTTTGAAATGTAAAAGTTACCTTCCCAAAGAGCAGAGAAGTGGTGAAGAACAGAACCAAATTGCGCTTCTCTGATCTTTTACTTTATTTTTTTATTAAGGCTGTTTAAGGATCTTTTGATCTCACTGAGGTATTTATTATCACCGTCTATTTGTCTGCAAATAGTCTAACACTAACCCAGGCTGCACCAGGGGGGGGTCAGGTTGGATACGAGGAAAAATCTTTTCGCTGAAAGAGAGGTTAAGCATTGGAACAGGCTCCCCAGGGAAATGGTGGAGTCACCATCCCTGGAAGTGTTCAAAAAACAAGGAATCGTGGCAATTTGTGATATGGTTTAGTGGCTATGGTGGTATTTGGTCCCAGCTTGGACTTGATGATCTTGGAGGTTTTTTCTAACCTTAGTGGTCCTGTGATTCTATGAATGGTGACATCATTGACATCCAGACAGAATTGACATGTAGAATTGACAAGGAGCCCCTGGGGTGGAAGGGGCTTTGTCCCAGACCTCTCCCCAGTGAGGTTTAGGTGGGTTTTCATAGTGGAACCCCCAAATTCTTGCCTGGTCTCTCTGGAGCATCGGATGTTGCTGAGCAAAATCCCTCCCCTAATTCAGCCCGAATTGCAGGATCACCCTCTAATGGTTCACAAGCACCAGACATCCTCAAACAGGTTATAACTGAGCTTTAGGGAGGCTGAATCCCAGGATCCCTTGTCCATTATCCCAAGGGATATCAATGGATCCCTTTTCCCATCAGTAGAGGCTGCAGCAGCAAGCCTCAGTCCCATGAACTGTGTGCAGGTAAAGCAGAGAGGGAGGTTGTGTTAATTAACCTGGAACGTGCAACCAGTGAAATTTCACCTGGAATATCCATCCTCCGAGCACCTAAAGAGCAGAACAATGTCGACAAATTGGACAGGATTCGGAGAAGAGCAATAAAAATGATGAAAGGGCTGGACTTATTTATGAGGAAGGATTAAAAGAGTTACATATGTTTAGCTTGGCAAAATGATGGCTAAGGGTGGGATACGGTGTCTGTCGGCAAGTGTGAGAGGGGTGTAAATACCCAGGGAGGATGGGAATTATTTAGCCTGGTTCAAGTGGGAGTAATAAGATTAAATAAAGGAAATAATATTTGTGACTGGGTTGAAGGAAAAAAAATAATTCTTCATGGTTAGAGCCCATTTCCCATGTGGAATAATCTCCCAAAGGAAATAGGTGAAGCCTTGGGACTTGAATCGTGTGAGGGGAGTTCAGGTAGCAGAGCACTGGGGAAAACAACACGTGAGTTGGAAAATGTCAATTTCTGTGATTCCAGCTGCGCCTTGAGAGCACTTAGGATGTTTATGTCCAGCCATTAGCCGATGCTTTGATGCGAGGAGGAAAACAGAGGGGGAAGAGGGGAAAAAACCCCCAACCTACCCAACAACAGTTGTACAAATTATCTGCATTCTCAAAACTGCAAATTCAAAAGAGAGGAAATTCGAACTACTAGTGCAAGTTTCCCAAAGACTGCCACTGTCAGGCTGTTGGGAAGGGTTGTGAAACCCTGGCCTGTGGTGTGAGGGTGGAAGAAGTGACCCTGAGCATCCACCAGTGCTCATGAAGGTGACCCCAGGCCCCTGTGTGACAAACCAGCTCAGGATCGAGTGGGAATCTAAACAGAGACATTAACAGGCTCCTGGTTACCCTAATAGCTTCTCATATGTACAGTGCTTTTGCTAGCAATAATTAAAAGACCAGGTTTGGGGGGGGG